>CM034147.1:281385755-281720755 GCA_019776745.2 Taxus chinensis | reverse complement strand
ATTCACCTAATTTTGGCACCATAAATAGAAGGAAAGTCAATGCATGAAGACAAGCCAAAGAGAACTGAAGGTAGCATGCTAAAAATAAATTAAATTTATTTATTTAATGGCAGCCATGAGCATGCAAGTTTTGGCGCCCAAGTTAAAGAGAAAAGCATGTTATTTAATTAATTAATTGTCAGGAATAGGAAAGACAATTATTAATTATAGAATGTTGAAGGTTATATAAGCATGGGCTGCCATAAGTGAAGGTGTAATTAATTCTTTTTGCAAAGGATTGTAGTTCGGACAGTATTGGCGCCCAAGGAAGGAGAACTTTTGCATTGAAGTTTATTTTCCACTTTTAGGAAGCTTCAAAGTTTGGTGCCTAGGGTTAGAGGAGCTTGATTTAAGCCTTGTTAATTATCTGCATGTTGGTATAAGTGCCCAGGTGAAGTTAAAAATGTTTATGCTTGCTTTGCATGCAAGCAAAGCCTCAAATTTTAGGGAAGCGAGCTTTATATGCAAATTTTTATGATAAAAATCAAGTGTTCATGCTCTGGAATATGTCTTTGTTTGAATTAATTGCAGGTATTCATTACAGGTGCTCATATAAGTGAAAGAGAGTGCAAATCAATGTCATGTACATTGAATATGTCCTTTGAATCTAAAGAAATTACCAGATCTGCACCAATTGCAAAGAAATCTGGCATAATTAAAAGAAAAAGAGTTGCTCAGACAAAGATTGCTCCAGCCATGACAAAGTGGGATGAAAAGGTAGGCTCTGCAAAATCATGCATAGCTTCTAGATTTGCTGAAGTCAAATATACAGACACAGGCCATGCACCTATCACTAATTTAATTGTCAGATTTGCACCAATTGCAAAGAATTCCAACAAAAATTCATCCTCTTGTTTTTGATGCAGCCCGTGTAAAAGTCTATGCATGGATAATTCCTTCCAGGATCTTATGCATGTGCTCCCAATCTTCCAATTGAATCCTTCATTGAATTTGAATTCACTCGAAGTGCTTTCCATAATTTTCAATTGCTCATATGCAATTAAAAATAAAAAATGATGAGTTATTTACGACAAACATTGCACTGATGCATGTACTGGAGAAGAACTACAAAAACTTCAAGGATAAGAGGGAAGACATGTCAGTAGCAACACCCGTAAACAAAATCACAGTCAATTGCTTCCAGATCCAGTTTGGTGAGAATCAAAGGCAAAAGAAACTACATAAACAATATGAAAAAGAGTAAGACTGCAACTTTCCTCTTTCTTCTTTTTTCTCTTGTTTTATTCGACAAAGTAATTGAGCAATCAATTAAATTATAAAACTTAAGTGATTGGTTTAAAAGTAATTACATGAAGAAGTCAAGTACTTGGAAATAAGTGGCATACATGCAAAATAGAAAGTTCTATCTTCAGTTGTAAATCATGCATGTCATGCAAAGAGGAATTCCAAGAGGGAGATTGCCAGTTGTTTCCTTTACAACTTCCACATGTGCCAATTCACTAAAAGATTCCTATTTGTAATTTCCTCTCTACATGCTATAAGTAGAGGAAGAACCTGTAAGTAAAATATACAAATTTGTAGCATCATTCTTGTGTTCCAGACTTTGTGCAGAAACCCATGATAGCTATTTGAAGCAAAGGAATAGAAAGGAGCAGATTTCCAGAGAACTTTGTGTTGACGGTGCATTTTGTTTCTAACTTTTGTCTTAGATCTACTTATAAACTTTGTGTTATTCTAGATCTAGATCTAAAAGTTTCCTGTGCTTATAATTCTGTGTGTTAATATCTATTGGTCATGTCTATGTGCATGCAATCAACTCTATAATCTATTAATTGGGTTGCACATCTTCCCTCTCTCTTTCTTGTTTTTATTATTTCCTTCTTCATCAAATATTTCCTTTCTTTAACAGCTGCTTACTTGCTACAAAACTATACAACTATGGTTCATAAGCTGCATGGTTAAAGTAATACCCCCAAATAGATATTAGCATATTTAATTGACAAATCTTACACAGAAGCCTCACCGGTAAATGAGGGAGATTTATCTCATGACTGCCTAGGTTTTCAGCTATGCAGAAAATCTAGCCAATAGTTTTTGGCGACTCTGCTAGGGAACAACTATCTTTGCAGATCAAAGCTTATCTCTTGTAGATTAGAGTGTTTTCCCATTCAACTCTCAACCTGGCTGAACGTCCATTCACCCGATCTGTGAAGGCACAAGGAAGGGCCTATCATTTCTAAAGATTGTAGGAACAATTCAATTTCAATCACCCTCCTCAAGTTAGAAGCCACATATTCAGTCTTTCACCAGGAAGAAGAGTTCAAATGCATCCAAATCCGGATCATGTCCAACATAATCCAGCAGCTGGGATTATTCACCCAGTCTATTCTCAAAGAATACGCGCTTCGTTCATCATGATGCAGAATCAGCCACTTGCCTCTGCAACACCTGTTCCATGGGGTGCAGCCTTTGGACCTCTGAATCTGACTCCTCCTATGCATGATCTACCTAAAGGGACAAGAAAGAATATTTCGAAATTCTTTGGAGATGGAAAGCAAAATCAAGATGACCACTTGGCTGTGTTTTTCACATCTTGTGGAGTGCTTGTAGTAGAACATGAAGATGTATCTGCTAGACTCTTCATAGAGACTATGTATGACTTGGCTGGAGAATGATTTTACCGGCTGCCTCTTGACACCATAACTAATTGGGATACTATGCGGGATGCGTTCTTGAAAAGATTCAAGGTAGCTAAAGATTCTAGTACGTTGATAACTCAACTGAATCAATTGAAGAAGGAGCTACATGAGCACATGCGGGATTTTATTGCAAAATTCCAAAGATTACTGTACAAAATTTTGGTTTCTACTTCTCTCAAAGATGAGAATCAAAATGTATTCTTCATCAATGCTTTACTTCCTGAGGTAATTTATCAACTCCGAAGAGCACATCTTGTTGACTTATTAGTAGCCCAAAACATGGTGGTTGAAATTCAAGAAGACCTCATCATGGCTAGAAAAATAAAGAGCAGCACTTCTAGAGCTGAAAGTTCATCTTCTGCTACTACATCCGATTCACTATTGCAAAAGTTATCAAATGAGATGTCGTAGATGAAGAAACAAATGGCTTAAATGGCTCAAGGCAACAATACTTCCCTTGCTCAAAATTTCAACAACAACCAAAACTACATTGTTGGTTCCCAAAGATTAGCAATTGAAGTTGCTCCCAGAAACAAGGTGGAGATGAATGAATATGTAACATTCCCATTTTAAGACTTTAGAAACAAGGGAATATTTTTTTTGACACACAATGTTCTCTGTTCTAAGTAAAACATCATTTAGAACACACATTCCATACCAATCAACTCATAATAGATAATCATATGCAGTTGTAATGACTTGGTATGTTACCAATCTCTCATTCCATGACTCGGTTACCAACCGATCTCTCATGTTTGACTTAAAGTATCGAATACTTTATGTATACTATGTATACTTTGTTTTCCTACCCTATTCTGGGTACTGAGTGATCTGTTTAAAGAACCTATCTGAATATTTGTTACCAATATTCATCTGACATCACGTTGCTTTAAACTAGGTGACTTAGGACAACGCAACCAACAGCTTACGATACTTTGGCCAAATATTTTTAACATATTGTTCATGTTACTATTCCTAGATGGCATACTCGTCATTTCGGAATACGTCCTTCACCTCACTCTTTTGTTATCTAAAATGGCCTTTACTGACTTTCGTCAGTCCACTTGCCCATGGTTTGACCCTAGCCCAGGTTAGCAACATAATTTGTTATAGGAAGACGCTCACAATGACTTAGGGTATATGGGCATACTCGGTCGACCTAATTCAACCGAATGTGCCAACGTACCTTGAGTCATAGAAAGCTATTCCCTATCCTAAACATGCTACTAACTCGACCTAGACATAAACTAAGTTTAAGTCCAGATGTGTGTAGATCTAGATGAACAAATATGGAAGGGTGTTACCACATGTCAACTGCAACACTGTATCCTCGAGAAGCCCTTAGTATTCTCGAAGGTACAACCCTGTAGTTGGCATGTGCCAACATTCGTAGGAATGATTCATCACGATGTACATACCCCTTAGTGGTCATTAGATTTAATTTAATTAGATTAAGATTCAAATTGTAGCAACCCTGCCTAACCCTAATTCCAACATTCATTAAGTTCTTTATCCATTATTAATCTGATTTGATATTAATAACTTCATAACTCATGCTTGCATTGATGTTTATTAACTTGGCTTAACAAGCAGTTATCCCCGAAAATAGGGCAGAAAACATCAACAATAATTCTTAATGTAACCTAGCTGTCCAAGAAGGTGTATCGTTCACCTAAATTCAGCTAGCGTTTACTTTTTATAAACGAAGCACAATGATTAAAGATCATAACCACCATTTCATTTATTTTTCATTCTTTTGAGAGAGGAAGAGTCTTCCTCTACATGGTTAGATATTAGGGTTAACATAACCTTTTTATCATTATTTACTCATATAGTTTAATTGTATGACCAATGTATATTTCATTATTAAACTATAGTTGTGTAGTTAGAGAATGAAATCTTTTGAAATTTAACAAGTTTCACTATAGTAAGGGAGATTGTACTATCCCCTTTAATCCAACTTATCAATTGATAACATCAATAGTATACAAACATATATAAAGAACATTGACAAGATATCACTATCATTTCCGTCATATAAAGTACAAGAGAGTTTACACAACAATTGGAGTCAGTCTCCAAACCTTTCAATTCATCATGATAAAATATACATTTACAAGACTATGCATTTCAAACATACTGCATGTCAATCATCATTAAGATCATAAAAGAACATCACTTCTCTTTTCCAATACAACTCAAGAATGAATTGAAATTCTTTACATAAGATCCAGAATTAAATAAGCCAATGCATCATAAAATTTTTTGTCTTCTTTTATCATTTACGATGTCCATCTACAAAAATTGCTAGCACGGGTCAGTTCAATGAACTGAGCATGATAAACACTAAGCATTAAAACGAGGTGCATTCCACTAATTGTTCCATTAAAACAACTATGCTTTAATGAAACAATTAATATACCATACAAATAAGCATAAGTAATAACAACCAGATAAGAAGTACAATAATGAGTCTAAATTTACTTTTAAGAAAAGAACATAATAATGATCCGCAACATCTGTATTATATCATATAATTTAATTGATCCTATCAATTACTTTTATAAAAACAACTAATCTTGTCATCCAATTATTTCATCATTCTATCAGACTAGAAATACAACATTTATCTTTACTATGTAGCCAAAAAAGTTATTTACAACATAGCTCATATTAGGATGTTTCATCCTACAACTTAAGCAAAGAAGAAGAATCAATACATACTGTTCCCCATACACTAATCATCTGAAAGGTAGAAACAGGTTCACAACACACACAACTGTTTCAATTCTAGGATAGCAATATAAGGATTCAACATTAAAGAGACAAAATCTAACAAGAATCCCAAATCAATCCAAGAAGGGGAAGAGAGTCAAAATAGTCTACCTACAAGTCTTAACTAACTTCTACCTGTTAGAAGATATAATTCAAGGATCTGAAACCAAACGTTCCACAAATCAAAGCTAGACTCACACAAGATTAATCTCTTCTCATGTCCATCCAAGGGAGGATTCATAATAAGATAGGGTGCAAAAAGAGAAAACCTTCCAATACCAAATCCAAATGAAGTATGACTCAGTCAAACATAGCAGTCGGTCTAAACATGTTTACATTTTCTCTTCTATTGAATTGACTCAGCTGTTCTCTTTCCACATCATTACAACAAATGACTAGTACAAAGTAGACTAAACAATCCACCAGGAAATTTCCATCTTAGAAGAGTGGTTTCTCACTATTTCCTATAAGATAGAAATACAGAAAGCCGAACCCAAGAAGTCGAGTAGACCTAATAGAACAATCACTCTACAACCAAGAAGAGAATCGTGCTACAAATAAGTTCGATCAAATGAACTTATCTATTCATAAGTTAAAGGATCTCAAATGGAAAAGGTCTAATAAAGAATTCATTTCATTTCTAATATCGAATGAATTCCATTTCTATTTTCAAAATCAGAAGTTCTTTTACTAGTTCTCAAAGGAGAATACAAAACCAAACTCACAGTTTAAAGAAAACACACTTCTAGTTTATCTTACAAATCAATACAACGTGGTTTATTTATTCCAATTCATTAAACACAAGTTCGAATTCAATTCCCAGAAAGGAGTACATAGTATAGTCCCAAGGTTGAAGATAAACAAAATACTTTCCATAAGAGAAATCCCTTCTTTTCTCCTTTTTAAAGACCCAGAGATTCCTTTTATGAATCTAACTAAGAATAGAAAACCCAAAACAATATAAGATAAACAAGTTTCAATAAAACTCACGAACTCAATAGAAACTATAATCCCATCTTCAAGGTCTTACACGGCTCCATATAAAAGAGACATATAGTTTGTGGTCATCATGAAGACAAATTAAATGAAACAACCCCGAACCAGAGGTAATAAATCATATCAACAAGATTCAGAATGAGAGAGTATTCAATTCTTCTTTCCTTAAAAACCCAAAAGTCAATTTAAGAGGATTTGAAAGTGAGTAAGAAAACCCAATATACGTTTAAGTCAAACAATGTCTCAACTTTACCTCCAATCATGACTGAAACAGAAAACACAACAAGGACTCTCACAACTCCATCTATAAAGATTGCGACAAAGAAGGTATTCATTTCAACATCGATCATAAGAAGGAGTATGAATGCTACATTTCCAAAAACTTCAAAAACCGATAACGACTGTTTCAAACGAACTCAAAAAATAAACCAAAGAGTAAATAATAGTACAGTAACTATCCAGAGGTTCCTTAGTCCCTTAACAAGTTACAGTTCTAGTCCATTAACCTTCAACAAGACACGGGTTTTCTCAGAGCAGAGGAGAGAATATTTTCCTTCAAATTTACATGCCCTTTCAAGTTCTAAGAAGGTGGTACAGTCTCAAAAATAGAAGTACCACAATCATTCCAACTCAAGAAGCTACGAGGGGAAGATCTCAAAAGAGATAACCAAATCAACTCAAACCAAAACTAATCTCCCAAGCTTTTTTGAGCAGATAGTCCCATAAACAAGTTCTAAATATTTCAAAACCTTGAATGCGAGTAATACTCAAGCTCAGAACACAAGTACATAACCAAACACAACAACTTGAATACAAGTTCAAAACACGCAAGTATTGAATACGAGTACAATGCTAAACACGAAGCTTCTAACACAAGTTTTGAGCAACACAAAGCTCTAATACAAGCTCATAATGAAACACAAGGCATCATATACAAGTTCATAACAATGACAACCTCGAACACAAGTTTAGAACGAAATACAAGCTTCAAAATACAATTTTCACATGCATGTCACTACTGAACTTGCACAGAGAGAAAGTTTCTAAAGGCTAACATCATTTAGCAATGGATTTATATCCAAAAACCACAAATATTCATAAAACCATGAAAGTAAATAACTAGACAAATCATAAAAACATTTATCTCAAGAGAGTAGATTTGTTTTAATGAATCATTTAGAAGAAAGCAAGAAATCTTAATGGGTAGAGCCTATCATGCTTGATAGTGTTTCTGCCAATTTGAAGGAGACTTCAAGCCGAGCTTCCAACTCTTTTTATTCTCCACGAAAGATTAACAACTATTGGCTAGATTTTCTGCATAGCTGAAAACCTAGGCAGTCATGAGATAAATCTCCTTCATTTACTGGTGAGGCTCCCATGTCAGATTTGTCAATTAAATATGCTAGTATCTATATGGGGGTTTTACTTTAAACATACAGCTCATGAACCATAGTTGTATAGTTTTGCAGCAAGTAAGCAACTGTTAAAGAAAGGAAATATTGAAAGAAGAAAGAAATAATAAAACACAGGGAAGAAATAGGGAAGATGTGCAACCCAATCAATAGATAACAGAGTTGATTGCATGCACATAGACGAAACCAATAGATATCAACACACAAAATTATAAGCAAAGGCAACTTCAGATCTAGATCTAAAATAACACAAAGTTTATAAGTAGATCTGAGATAAAAAGCTAGAAACAAAATGCACCGTGACACAAAGTTCTCCGGAAATCTGCTCCTTTGTATTCCTTTGCTTCAAATAGCTATCAGGGGTTTCAGCACAAAGTCTGGAACACAAGAATGCTGCTTACAAATTCTGATCTTTAACCCGAAGGTTCTTTCTCTACTTATAATATGTAGAGGGGAAATTACAAATAGGAAGCCTTTAGTTGAACTGACACATGTGGAAGTCGTAAAGGAAACAACTGGCAATCTCCCTCCTGGAATTCCTCTTTGCATGACATGCATGATTTGCAACTGAAGATAGAACCTTCTATTTTGCATGTCTGCCACCTATTTCCAAGTAGTTGACTTCTTCAAGTAATGACTTTTAAACCAATCACTTAAGTTTTATAATTTAATTGATCGCTCAATTACTTTGTCGGAGGAAATAAGAGAAAGAAGAAGAAAGAGGAAAGCTACAGTCTTGTCTTTTTTCATATTCTGCATGCAACTGATTCTTTTGCCTTTGATTCTCACCAAATTGGATCTGGAAGCAGCTGGATCTGGAAGCAAGTCTGGAAGCAAGTGACTGTGATTTTTTTGTGGGCATTTCCTTTGACATGTATTCCCTTTTATCCTTGAAGTTTTTGCAGTTCTTCTCTAGTACATGCATCAGTGCAATGTTTGCCGTAAATAACTCACCATTTTTATTTTTAATTGCATATAAGCAATTAAAAATTCTGGAAAGCACTCTAGGTGAATGCAAATTCAATGAAGGCTTCGACTGGAAGATTGGGAGAACATGCACAAGGTCCTGAAAGGAATTCTCCATGCACTGACTTTTTCACAGGCTGCATTTGAAACAAGAGGATGAAGCCTTTGCAATTATGGATCTGGATTTGGATCTATGCATGATTATGCTGATCTTTCTCGTTCATCCTGCTTTTCCATGGCTAGAGCGATCTTTGTCTAAGCAATTCTTTTTCTTTGTATTCAGCCGAAATTCTTTACAATCGGTGTAGATCTGGATATTTCTTCAGATTCAGAGGATATGTTCAATGTATTGGACATTGATTTAAGCTCCCTTTCTCTTATAAAAGCACCTGTAATGAATTCCTGCAATTAATTCAGACAAAGATGGCAACCAGAACATGAACACTTGATTTTAATTATAAAAATCTGCATATATCAAGCCTGCTGCCCCAAAATTTGATGTTTTGTTTGCATGCAAAGCAAGCATGAATTTTGTCAACTTCACCTGAGCACCTATACCACTATGCAGACAATTAATCAGACTACAAATCAAGCTCCTTCAAACCTAGGTGCCAAACTTTGAAGCTTTCCGGCAGTGAAAAAACCTTCTTTTGTGCAAAATTCCTCCTTAATTGGGCACCAAAATTGCCTAGGTTGCACTTCCTTGTTGAAGAATTAATTAATTCATCGTTATGACAGCCTATTCTTATATAACCTTCACCATTCTATAATTAATAATTGGCTCTCATATTCCTGGGAATTAATTAATTAATTAACATGTTTTCTCTTCAATTTGGGCGCCTATTTTGTGCATGCTCATGGCTGCCATTAAATAAATTAAATTTATTTAATTTTAGCTTTCTACTTCCAGTCCACATTGACTTCACAGTGTGCTTTGACCTTATGCACCAAAAATAAGAATTAATTCCATTAATTAATACTTTAAAAAGTATTATTTCTCCTCAATATGGGTCGCACTTTTTGGCACGAGTGAATTCTATTTTTAAAACTCAATTTCTAATGGGATTATTCACCCTGCACCGCAGCTCCAAAAATTCTATGATCCACTTAAGCTGTTTGACTTTCATAATGGGATTTTTTACCCTGCAAGGCAAGTAAGAAATTCCCATCAATGCCTTAAGTGATTTTCTTTTATTTCACAATGGGAATTTTCACCCTGCAAGGCAGGTAAGAAATCCCCACCTGCCTGTTGCCTCTGATTTTCCCATTATGACTTAAGTGACTTTGCTTTCATGGGAAAAATTACCCTGCTAGGCAGGTACAAAATTCCCACTTGCTTACTGCTACCAAAAATCCCATTGTAGCTTAAAACTTTTTTTCCCAAAAATGTGACCTGCCCAGAAGAAGCTTTTTCGTGCATGACTTCATCTTTTTAGAGAGAACCAGACCTCATGTGGCAAATTCCTTTTGACATAACGTCCATAGATGATCTCTAGATACTCCAGGCAAGAAATCAGACTAAACCGGAAACGGAATTGACCTAGAGAAATTTCACAGAAAACAAAACGAGAAAACACAAAAAACACAAAACGTTGCTAGAAGTCACAGATAAAGCCCAGATTCATTCCTGGTTAAGACCCTACTGGTATATGGGAATATTGATATGTAAGACCCCAAAAGAGTTAAACCGGAGCACAATTTGCTTCAAACAGGGCTTTAAATAATTAAATAAAAATTTCCTGCAGACAAACCTTGGTGAAAGGATAAAACAAATTTCGACATCTAGGTATTTGTCGAAATTAGCTAATATGACTCTCTGGAAATATCTTGACACAATACAGACACTTTCTGGCAATTAACACACAAAACAACCCATTATTTTTAAAGTATGAAATTTTTAAACATGGGGTAGTCTTAGATTTCATGGTGAAATATGGGGACACCAGTCGGCTCTGTCTGTGGATATCTTTGCCTCTTTCAAAATGAAAGGAGTGAAGATGAGATCCCAACATATCTAGTTTCGTGTCTTGTCCATTGGGCTCGGGGCTAGTCAAACAAAAACAACACAACACAAAAAATAAACAACGAAAAGCAAAGTTTTATTTATATACATATAGGTTTTACCCTGCTTTTTTATGTTAGGAAAAACTTCATATGTTGCTTGCTGAAAGGCAGTGGTAACTCAATTCCATTTCTATAGTTAAGGAAGAAAGTGTCCATTCCAGCAGCTCTTTTGATCATGAAGGGCCCTTTCCAGAGTGAATCAAATTTTTCGTGCCTGCCCTTCGGTTCATGTCTCTTGTCCCACCAAGTACCCAGTCTCCGATCTTGAACTTCCTTTCTCTAGCCTTCTTGTCAAATACCTTGGGAAATTCTTTATCAACTTCATCTGGTGGTGGCTCATCCTTTCTTCTCTCTGTGGTGGATAAGTCTGCATCAACTTACTCCATTCCCAGATTTATTTGTTGCATTTCTGAGGAAGAACTATCACCATCACCATGTTCTTTGTTCTTATTCAGATACCGATCATGCTTGTCGAAAGTCTTCACTAAGGAAACTAAACCCTTGGGGATTTTGTTACATTTTGGTTGGATTACTCCACTACTATCATCATAACCTGGATCAACTTTTCGTATGACTGTTTGTCGTGGTGGTGATTTACTCCCTTTAACATACAACTTGTCAAAGTTGCCTTGTTCCAGAAATGCAGATGTTTGTTTGTCCTCATTGAAATTCTGCCACTGTTCAACATTATCAGGGACTTTGGGGTGGTAGACCATCTCCACTTTATAGTTTCCTTGTCTTAATATGGATGGTGGTCTATCCGGATTCAATAGTGCAGCTGTGATTGCCAAAGAATCTGCCTTGGAGTTCTGATTGGTTGGAATGAAGTTGATAGAGAAGGCTACAAAATCTAGTGTGGCAGAAAGCACTTTATCTCTGTAATGCTTCAGCTCATCTCTTTTGACTTGAATTTACCCTCGAACCTACTTTACTAGAAGTTCAGCATCTCCTTGGGCTTTGAGGAGTTTTACTCCTTTCTTTTTAGCTTGCTCCATTCCTAGAAGCAATGCTTCATACTCCGCCGTATGATTGGTGTTCTCGAACATCATCTTGTGGGAGTATGGGAATATCTCATGATCTGGAGATATTAGTAGAACGCTGGCTCTTGATCCAAAAGAACAACACGTGCCTTTAAACTCCAGAGTCCAAAATTTTTCTTCTTCTTTTGCTAGCTCTGGCTCTGGTTGAAGTTCTGGCTCTGGAACGCCTTTATCCATTTCCAAGAAGTATACACCGTGGTCAGACCCCTGAAAAAGAATCTGAGATCTAGGATCTTCAGATTTTGTCACCGTGTACTTGGACTTCTTTTCCGACTCTAGCTTCTGATTAATCCTCTTGATAGGAATATGAGCACAGGACCAATCCATCTTTACTTCTCTGCCCAACTCTTTGTATAAGTTTCTACATAGCAACATCCCGTAGGAGACATGAATATTTGCAACTAAGATTGTCATCTTTAATCTTTTGTCAGGAAAAGTTGCCAGAACAACTTGTGCATCTTTGATTTGTCTGATTAAAGGGACTTGTCTCTCCATGGAGTAGCACCTTTTTATGATCTTTGTCAAGGTAAGCCCAAGAGCATCTGCAACTTTAGCTGGCATGACATTGTCAGAAACACCTGAATCTAAAATGTAGTTGCTTAACTTGAAACCATTAAGCAATAGGTAAACATAGAACGGTTCCACTCTTTCAGAAGATGGTGAGGATTTAACAACTGCAGTGTTGTTCTGGGGAGGAGTATCCTTGGGCTTAGGCAAAAGGCCTTTTGATGTATTGGATTGTCTTGGTGATTGTACATATTTGACTAGCCTATTTAACTTCTTAGGAAAGGCTCTCAAGTATTCAGTTTTTGAAATTTGAACTCTGGTTTTCTCGACATGATCAATAATGTCAAAAGAAGGAAGAGATTTAGATACCTAAGCTTCTTTCTGTGGTTGAGATGAAGAACTCGCATGCTTACTTTTGGGAGCTAAGGAAGAAGGCAAAGGGATGCCCCTTCTTTGCTTGTCTATTAATGCCTCAGCTTGGTGAGTTTGTGATCTTGAAAGTAATGCATATGCATGACCATGATCATCTTCAAGAAGCTCCTCATACTCATGTTCAGATTTGTAGTTTAGGTAATTAATGTTGGAGTCGCAGTAGGACCTACAAAATCATCATTCTCGAGCTGATCAGCGTCAGCTTCCTGGTCTTCTTCATTCATCTCCACGTTGTTTCTAGGAGCAGCTTCAATTGCTAATCTTTGGGAACCAGCAATGCGGTTCCGTTGTTGTTGAAATTCCGAGTAGGGGCAGTGTTGCTGCCTTGAGCTTTTGAGCCATTTGTTTCTTTATCTGCAACATCTCATTTGCTAACTTTTGCAGCTAGTGAATCGGAGGTAGTAGCAGAGGATGAACTTTCAGCTCTAGAAGTGTTGTTTTTTATCTTTCCAGCCATGATGAGGTCGTCTTCAATCTCAACCGCCATGTTTTGAGCTGCTAACAAGTCAGCAGGACGTGCTCTTCGCAGTTGATAGCTTACTTCAGGAAGTAAAGCATTGATGAAGAATACCTTTTGATTCTCGTCATTCAGAGAAGCAGAAGCTGGAATTTTGTAAAGTAATCTTTGGAATTTTGCAATAAAATCTCGCATGTGCTCATGTGGCTCCTTCTTCAACTGAGTGAGCTGAGTTATCAAGGTACTGGAATCTTCGGCTGCCTTGAATCTTTTAAGGAATGCATCCCGCATAGTGGCCCAGTTGGTTATGGTGCCAGGAGCTAGCCGGTAGAACCATTCTCCAGCCAAGTCATGCAGAGTCTCTATGAAAAGCCATACAGACACATCTTCATGTTCTATGGCGAGCACTCCACAGGATATAAAGAACGTAGCCAGGTGATCATCTGGATTCTGCTTGCCATCTCCAAAGAATTTTGGAAAATTCTTTCTCGTCCCTTTAGGTAGATCATGCATAGGAGTCAGATTTAGAGGTCCAAAGGCTGCACCCCATGGAACAGGCGCTGCAGGGGCAAGTGGTTGATTCTGCATCATGAAAGGAGCACGTCTTCTTTGAGAATAGACTTGATGAATAATTCCAGCTGCCAGATTATGCTGAAGATGATCCGGATCTGGATGTGTTTGCACTCTTCTTCTTGGTGAAAGACTGGATCTATGGCTTCTAACTTGAGAAAGCTCTGGTCTACTAAGTTATGTTGTTCCCCAGCGATCTGCAGTCGCCAAAAAAAAACTGTTGGCTAGATTTTCTGCATAGCTGAAAAACCTAGGCAGTCATGAGATAAATCTCCCTCATTTACTGGTGAGGCTCCCGTGTCAGATTTGTCAATAAAATATACTAGTATCTATATGGGGGTTTTACTTTAACCATGCAGCTCATGAACCATAGTTATATAGTTTTGCAGCAAGTAAGCAACTGTGAAAGAAAGGAAATATTGAAAGAAGAAAGAAATAATAAAACACAGGGAAGAAATAGGGAAGATGTGCAACCCAATCAATAGATTACAGAGTTGATTGCATGCACATAGACGAAACCAATAGATATTAACACACAAAATTATAAGCAAAGGCAACTTCAGATCTAGATCTAAAATAACACAAAGTTTATAAGTAGATCTGAGATAAAAAGCTAGAAACAAAATGCACCGTGACACAAAGTTCTCCGGAAATTTGCTCCTTTGTATTCCTTTGCTTCAAATAGCTATCAGGGGTTTCAGCACAAAGTCTGGAACACAAGAATGCTGCTTACAAATTCTGATGATTTAACCTGAAGGTTCTTCCTCTACTTATAATATGTAGAGGGGAAATTACAAATCAGGAAGCTTTAGTTGAACTGACACATGTGGAAGTCGTAAAAGGAAACAACTGACAATCTCCCTCCTGGAATTCCTCTTTGCATGACATGCATGATTTGCAACTGAAGATAGAACCTTCTATTTTGCATGTCTGCCACCTATTTCCAAGTAGTTGACTTCTTTAAGTAATGACTTTTAAACCAATCACTTAAGTTTTATAATTTAATTGATCGCTCAATTACTTTGTTGGAGGAAATAAGAGAAAGAAGAAGAAAGAGAAAAGCTGCAGTCTTGTCATTTTTCATATTCTGCATGCAGCTGATTCTTTTGCCTTTGATTCTCACCAAACTGGATCTGGAAGCAGCTGGATCTGGAAGCGGCTGGATCTGGAAGCAAGTGACTGTGATTTGCTTGCGGGTATTGCCTTTGACATGTCTTCCTTCTTATCCTTGAAGCTTTTGTAGTTCTTCTCCAGTACATGCATCAGTGCAATGTTTGCCATAAATAACTCATCATTTTTATTTTTAATTGCATATGAGCAATTAAAAATTCTGGAAAGCACTCCGGGTGAATGCAAATTCAATGAAGGCTTCAACTGGAAGATTGGGAGAACATGCACAAGGTCCTGGAAGGAATTCTCCATGCACTGACTTCTTTACGGGCTGCATTCGAAACAAGAGGATGAAGCCTTTGCAATTATGGATCTGGATCTGGATTTGAATTTGGATCTGGATCTAGATCCGGAAGCTATGCATGATTTTGCTAATCCTTTTCTTTCATCATGCTTCGCCATGGCCAGAGCAATCTTTGTCTGAGCAACTCTTTTTCTTTTTATTAGGCCGAAATTCTTTACAACCGGTGCAGATCTGGAGATTTCTTCAGATTTAGAAGGATATGTTCAATGTATTGGACATTGATTTAAGCTCCCTTTCTCTTATAAAGCACCTGTAATGAATTCCTGCAATTAATTCAGACAAAGATGGCATTTCCGAAACATGAACACTTGATTTTAATTATAAAAATCTGCATATATCAAGCTTGTTGTCCCAAAATTTGATGTTTTGTTTGCATGCAAAGCAAACATGAATTTTGTGAACTTCACCTAAGCACCTATACCACTATGCAGATAATTAATCAGACTTAATTCAAGCTTGTTCAAACCTAGGTGCCAAACTTTGAAGCTTTCCGGCAGTGGAAAATAAAGCTTCTTTCTGTGCAAAAATCCTCCTTCCTTGGGCGCCAAAATTGTCCATAATGTTGCAATCCTTTTGCAAAAAGAATTAATTAATTCTTCACTTATGGCAGTCCATTCTTATATAACATTCAACATTCTATAATTAATAATTTCCTCATGCATATTCCTGATGCAATTAATTAATTAATTAAACATGTTTATTCTCTTCAACTTGGGCACCCAAATTGTGCATGCTCATGGCTGCCATTAAATAAATTAAATTTATTTAATTTTAGAATTTCTACTTCCAGTCTACTTTGACTTCACACTATGCTTTGACCTTATGCACCAAAAATAGGAATTAATTCCATTAATTAATACTTTAAAAAGCATTATTTCTCCTCAATATGGGTCGCACTTTTTGGCACGGGTGAATTCTATTTTTAAAAATCAATTTCTAATGGGATTATTCACTCTGCATCGCAGCTCCAAAAATTCCATGATCCACTTAAGTTGTTTGAATTTCATAATGAGATTTTTTAACCCTATAAGGCAGGTAAGAAATTCCCATAAATGCCTTAAGTGATTTTTTTTTATTTCACAATGGGAATTTTCACCCTGCAAGGCAGGTAAGAAATTCCCGCCTGCCTGCTGCCTCTAATTTTCCCATTATGACTTAAGTGACTTTGCTTCCATGGGAAAAAGTACCCTGCTAGGCAGGTACAAAATTCCCACCTGCTTGCTGCTACCAAAAATCCCATTGTAGCTTAAAACCTTCTTTTCCCAAAAATGCGACCTGCCCAAAAGAAGCTTTTTCTGTGCATGACTTCGTCTTTTTAGAGAGAACCAGACCTCCTGTAGCAAATTCCTTTTGACATAACGTCCATAGATGATCTCCAGATACTCCAGGCAAGAAATCAGACTAAATTGGCAAAGGAATTGACCCTAGAGAAATTTCATAGAAAACAAAACGGGAAAACACCAAAAACGAAAAACGTTGCCAGAAGTTACAGACAAAGCGCAGGACCCATTCCTGGTGAAAACCCTACTGGTATACGTGAATATTGACATGCAAAATTTCAACAAGGTTAAATCGGAGCATAATTTACTTCAAATGGGGCTTTAAATAATTAAATAAAAATTTCCTGCAGACAAAACCTGGCGAAAGGATAAAACGAGTTTCGACATCTGGGTATTTGTTGAAATTAGCTCATATGATTCACTAGGAATATTTTGACGCAATATAGGCATTTTCTGGCAATGAAAACACAAAACGACCCGTTATTTTAAAAGAATGAAATTTTTAACATGGGGTAGTCTCATATTTCAGGGTGAAATCTGGGGACACCAACAACCAAACATCTTTTCTTCCAATGCCTCATATACTTTCCCTCAATCGAAAATAAACCAGAGAAACCAAAAATAACCATAAAGTAGAAGTCGAACTGTTGGTTCGAAGAACCAGATAGCTCCATGTAGAGAAAAAAGTGCAATGCATGCAAGATCAAACAACCTCCAACAAATTTGCCTTCCTTGTTTCCAAGACAGTTTGCACACAAAAACTGAGGTCCATTAATGCAATTACTCCCAAATCTCCTGCTTATCTCTCCTTGCCACAGCCTCCCAAAACTGGTGAATGCCATTTCTAATTTAACACGCGTTTCTATCTTTAGTGAAGCCTCGACGTATGCTTCCACTAAAGTCTACTTGCCTTTGCCAAAAATGGTTATACCTCCATTCATTTAACCAAATCAAATCAATTAAATGTCATTGGAACCATCGCCATAATGCCATGCGACCCTTAGGTTCCCTTTTAATAGTTTAGGATAAATTTTCCAAAACTTAGGTTAGTCTAACAATAATTACCTTAGGTCTTAAAACATTGCCATAGGTAATTTCCACCTTAGGTTAGATCAAATTCACAACCATATAGTGATAGAGTAGCAGTATAGTTAAACAAAATAAACACAGTAATCATATATTTCTTCTTGATATACATCATGCTAATACAATGGCTATTATATAGCCAGGAATGTTGTTGAACAACTTCCTATAAAATAGGAAGTATACAAAACAATAACCTACCCGTACTAATATATTGTTATACATTTGTTATAACAATATATCAACAAACATACTAACCAATTATAATTGTTATTGTTGTTTTATATAACAACTAATAACAATTTATTAACACATACTTATAACATAATAATTACTTCACGTAATTATTATGTACTAATGGAGCACTAATTAAATATTTCCTAACATTCCCCCCCTTAGTGCGAACATGGGGAAAACCTGCCTTTGTACTTGCACCTGCTCATGATCGGGTGATTTTCACAGGATGATCACAAACCTCAAGGATGGTTTTGCAAACGGTTGACCACAAACCGAGAATGGTGGTTTTGCAATTGGTTTACCACAAACCAAAAAGTGATGGTTTTGCAAATGGATTACCAACAACCAAGAATGGTGGTTTTGCTATTGGTTTACCACAAACCACAAATGAAGGTTTTCAAGTGGTTTACCTACAACCACATCATGTTATGCAAAGTACTATCATCAGCGCTCATCACATTTCACTGTAGGGAATAACATAGGAAATTCTACTGACATCTGTTGCTCATACATACATAGAAAAAGTTGACATACTAGAAATGGAACATTGGAATGATGTTCCCCCCCTCAATGTGAAATTTCCACTTATTGAAAACAAGATCACAACAAACTGAAGCAAACACACAACTGAAAACAAATGCCACAAAATCATCTATGCGGCCCCGTCGTTGGCGACTGACGAGAGGTCGCTGAATGACCTCCAACCTCCATTTGCCTCTTGCCTCCTGTTTCATGCTGCTAGCTCAACAAATTTGGCTTTGAGGCTCAAAAATTACACGCCTTACCCAAACGTCGGATTCCACCGGAAATGCGTTCGTAAGGAAAATTTATTTTTTTATTTTCGGACTTAATACAATGACATGACTTTAACACTTGACAAGACAATAATCCTAAAATCACCTATTTAACATTGACTACCTATATTCACCTAAACACAATATAACAATGTTGACAACTTTTTGACTATGGACCCAAGAAGACTTGACATCGACTTTGATAATTGACTTGACAGACATATTTTTGACTAAGACTAGAGGACTTGACTGGAAATGCAATATGTAAACTCGACAATAAATTTGACTATGAATTTTTAACTTGACACACAAAACACTTAACAATAAAAATTCTATTGACGAATAATGGTCCACCATATAGTAAACCTTCACCATGGTACAAAGACAATATAATTTAGACTATATAAAATAAGACTGCCGTAATGACTTATTATTGATTGATAATAACTATAAAAAAATGGCTTTTAATGAACAACCTTAAATCACGAACCATGCAACTTTAGACTCTTGACCTGAATCGACTTGGCTGTAATTATGTAAAACCGCAAGTTATTGGAGTTTGTTGTTGAGAACACGTCCTCCTGTTGATCATAGGCAGTTTTTAGATATGCAGGTGCTCTAGTTTGTTATACAGGATGTCTTTTGAAGTCGTGATGCTCCTCATGGGAATCTATCTTGACATGCTGAATATCCATTTCACCTACAGAGACGGGTTTTTGATGTACATGGTGATCTTTACAATCTGTTGATCCTTGCAGCTTGGGAGTCCAAGTAGATGACCTAGACTGCTGATGAGAAAAAGTTTGTTCAACATAGTGATTTTTATCACCATCCTCGCTTACTCCGGTAGCTCTAGTGACTTGATCGTTTCCTTCAATATGAACTTGCCGAGTAGAATTTTTTTGTGACTTTGGTCGAGATCTGTTAGCCTGATAGAAACGTTGTTCATGCATGTTCTGGTCTGATACTTGTGCAGGTCTGTAATCACTCTTGACACAGAGAACTGATAGCAGCAAAATCTAACAATAATAATGCTAACTGATGCACTGTGTTAACCTATACAATAATAAAAATACACAGGAATGCGTACATGCTGATAAATACACCGTCACAAATGGAGACTGCCTCTATATTTCACAAAAATATCACTAAGAACGACAACATCACCGATATGAACACATAATATGGGACAATATGGAATGCTAATTGCCCTTGGACTACTCTCAATAAACCATTACAGGCATATGACTATTCCACTCTGATGCCAAATGATAGAGTAACAACAGAGTTAAACAGAATAAACACAGTTATCATATATTTCTTCTTGACATACATCATGCTAATACAATGGCTATTATATAGCCAGGAATGTTGTTGAACAACTTCCTATAAAATAGGAAGTATACAAAACAATAACCTACCCGTACTAATATATTGTTATACATTTGTTATAACAATATATCAACAAACATACTAACCAATTATAATTGTTATTGTTGTTTTATATAACAACTAATAACAATTTATTAACACATACTTATAACATAATAATTACTTCACGTAATTATTATTTACTAATGGAGCACTAATTAAATATTTCCTAACATATAATATTAGGTATTAGGTTAAAATAGCCTAGCATTACTTTAGTAATTTTTCCCTTATTCATTTAGCACAAGAACTTAGGTTAGGACGCCATCCAAACGAAATAGAATAAGAAGCTTAGGTTAGATTGAAACCCAAATAAGTAGACATAGCTAGGAAGTAGGTGCTTTTACCTAGTTTAGGATAATGTTAGGATAATCGTTTAGTTTTTAGGATTTAGATTCCCTTCATAGTCATGAAGCAAACTATATTTCGTTTACGTCATTAATGTCCCGAAGAGATCGATCCTAAAGACCCAAGCATAAACATATAACCGAATGAAGGCACATTCATACAAGACCAAAAAATTTGTAACATACAAAGTTCAGTCTGCTACGTCTTTCCATCTATGAATGCCAATTTTACCATTTAGTCCGGTAAGGAGATTTAAAACATTCCTTGGATCACTGGAATTG
The DNA here is from genome assembly GCA_019776745.2 of Taxus chinensis. NCBI lineage: Eukaryota > Viridiplantae > Streptophyta > Pinopsida > Cupressales > Taxaceae > Taxus > Taxus chinensis. The sequence continues at coordinate 281,699,909 of CM034147.1, read as the reverse complement.
ATCTAAGGACGAGTCAATAAAAGAAATAAGTTTGCAACTCTTAAAACCAGATTGCAAATTACCTACAAGAAGTGAAAGTGGATTCTTGTAAGCCATATCATTTCAGTCAAATGAATCCAAGATCAGAGATGATTTATCCATAACAAACATGATTTTCAACAATCAAGGAAACACACCTCATTCAAGAAAATCACATGCCGATGCTTGTAATGCAAAAGAGAAATATAACTATTTGTCAAAGGTGTTACATAATTTCCTCCTAAAAAGAATCATTGTCCTGATGATTATCTTATTTTGACGATTGCATTAAGGAAAATCAATTTATTCACTTTCTTAACATATGTTTTTAACAATATCAGAATTTAAAGTTCCAGAAATCAACATTCACATAGCTGTTTATTCAAAAATAAATAGTCATCTGCCCAAAATTGACAAACTTATTGACATATAAAGATAAAATCACAAATTTTTATCAGTCATCATAGTCAATTCTGATCAAATAAATATGGAAAAGCAGTTTTCATATTCTCTAGGTTTTCCCAAGTTGCACTTTCTTCATTAAACTGGTCCCACTAGACCTTACATTGATTATTTCATGATTTCTTAAATGCAACTGACGAGTTTCCAACACTTGTATGGGTTTAACCACAATTATTACTGGGTCTTGGACCTACAAAAAATTCTAATTTAACACATGTGATAAATCTGAAACCTATTTCTTAAGCAAAGAAATATGGAAAACATCATGCATTCGTGACAAAGCAGGAAGTAATTCTAAATGGTAAGCTACAAGGTTGATTACTTCAACTATCTCAAAGGGTCCCCCATAATGGGGTGATAACTTGGTAGCCTTGCCAAAAGTTATAGAACTCTTTTTCGGTTTAACCCGAAGAAAGACCTTCTTACCAAGTTCAAATTTCCTGTCAACCTGCTTTAAATTAGCATAACTCTTTTACCTATCTACTGCTTCTTTCAAGCGTTCACAAATCATTTTAACTTGCTATTCCATTTCCGTAAAGATTTCAGGTCCAATTACCTCTCTATCCTCAATGTTGTCCTAACTAATGGGGGTTCTGCATTTTCTTTTGTATAGTGCTTCGAAAGGGGCCATCTTAAGAGAGGCATGCTACGTGTTATTATAAACAAACTCAACCAGTGGAAGGTACTCTTCTCACTTATATTGTTGACCCATACAATACATTCATAACATATCCTCTAAAACTTGATTAACCCTTTTAGTTTGTTCATCTGTTTCTGGATGATATGCAGAACTGAAATTCAGCTTAGTTCCTAGAGCTGCATTAAGTGTTTGCCAAAACCTTAACGTCATTCTAGGATCTCTATCCGATATGATTAATTCAGGTACTCCATATAATCTAAAAATTTCATGTACAAATCTTTTAGCTAATACAGGAGAACCATCTTTCAAATTACCAACAATAAAATGTGTTACCTTTGTTAGTTTATCAACAACTACTAAAATAACATCATGTTTATTTCTTGACATATGCAACCCTTGTACAAAATCTATACTTATTATTTGCCATTTGTATTGCGGTATGCTACGAGGATACAATAAACTGGTTGGGTGCATATGTTTAGCTTTAACACATTGACATTCAAGACAATGTGTCACAAAATCAATAACATTCTTTTTCATCCCCTTCTAGAAATATTGTTATCTTATATCAGCAAACATCTTTGTAATACCAGGGTGTCCCGAAAAAGGTGAATTGTGAAATTCTTCAAGCAATATCTTTCATAATTCATTTAGTGAAGGTATGTATACTCTGTTTTCAAATCTTAAGATTCCTTCGTTGTCAAAATGAAAACCTTTATACCTCACATCATTTAGATCTGCAGTAAGCACTGTTTTTACTTATTGAAAGTAAGAATTAGATTCCATAATACTTTTTATTTTATCCTTAAACTGAGTTCTTAATGTAATAAGAGCAGAAATGTGCTTCCTACGACTTAGAGCATCAACCACTCTATTTTCCTTACCTTTGATTTAATTGATATCAAAATCATATTGAGACAAACACTCTAACCATCTTTGTTGTCTTACATTAAGATTTGGCTAAGTGAAAATATACTTCAGCATAAGATGATCAGTTTTTAATTCAAAAGGTTTACCAAGTAGATAATGCCTCCAAACTTGTAGTGCATGAACAATGACAGCAAGCTCTATATCATGTGGAATATAATTCAACACATGTAACTTTAGTTTTCTACTTTCGTAAGCTATAACATGATCATTTTGTAACAAAATACCTCCTAGACCTTCCCCAGATGCATCCGTTACAACCGTGAAGTTTCCATTAGGATATGGTACAGCTAGAGTAGATGCTGAAGTTAAATTTTCCTTCAAAGTTCTAAATGCAGATTCACATTTCTCATTCCAAACAAACTTCTTATCATTTTTCTGTAATGAAGTTATTGGTGCAGCCACCTTAGAAAAATATTTTACAAATTTTCTATAGTAACTAGCAAGTCTCATGAAGCTTCTAATTTCATGTACATTCTTTGGTGCAGGCCACTTAGTTATAACTATAATTTTAAAAGGATCTACAACAATTCCATTCTTACTTATTAAATGTTCCAAACAGTGCATTTCTGTGTCATAGAAAGAACATTTAGATAAATTACCATAACTGTCTCTTTCTCAAATTTTCCAAAACTATCTTCAAAATGCTCATGATGTTCCTCAATACTTTTAGAATATATGAGAATGTCGTCCAAGAATACGAGCACAAATTTGTCTAAGTATTCTTGAAAGATATTATTCATTAAATTCATAAAATCTACAGGGGCATTTGTTAATCCAAAAGGTAAAACCGTGAACTCATAATGTCCATACCTTGTTCTGAAACCTGTTTTATGAATGTCCTCATTCTTAATCTGTAATTGATGATATCTAGATCGAAGATCTATCTTAGAATATACCAATGTTTCACGCATCTGATCAAATAAATCATTAATTCTAGGGAGTGGGTATCTATTCTTGATTGTTGCTTTGTTTAACATCCTGTAATCAATGCACAATCTAAGTGTTCCATCTTTCTTTTTCAAAAAAATTATTGGTGCTTCCCAAGGTGAAACACTTGGTCTAATCAAACCTTTAGAAAAAAGTTCTTGCAATTGAACCTTAAGCTCTACTAATTCTACAGTAGTCATTCGATATGGTGCCTTAGAAATAGGCTCGGTTCTAGGCTTGATTTCAATTGTGAAGTCAAATTCCCTTTTGGGTGGAAGACTTAGTAATTCTTCTGGAAACACATCACTGAAGTTTCATAACAACAGATATCGTTCCATGACATCGTTGTTCTCTTCAGTTGTTTCTACAATTTTTATTGCATCTAAGGTACAACCTTTATTTTTGGCCTTTTTAAGTTGCATAGTTGATAGTTTCCTAACAGAAATCTCACGTTTCACACCCTGAATCTCTATTTTTTTGCAGATCATCTAAACAACTAATATGTTTTTCAAAATAATCCATTTTTGCCTTATGTTCAGCTAACCAATTAACACCTATGATTACATCATAAGACCCAAAAGGTGCAACATAAAGATCAACTTCTATGGAAAAACTAGGTAAGTCAAGGACTGCTCCAAACAGACACATACTAACTGTATGAACAACATTGTTTCCATAATGTACAATCCATGTTTTATCTATGTTTCCAGATTTTATTTTTAGTTTTGAAGCTAATTTACTAGAAATAAAACATTTAGTAGCTCCGGTATCAAAAATAATAGTTATAGGTATGCCAAATAACTTACCCAAAATCTCTATGGGTGTGGCCTGTTTTTCAACCTACTTGTCAGCTACTGCAGCGTGCATCTTGTGCTACTGATTACGATCATCTTTTTTCAAAGGACATTGATTTACATAATGATTTTTCCCACAGTTATAATAGCCTCCTACAGGTCCCTTTCTAGGCTCAGATTTATTTCCAACCCTAGAATTATCATTCTGACCTCCATTGGACTTATGTCTGTTATTATTATTCTTGACAAAGTTGTTCCCTGCATTACTAGCAGTCTTATTCATTGTTGCTTTCTTATTATTATCAACTAAAAACTTACTTTTCATTCCAAATTTCTTCCATGGTCCTTTCTTAGGGGTAAGAGATGATGAAGAGGAGTTGAGAACTTTCTTCCTTACTTCCTCCTTATGAGTAGAAATTGCCTTCAATTTCTATTCCTGCCTTATGGATTTTTCAACAATCCCTTCCATCGTGGTTGCCTGATGTGAACATCCACCTCTCCTCCTATAATGGGATTCAATCCCATGATGAATTTCTGTATCCTAAACTTCTTGTCAGTTTGATACTAAGGTACATACTTAAGGAGTTTAGTAAATCGCTCCCAATACTCAGTTATAGTTAGCTTTCCTTGAGCTAAGTTCTAGAATTCAGTCATTTTCTAATCATAGTAAAGTTGTGGCAGCCAGCGTTGCCTAAAGTAACCTTTAAATTGATCCCATGTGATATGAGTTTCATCAATATTTAACTTAGCTTTACGGCTGTCCCACCATGAAGATGCCTCATGGGAAAGCTGATATGCTCCCCATATCGCCTTTGTTTCTTCTGAGAAATTCCTTATTGCAAAGTAATTCTTCATCTCGCTGAGCCAATTCTCAACTCCATCTCCTAATGTGGTGCTCTCAAACAAGGATGGACTTATCCTTTTTATATCACTACTAAGCTCAGCTCCTAACCTAGCCTTTTTGTTCTCAGGCTGATCAGGTATGTTCACATTGTTATTATCAACACCTAAATTAGCGTTGTCCTCAGGAGGTGGCTGATTATTATTACCAACATCTTCTTCCTCCTCATTGCCCATTACTTATTGTTCAAGTACAACCATACGATCTTTTGTGTCCAATAGGACAACAAGGATCTCATCGAGTTTTTAGGAAATTGCTGCTCCTTCCTCAGGTAGAGGATTATTTGCAACATTTCCTCTTGTTCTAACCACTTTTTGTTAGCAAGAAAATTTAAGTTTCATCAGATTATGGACACAATAGATCCAAGAGCTGCAACCTTCAACTCTGATACCAAGATGTAACATTCCCATTTTAAGATCTTAGAAACAAGGGATTGTTTTTTTTGAAACACAATGTTATTTGTTCTAAATAAAACATCATTTAGAACACACATTCCATGCCAATGAATCTCATAACAGATAACCATATGCAACTGTAATGACTCGGTATGTAACCGATATATCATTCCATGACTCGGTTACTAACCGATCTCTCATGTTTGACTTAAAGTATCGAATACTTTATGTATACTACGTCTACTTGGTTTTCCTACCCTATTTCGAGTACTGAGTGATCTGTTTAAAGAACTTATCTGAATATTTGTTACCAATATTCATATGACATTACGTTGCTTTAAACTAGGTGACTTAGGACAACGCAACCAACAACTTGCGATACTTTGGCCAAAGATTTTCAACATACTGTTCATGTTACTATTCCTAGACGACATACTCATCATTTCAGAATATGTCCTTCACCTCACTCTTCTGTTATCTAGAATGGTCTTTACTGACTTTCGTCAGTCCACTTGCCCATGGTTTGACCCTGGCCCAGGTTAGCAACATAATTCGTTATAAGAAGACGCTCACAATGACTTAGGGTATATGGGCATACTCGGTCGACCTAATTCAACCGAATCTGCCAAGGTACCCTAAGTCATAGAAAGTTATTCCCTATCCTAAACATGCTACTAACTCGACCTAGAGAGAAACTAAGTTTAAGTCTAGATGTGTGTAGATCTAGATGAACAAATATAGAAGAGTGTTACCACATGTTAACTACAACAATGTATCCTCGAGAAGCCCTTGGTCTTCTCGAAGGTACAACCCTGCAGTTGGCATGTGCCAACATCCATTAGGACTGATTCATCATGATGTACATGCCCCTTAGTGGTCATTAGATTTAATTTAATTAGATTAAGATTCAAATTGTAGCAACCCTGCCTAACCCTAATTTTAACATTCATCAAGTTATTTATCCATAATTAATATGATTTGATATTAAGAACTTCATAACTCATGCTTGCATTGATGTTTATTAACTTGGCTTAACAAGTAGTTATCCACGAAAACAGGGCAACAAACATCAATGGTAAATCTTAATGTAACCTAGCTATCCAAGAAGGTGTATCGTTCACCTGAATTCAGCTAGTGTTTACTTTTTATAAACGAAGCACAATGATTAAAGATCATAACTACCGTTCCATTTATTTTTCATTCTTTTGAGATAGGAAGAATCTTCCTCTACATGGTTAGATATTAGGGTTAACATAACCTTTTTATCATTATTTACTCATATAGTTTAATTGTATGACCAATGCATATTTCATTATTAAACTATAGTTGTGTAGTTAGAGAATGACATCTTTTGCAATTTAACAAGTTTCATTATAGTAAGGGAGATTGTACTATCCCCTTTAATCCAACTTATCAATTGATAACAACAATAATATACGAACATATATAAAGAATATCGACAAGATATCACTACCATTTCCGTTATATAAAGTACAAGAGAATTTACACAACAATTGGAGTCAGTCTTCAAACCTTTCAATTCATCATGATAAAATATACATTTACAAGACTATGCATTTCAGACATACTGCATGTCAATCATCATTAAGATCTTAAAAGAACATCACTTCTCCTTTCCAATACAACTCAAGAATGAATCGAAATTCTTTACATAAGATCCAGAATTAAATAAGCCAATGCATCATAATTTTTTTGCCTTCTTTTATCATTTACGATGTCCATCTACGAAAATTGCTAGCATGGGCCAGTTTAATAAACTGAGCATGATAAGCACTAAGCATTAAAACGAGGTGCATTCCACTAATTGTTCCATTAAAACAACTCTGCTTTAATGAAACAATTAATATACCATACAAATAAGCATAAGTAATAACAACCAGATAAGAAGTACAATAATGAGTTTGAATTTACTTTTAAGAAAAGAGTGTAATAATGATCCGCAACATCTGCATTATATCATATAGTTTAATTGATCCTATCAATTACTTTTATAAAAACAACTAATCTTGTCATCCAATTGTTTCATAATTCTATTAGAATAGAAATACAACATTCATCTTTACTATGTAGCAAAAGAAGTTATTTACAACATAGCTCATATTAGGATGTTTCATCCTACAACTTATGCAAAGAAGAAGAATCAATACATAATGTTCCTGATACACCAATCATCTGAAAGGCAGAAACAGGTTCACAACACACATAACTGCTTTAATTCCAGGATAACAATATAAGGATTCAACATTAAAGAGATAACATCTAACAAGAATCTCAAATCAATCTAAGAAGGGGAAGAGAGTCAAAACAGTCTACTTGCAAGTCTTAACTAACTTCTACCTGTTAGAAGATATAATTCAAGAATCTGAAACCAGACGTTCCACAAATCAAAGCTAGACTCACACAAGATTAATCTCTTCTCATGTCCATCCAAGGGAGGATTCATAATAAGATAGGGTGCAAAAAGAGAAAACCTTCCAATACCAAATCCAAATGAAGTATGACTCGGTCAAACATAGCTGTCGGTCTAAACATGTTTACATTTTCTCTTCTACTGAACCGACTCAGCTGTTCGCTTTCCACATCATTACAACAAATGACTAGTACAAAGTAGACTAAACAATCCACCAGGAAATTTCCATCTCAGAAGAGTGGTTTCTCACTATTTCCTATAAGATAGAAAAATAGAAAGCCAAACCCAAGAAGTCAAGCAGACCTAAGAGAACAATCACTCTACAACTAAGAAGAGAGTCGTGTTACAGAGAAGTTCGATCAAATGAACTTATCTTTTCATAAGTTAAAGGATCTCAAATAGAAAAGGTCCAATAAAGAATTCATTTCATTTCTAATATCGAATGAATTCCATTTCTATTTTCAAAATCAGAAGTTCTTTTACTAGTTCCCAAAGGAGAATACAAAACCAAACTCACTGTTTAAAGAAAGCACACTTCTAGTTTCCAATCTAGTTAGCGTTAAAGTCCAATCTTGATATGTTGAAACATGTTGGAAACTTCATCCATCACGTGGTAAGAAACATTGGTGATTTGATCTGGAGGAATTTTTTGGGCATCAATTGTTCCCAAGTTCTCCCTAAACTGGTACAATACAAAAGAGAACTCCGTTAGCTTTCTAACGCCTATTGGAACACGTAAAATGGACACCGTATGCTCAAGTTTTCATTGGTCAATGTTTGGGACAAAATTGATCAATAGGCAAGCACAAGTGAAGCAGGACCCTGGTTCGTTTCTAGAACCTATTTGCGTGGTTCAAGGTTGGATGATGAAAAATTGGACTTAGATTTGTTTGGTTTCGTTCATTAGTCTTCGTTGAGCGTGTGTAAAAAAAGAGGGTTCAACACTGGGGTCCACTTTTTTTTCAAAAGGGTACCCGACCACCTTGATATTAGTGTAATTTTAATGTTTTAATTACACTATAGTTTTTATCACATTATTTTTGTGGCCTCTCATGATAATAGGTGGCAGGTGAAGAGCTCATCGATTTGGTGATTCTGGAGAGATCCACGTGGTGGGTCCTCAGGCCACCACGTGGCTTGTCATCTCATTCTCCATATTAGACAAAACTGGGTGAGATACATATCTTCCAACCCAACTTGGTCGGACCGTTTTACCAACTCCAATAATCTAGCTCGAGCGATCGAGCTCTAACTCAACTCCGCAACAATCCTATCAACTCAGCGGGGCTGTTCACAATAACCCTCAATTCGCCAACGATCACATACAACTCGGCGGGTTGTTTTTCCATAGGTGGTAAAAAACATATACGTGGCCACAACCACGAGAGAAATGGGCGGTTGAAGTCTATTTAAAGGCTTAATATGTTCCCAGCCTGTGCAATGTGTGATAAACTCACTTAACCAAGCCACCTCCATCCAAAAGGATAAGCACCCAACCATTTTTCCACACCCATGCAAACACTATATATTGGGCATTTTGGTATTTGAAGTGACATTGGGATGCAGACTGGGTATTATTTTATGAAGGGCGGTTTGTAAAGAATAGTGATTTAAGCCATTATAGGGGTATTTTTCAGCTTCTGAGAGGGTCTGGAGAGTTGTTCAGAACTAAGAAACGCTCCATATGGATTGATTATTTTCTCATTGTGATGTTCATTTTTTTGTTTACCGAAGCATTTTGCATTTTCTTTTGATGGAGAACTAAGGGAAACTGAACGTGCAAGTACTACAGGAAGGTAAGGGACATTGTCGGACGTAATCCAAGTCCTCTGAAAGTATGATGGTATAATTTTTACAGGTTATTTGTTCCATTATGGTATTTTGAGTTTTTAATTGTACTTACAATCAATTTTTAGTGGATTGGTTCGAATGAACCCATAGACACAGCCAATTGGTGAACTCCATAAACAATTTTTGTGTTGTGTGTTTGTATGCATCTATTATTTTCTAATTATTTGCATATTCAAATCAGATTTTAATTAGTTAGATGCGATTATATAATTTTCACAACGATTTTGAAAATCGTATTTTGATCCTTTTGATCGCGTAAACTGGAACCAAAAAAAAGTTTTAACTTCAAATTTTCGATTCAATATTTGTGCACATTTAAATAAGATTTTGGATCATTTTCCTCAATTCTTTTAGATAAGGAAATTGAGATTTAATCGGCATCCGATTTTAAACCATTTAATAGTAGGGGATCTACTACAATTTACAGATCAACCAATGCCCATCTTTCTTAGAATAACATCTATTGCAAGTATCCAAACCTTATGACAATCTTGTTTTCATGCAAAGGTGACTTTTGAAACATACATAACATGTGTGGACCTGTGACAAGAGTTCTATTCTTTTTCAAAATCCCTGATGTTCTTTTGAAGACGAGGACTCGGGTTGAATAGTGGCATGCACATGTGCAACAAAATAAGGTTATTATTAGCAAGATGTTTCTACCAAGGGATAAAATATGCTAGGTTTGTTAGGAGGAAGCTTGCAAACCATATATTGAATGACAAAATTTAGGCTATTGCAAAACACTTTTAGAAAAATAGAGGTAGCATGACATTTGAATTTCGTCTTATAAGAGGCACATGATGGGATTGCACAATTGAAGGAACATGCATTTTGGAGTGATGCCTGCAAAGATTTATGGTTTCTCTGCATGCATGATATTGATGATGTTCTTGCTCATTTATTTGGCATTTTTCCGAGCATAGTGGTCCTACCTTTGAGATTTTTTTATTACTTGGAAATTATCGGAGGGAAGAGCTCTGGAAAAGAAAAAAGAAAAGGGATGTTTGAATGTTGCAAAGGAATTGAGAAGAACAACAAAATGAAAATTGTAAATTGTACAATAATTTTTAACAACTTATTAATGTAATTATAGCAAGTGCACATAATAAATCGCTGGTGGAAAAACAATAGAGTTGAAACAAGAGGTGAAAAGTGTGATTAAATTTACAAATGAAAGGAATTTTTTTCACTATTGATACCTAGGGAAAAGGCCCTAGCCTGAAAAAAAAAAGATACATGAAGTTCCAATCCATGATAGCATTGCTCATCAATGGAATCTCAAAAGATAAAGGCACCTTATCATGCATTCATTGGGGAGAGAACTGATCTTAGTCTCCATCCCACCCCTTACAACGTTGTTTTGAATCTATACATACAAAAACATGCAAAAAATGGCTACATCTGAAACCTACTAAAATCTAAAGACAAACCCCAAAAAAGATATACATTCGATCACTGCCATGCGGCGCCAACTAGAACACCACCTTTCCCTTTCTGTCACTGATAGACACTTCTTCTATTATATTGATCTCAGAATCATCCATGCTTTGGATCGATGACGCAGGAGACGCACAACAACATGGCAAATCCACCATCACTTCCCTAAGAAGAGAAAAGCCCAATTTAGATGCCAAAGCTTCTTGACCCTTGTTATCTCGTGAAATTGATAAGGGCAATTTTACAGATAACCATACCGAAATTTTGTTCCAATCCCTCGTTAGGGATCCCTTGCGTTCGGAACGTTGCAAAATCCCTTCCCGGGAAATTTTGGTTTTCCGAACTTAGTCGTTTTTGGTCTTTTTGCCCGGGCGCATAGAATGACTATGCAACACCAACTTTTGATGCGCCCCCTTTAAACCCTTTGGCGCATGTTTTCTCATGTCAACAGGCATTTTGGTGCACCTCTTTATGTTGAGTCTTCCCTGAGTGTGCCGAGGCGCATGCGCCTTCCTGTCGACATATCTTTTGTTGCGCCCCTTTTTGGTGTGCCAAAGGCGCACATTTCCCTCAGTCAACACCACTTCCGGTGCGCCATAGGCGCACATATTTTCATGTTGATGAGTCTTTTGGTGCGCCGAAGGGCGCATGCTTTCCCGTGTCGACAAATCATTTGGTGCACCCCTTTAGAAAGTTGGTGGCGCATTTATTACTACCTCGCCTATATATAGGCGCGTCTGCGCTGTCATTGTCACCGGAGCAATCACGTGACTATTTTCATTATTTTCTCTGAGCTTGTCAGCGCACCTTCCCTGTCACTTTTGATCACGTCGTGGACCCGTTCTCACCCTTTTTCATTGTTTAAATCTGGGTAAGTGGCCTTCTTTCTTTTGTGCGTTTTGTGTTTGTGGTTTTTGGCTATTTGGTTGGTTCAGTATGGATTTGAAAAGAATGAAATCGTGAATTTGCTTCCCCCTGCATTGTCTTTCCACATTTCTTCCTCCTCTTTCCAGATCTCCTGGTAGGGAGAGTGCTCTGTCCTAAAATAAGAGTAAGCTTGAGACCCCTTTTGGTATTAAACCATTTCTAATCACCCAAATGAACCTTGCAGAAGAGAGCTAAGCCATATGTGGAAATCCCTCTGAGAAGAATCAAAGCTTTAAAAGAAAATGCTTTTTCCTTTTCCTTTGGCGCACCATGCAACATCAAGGACTGTTGCACCTTTGGTGCATCTGTCGCCCCTGTTACACAAAGAGCAACCATGCCAATGACACACATTCCCTGCCTGCTACATCATGAAAAGGGTGCGCCCTCATGGTGCACTTCCCTCGCTTGCTGCAAATGCTTTCCGTGTGCCCTCTTGGCACATCAAAATTGGGTGCAACATTACAGAATTCCTGTGCACCATTTGGTGCACTCAGCATCCATGTAACAGTCCTTTCCTATGTGCCAAGTGCGAAGCTATAAAAGGCACAGGCGCATCCCCCATTGCAACAACATTTTGTCATGCAGACCCTTCCATGCACCGCGCCAAGTTCCCCTTCGGCACGCACGAACATATGCACATGTTACACGCACCCTATATCCTGTGCCCTTTGGCGCATCCGATGTACCCGTGTAACATGAAACTAATCATGCGCCCTTTATAAAATAAATCCACATGGTGCAGACGCACTTGTGCTTACAGCAACAAAGAATGCACCCTGCAGTGTCTATGCGTCATGCACCCTTTGGCGCTGATTTAACCCTTGCAACACCCTTTTCCTATGCGCCTTACCTATTTAGCCCTGCAAACTGCAATATCCATGTGCCATGTGCCCTAAGGCCTCAAAATTACTAACTCTTTCTTCTGTCAGCATTTTAATGGAAAATCAAGCAGCTGACACGGCTTTCTTCTATTGGGTTTCACTTCTTATTCTTGCAGATTAGCAGCTAAGTTTAGAAGAACATATGTCAACATCAAGCAAGAGACCTACCAAATCCAAAGGCAAGGCCAAGCTCACAGAAGAAGAAATGAAGTATAAATATCAGAGGGTCAGAATGCCCGACTCCCAGGCCGAGTGTGACCTGGACATCAGAGACTCAGAGTTGGGTCATATCTGATATGGAGGAAGTTCTGGGTCAGGACTCAAAAGGACACAAGAAGTCCATGGATGGACAAGATGATAAGCAGTGCCCTGCACTTTGCTGGAGGAATCCCAGTCAGCACCGTTAATAATGAATTTATGATGGTGGTTGCCCGGTGCTACAATAAAGACACAAGATGTGTCGTAAATGAGAAGGGCGAGGTCATAATCAACCTCACTACCCACCACTTTGAGATAATACTCGACATTCCACATCTCATCACCTAAGCAGCAACAGAAGCAGGCTACCCCCTTTCGGCCGCAGGATGACGATGATGAATAGTTTCTCTTTCTTCTTCTCTCTTCTTCGACTTTCCTTTTTTTCTAAATATCTGAGAGTATGTTGGCCCAAATGATAACATCATCCATGTTGCACCATGGGATGATGTCATCCATCAAGTTGTCAAAATTCAACATGACTTTGGGATATTTTGTAGATATCTTTGTAAATAGGTGGTTGGCTCCTTTGTTGCCTTCTTTTCTCTCCTTCTTCTATAAATACCTCCAATACTTGTTGTATTGAGGATGAGTGAATATATTTCAGATGAAAAATAGAAGTGAGGAGAAAAGACTTTGAGCTTTTTGTAACAGAAGGAAATATCAATACAATATTTAGACTTTGTGTTGAATACATGTGTTATTTACATTGGATCTTTCTTACGTTAGATCTGTGTGTTTGTTCTGTTGGATCTGCTTCTTGTTTTATTGTCATTTATTCATCAGTATTGCTTTGCTCATTTATGCAAGTAGGTTTGACTCTGTTTACTACCAATCCCGAAACATAAACCCTCTGACCTTTCTGCTTTGGAATTCATTTCTTTTCTTCCTTCAGACCTGCTCTTTCTTCATCCTCTCTTTCATTCCTTTCTTTTCGCAGTCGGAAACACCCTACTGGGATGAGATCCCAAACCCTCGAAGGTAGAATATTGTGAGACTTGCACAGATTCCTGCTGGTAGAATAGCAATAAACTAGTTTCGCTTTGCTGACTCAAAGAGGGGCTATGCCCTGCACACTATTGGCTCGTTTATCCATAGATCTGCCCAAGCGACAGATTTTCGGACCAACAGTTTTTGGCGACTCTGCTGGGGATCGAACAGATCTATCAGATCTATGATAGTGGAAGGAAAGAAAATCTGGAAAAATCAGAAAAATCGCTGCCTATTTGCAAATCTGCACTTTTTGTTAAAAATCCAATTTTTTTGCAAAAGTGATCCAAATCAAAAAAATTCTTCTGAGATCCATAGATCTGGCCTAGTTGGAGATCTTTAGTTCGCTAAGCTTTTATAAAAGTCCGTATTTTGCCGTAGATCTGAGTTTTTGACAGTTTACCAAAATTTTCAAACTCTTTGAAAAAGTTAGATTTAGATCCGAAAATCAGCTTGCTAATCTTCACTATCCTTTTATCCTCGTTATTTGTCATTAACCGCAATCGGTTTTTAGAAGAGGATAGTTTTTAAATATTTAAAAAAGTACATGCTGCTGGTTTTTGTCAGAAAAGACAGAAAATCAGCAAGTACACCCAAAAATAAATTTTAAATCTGCACCACAGCGTTCCAGATCTGGAAGTTACGCTGGCAGGTGAGCCATTTACGCGTGGCAGGCGAGCTCATGGAGAAGTCGATCCTACTTTCGATCGGCTTCAAAGGCACAATTTCAGTGTAGCACCGACATGCTTTTCACCACTAAATTTAGCTGATCAGTCAACCAGAAGCGCCTCACCCCCACGGAAGAGCCGGTTTTCACAGGGAGCCTCTACATCCCTTTGCAGTGCTTTATTGCTTAGTGGAACCGCACTCCCAGCCCGCGTTCTTTTTCCAGCTGTCCAGATGGCGGTGCCATGGGGAAATGCTATGGGTCCTCTCGCATTACCACATCCTGTTCACGTACTCCCTCACGAAAATCGAAATAATTTTCCCAAATTCGATGGGAGCGGAAATCAAAGCACGGATTCGCACATATCTGCATTCATCATGTCATGCAGTATCTTGGATGTAACTCATGAGGATGTGTCGGTTCGCCTTTTTCTGGAAACTCTACAAGGACCTGCAGCTGAATGGTTTCAACATTCGCCGACTGGATCTATTACCAGTTGGGCCACCTTGCGGGATGCTTTTGAGGACAGGTACAAACCTTCAGAAGATGCATTTTCCTTTTTATCACAAATCACTCCCCTGAAGAAGGAGGCCAACGAGACCATGCGTGATTTTATCGCCAGGTTCAATGCATTAATTAATCGGGTTCCTGTCGCCATGCTTCCAACACCAGAAAATCAGAAGTGTTTCTTCGTGAATTCTATGAGCTCGAAAGTAAGTTTCTTGCTCCTACAAGAACAAGTGGCTACCTTAATTCTCGCCCAGGCCGCTGCCATCCGAATTGAAGATAATTTGATAATATCTGGCGAGTTGAAAAGGGAATCCTCCAAGCCTAAATCTTCGAGCCCTTCACCCAATACTTCGTCTGATCCGGCCTTTCAAAAGATGGCTAACGACTTGCTTGCATTGAAGAGGCAGTTAGCCCAAGCTTCTCCCAGTTCCTCATACCGGGATATTCCATAGAGGAACTTCGTTTCCAACAATGTTCCTCAAAGGCCGCGCTTACCCGCAACTGCTCCGCGGTTGGCGCTTGAGGCTCCTCCGGTCAACGCTCTAGCCGAAATCGAAGAAGAGGAACAAGATTATGAAGAACCTTCGTCTCAGGGCGAAGATGATCAAGACGTCGGTGAGCCGACTAGCGACTCTACTATTGGGTATATGGAATTTGATGAGGAAGAATCTGATGAAAAAGAGGGTACCCAGGGCTATGCGAGTGGACAATCATATGCTGTTTTTACCCGCTCACAAGGAAAAGAAATAGAGGTCGCTGTCCATGTGCAGAAGGAGAAGGTCGTGTCAAACGCACCTCCAACCATTGCTAAAAGAGGTAATCCTCTTCCTACTCAACTCCATGTTAAGTCTTTTACAAGAAAATCTTTTCCCCCCATCTCTCCTCCAAATGAGGCCTCTCATATTCCTATCAAGACCAGTAATCCTACTCCACCATCATGAAG
The DNA here is from genome assembly GCA_019776745.2 of Taxus chinensis. Taxonomy (NCBI): domain Eukaryota; kingdom Viridiplantae; phylum Streptophyta; class Pinopsida; order Cupressales; family Taxaceae; genus Taxus; species Taxus chinensis. The sequence goes on along the minus strand of CM034147.1, from coordinate 281,683,947 downwards.
TGAGGGACTCATTCCTTCACTAACCCAACCCTCGGCTGCATTTGACATCATAGACCATGCAAAAAAGACCAAGATCCAAATGTCTGAAGTCGAGTACCTCTAGTCAAATCCCGAACAGCTGGTAAGATTGACCAAGTATATTCAAAGCCAAGCTGTTATATCTAATCAGGTTTCCCCAAAAGGAATCCTTTCCACTCCTCCTGAATCCCACATAAATGTTGCCTCAACATCTGCATCAGGCAAGATAGAACCTTTCTATCTCTCCCTCCTAATCAATGGTCACAAATTGAGTAACTGCATAATTGATTCCGGAGCTTCTGATAACGTCATGCCGGCAAAAGTCGCCCATGCTTTGGGCCTCACCCTTACCAAGCCTTTTGGCAGATGTTATTCCTTGGAAACCAAGCAGGTTCCGTTAATTGGTCAAATCAAAGACGCGCAATTTGCATTTGCGGCATTCCCAGAGAAAAGAGTAAAGATGACCGTCCTCGTTGCCGACATTCCAGCAGCCTACGGAATTTTGCTGGGAAGAAGTTTTTGCAGCGAAGTTGGTGGAGAAATTCATATGGACTGGTCTAAAGCTAGAATTCCCGTCAAAGGTGTAATGCAGACATTGGAGCCGGAATCATAATAGAAGTACTTGGTTACTAACTCTGAGGACCCCAAAGCTCAAATTCTTTTCGAATCATCAGGGATGGGGAACTATTTCTTGTCTACCAAGTCCAACAAAATGGTTGTTCTCATTCAAGAAGAAGATCTTAATAAGATCTGGACCTTGCAGTTCGATGGCAGCTGCGCAACCAGTGGATGTGGTGCCGGAGCCGTGCTAATATCTCCCGAAGAGGAGATTATTCCTCTCTCTTTCAAGTTGTAGTTTTTTAATACGAATAACACTGCTGAGTATGAATCTTTGCTACTTGGCATGCAAGCCGCAAAGGAAAGAGGGATCAAAAATATGAAAGTGCAAGGTGATGCAGAGCTAGTTGTGAATCAAGTTAAAAGGATTTACCAAGTGAAGAATGAAAGGCTCAGGCATTACCGTAATGCAGTATGGGACAACATTGAAGAGTTTGATGCTTTTTCAATTGAATCCATTCCAAGAACTCAAAATGACATGGCCGATTCATTGGCTGTTTCAGCATCCCTCATGCTCCCTCACCCAGGTTTGAAAACAAACAAATACACCATTGAGGTGGTTTTCTGCCCGAGCGTGCCAGACAATTCTCAGCATTGGCAAGTATTCAATGATGACAATCAACTCATTGCCTTTCTAGAGAAGGCGAAATTTTTTAAGGAATTGCACTTTGAAGGATCCACTTCTATGTGCCGCGAATCAGTCACTGATCAAGACGATAAATCCGAAGGGAACGACTGCATATGTCAGCTCAAAGGAAATAAAATCCCGAAGGGCCTAGTTTCTCTAGAGCGGTTGTTCGACAGGCATGATCGTTTTGTGAAAAAGAAGAGGCGAGATGATCCCGACTCATCCCCAGAAACCGAACCGGTCAATTTAGGTTCGGTAGAGTATCTGCAATTCGTGAACATTGGAAAATGTTGCACGCTAGAAGAGAAGCGGAAGTTCGTCAAGTTGCTGAAGAAATATATGGATGTATTGGCGTGGTCTTATACCGATCTAAAGTCTTTTAAGCCAAAGGACGTCCAGCATGACATCCTGTTGAAAGAAGATGTCAAAGCCTTTCGCCAGAAGCAGAGGCATTATAATCCTAAGATCTCAGGCACCATCCAGGCCGAAATTCAGAAAATGCTAGATGCGAGAATCATCTTTCCTATCCATCACAGTACTTGGGTAGCAAACATTGTGCCAGTACGCAAGAAGAACGGGGAAATACACATATGCGTAGATTTTCGAAATTTGAATCAGGCTTCCTAGAAAGACAACTACCCACTTCCTATAATGGATCAAGTTCTGCAAGCAGTAACTGGATCAGAGATGCTGTCCATGGTTGATGGTTTTTCAGGCTACAATCAGATTGAAGTTTGACCTGAAGATCAATTTAAAACAACATTCACTACTCCCTGGGGTATGTTTGCCTACAATAGGATGCCTTTTGGCCTAACCAATGCTGGCGCCACTTTTCAGCGGGCCATGGACCTGGCATTCAAAGGTATGATGGGGAAGGTCATTGTCGTTTATCTGGATGACTTGACTGTGTTCTCTAAACAACGAAGTAATTATTGTGATCACCTAGAGCAAGTATTGGCCAGATGCCGAGAACATGGGATTTCCCTAAACCCGAAAATGTCCGTTTTTAGAGTCACAGAGGGAAATTTGCTAGGGCATGTCGTTAGAAAGGAAGGAACAAAGATAGATACCGAAAGAGTCAAGGCTATTCAGAGCCTTACTCTGCCTACAAGTAAGACTGGCGTTCATTCTTTCTTCGGAAAGGTGAACTTTCTCAGGCGTTTGGTTCCCGACTTTGTTGAAAAGACTCGTCATATATTGGAAATGATGAAGGGGTCACCAACTTTCCGGTGGAGCGAGGAAGGAAAGAGGTCATTTGAAGAAATAAAAGCTTCTGTCGCTCACGCACCAGTCCTGGTATGTCCCGATTTCTCCAAGGACTTTATCATGTATAGTTATGCATCTGAGCATACTGTGTCTGCCATCTTAATGCAAAAGAATTTGGAGGATGTTGAATCTCCGATTGCGTTCATGAGCTCTCCCCTCAAGCCTCACGAACTAAAAATGTCTCAATTGGAAAAGCATGCCTTCGCCGTTGTCAAAGCAGTAAAAAATTTCAGGTATTACATTCTAAATTCTCATACAGTGGTGCTAGTCCCTGACACAGCAGTCAAATCAATTCTAACTCAACAGAAGTTAGGAAGCTTGCGAGGAAATTGGATTGCAAAGGTCCAGGAGTACGACTTGGATATAAAACCAACCAAGCTGGTAAGAGGCAAGGGCCTATGTCAGCTTATGGCTGAAAACAAAGATTCAAAAAGTCCTGAGGAAAAGGATGATTGTACCAAAGAAGCGCAAAGTCAGCTGGGGAAAGCCCATTCTCTGCCTCTGGTCCTATTTGTCGCAACCAACGATGAGTGGTATTCCGATATTGCTTTCTTCCTCACCTACGGCGAGTGCCCAGCTCACCAAACTGCAAAGGAGAAGCGCACTATAAAGCTCAGAGCAACGAAATATGTCATATGGGATGACGGTTTATACAAACGCGAGATAGATGGTGTCTTCTTGTGATGTGTTGACAAGCCACAGCAGGTGAAGTTGCTTGAAAGTTTTCATAATTCAGCCTGTGGGGGCCATTTCTCCTCTTCCGTGACAGCACACAAGATCATCTGAGCTAGGTACTATTGGCCGACACTTTTCTAAGATACAACCACCTGGGTAGCAAAGTGTAAACCTTGCCAGCAGTTCGTCGGCAAGCTCAAGTTGGCTGCTTTTCCCCTCAGGCCGGTTGTTGTCAACGAATCATTCAGGCAATGGGGAATCGATTTTATCGGTGCACTCAATCCCCAATCGAGTGCCGGACATAATTATGTCCTTACAGCAACGGATTACTTCACCAAGTGGGTGGAAGCCATACCTGTCAAACATGCCACTTTTGAGGTTGTTTGCAGTTTCATTAAAGAAAATATCATTATCCGGTTTGGCGTTCCAAACAAAATTGTTGCTGATAATGTTTCTAACTTCTCTTCACGGGAAGTTATTAGTTTTTGCTATGAATACGGGATAACTTTGGCTCACGCCTCAGATTGTTACCCTCAGGGAAATGGTCAGGCAGAATCCAGTAACAAGAAATTGGTGACCATCATACGAAAACTGGTGGAGGAAAATCAATGAATGTGGCACAAGTCTTTATACGACGCTTTGTGGGCAGATCGCATTACTCCTAAGAGGTCCCTCGGTATGTCACCTTTTCAAGTGTTATACGGCACTGATGCCGAGCTTCCCATTTCTGCTGAACTCCCTGCTCTGCGCTTGGCACGAGCTATTGAAGATGAAACTTTCCAAAATTCTCTTGAGAAGAGGATCATGTATCTGACAGAGCTCGAAGAAAAGAGAGTAAGAGTGGTCGACAAGATCACCGAACATCAGAATCAAGTCAAGAGACTGTTCAATAAAAAAGCTAAGCAACGGAATTTCTAGGTAGGGGACCTCGTCCTTCTGTGGGACAAGCGAAGAGAACCAAAAGGCATGCACGGAAAGTTTGATTCCCTATGGAGAGGGCCTTTCAAGATAAAGTAGCTCAATGGAGAGAATAGTTTCTATCTCTCATATCTGGATGGAACTGAACTCTTGCTTCCCTACAACGGGCAGCATCTGAAAATTTTTAGGAAGTAGAGCTTGCTCTCTTCTTTGTACAGTTTGCTTTAAGTTGTGTGTTTGTTTTCGTCATGTGTTTGCTTTCCGTTTGTTGTGTTTCCTTTGTTCTCCCTTCGGTCGCCCTTGTTTTTGACTTTGTTACCCAATGGATAGGCACATGAGATCTGGGATTCTCTACCCCCGAGTTTGCTCAGGGATAGTCCCCAGAAAGAGCCAGCTCTTATCCCGTAAAATTGACAAGGGTAATTTTACAGATAACCATACCGAAATTTTGTTCCAATCCCTCGTTAGGGATCCCTTGCGTTCGGAACATTGCAAAATCCCTGCCCGGGAAATTTTGGTTTTCCGAACTTAGTCGTTTTTGGTCTTTTTGGCCAGGCGCATAGAATGACTATGCAACACCAACTTTTGATGTGCCCCCTTTAAACCCTTTGGCACATGTTTTCTTGTGTCAACAGGTGTTTTGGTGCGCCTCTTTATGTTGAGTCTTCCCTGAGTGTGCCGAGGCGCATGCGCCTTCTTGTCGACATATCTTTTGTTGCGCCAAAGGCGCACATTTCCCTCTGTCAACACCATTTCCGGTGCGCCATAGGCGCACATATTTTCATGTTGATGAGTCTTTTGGTGCGCCGAAGGGCGCATGCTTTCCCGTGTCGACAGCTCATTTGGTGCACCCCTTTAGAAAGTTGGTGGCGCATTTATTACTGCCTCGCCTATATATAGGCGCGTCTGCGCTGTCATTGTCACCGGAGCAATCACGTGACTATTTTCATTATTTTCTCTGACCCTGTCAGCGCACCTGCCTTGTCGCTTTCGATCACGTTGTGGACCCGTTCTCACGCTTTTTCATCGTTTATATTCGGGTAAGTGGCCTTCTGTCTTTCGTGCGTTTTGTTTTTGTGGTTTTTGGCTACTAGGTTCGTTCAGTATGGATTGAAAGGATTAATTCATGAATTTGTTTCCCCCCCGTTGTCTTTCCGCATTTCTTCCTCCTCTTTCCAGATTTGCTGGCAGAGAGAGTCTTGCCCTGAGGTAAAAGCTTGAAAACCCTTTTGGTATTAAACCTTTCCAATCACCCGAATAAAACTTACAAAGAGAGCTTAGCCATATGTGGAAACCCCTCTGAAAAAAATCTGAACTTTACAGAAAAAGGAAAACTGTATTTTCCTTTGGCGCATTGGCATTCCATGCTTCATCATAAAAAAGGTGCGCCCTCATGGCGCACTTCCCTCGCATGCTGCAAATACTTTCCATGCGCCCCTTGGCGCATCAAACTTGGATGCAACATTAAGAATTCCTGCGCCCTTTTGGCGCACTCAGCATCCATGTGACAGCCCTTTCATATGCGCCAAGTGCTAAGCTATAGAGGCGCAGGCGCGTTCCTCATCGCAACAACATCCTGTTGTGCAAACCCTTCATGCGCCGCGCCAAGTTCCCTTAAGCACGCCAAAAGCACATGTTACACAAACCCTATATGCGGCTTTGGCGCACCGATGTTCCGTGCAACACAAAGTTTTCATGCGCCTTTTACATAATACATCCATATGGCGCAGGCGCACTTGTCCTTACAGCAACACAAAATGCATCCTGTAGTGTCTACGCACCATGCTCCCTAAGGCCTTTAAATTGCTAACTCTTTCTTTTGTCAGCCTTTCAATGGAAAATCAAACAGCTGACACGGCTTTCTTCGATTGGGTTTCACGTCTTATTCTTGCAGATTAGCAATTAAGCTCAGAAGAACATATGTCAACATCAAGCAAGAGACCCACCAAATCCAAAGGCAAGGCCAAGCTTACAGAGGAAGAAATGAAGTATAAATATCAGAGGGTCAGAATGCCCGACTCCCAGGCCGAGTGTGACCTGGACATCAGAGACTCAGAGTTGGGTCATATTGATTTGGAGGAATTCTGGGTCAGGACTCAGAAGGTCACAAGAAGTCCATGGATGGACAAGCTGATAGGCAGTGCCCTGCGCTTTGCTGGAGGAATCCCAGTCAACGTCGTTAACAATGAATTCATGATGGTGGCTTCTTCTTCTTCTCTCTCTTCTTCGACTTTCTTTTTGTAAATATCTGAAGTATGTTGGCACAAATGATGACATCATCCATGTTGCACCATGAGATGATGTTCATCCCATCAAGTTGTCAAAAGTCAACATGACTTTGAGATATTTTGTAAATATATTTGTAAATAGGTGGTTGGCTCTCTTTTTGCCTTCTTTTCTCTCCTTCTTCTATAAATACCTCAATACTTGTTGTATTGTGGATGAGTGAATATCTTTCAGATGAAAAAATAGAAGGAGAAAAGACTTTGAGCTTTTTGTAACAGAAGGAATTATTAATACAATATTTAGACTTTTGTGCTGAATACATGTGTTATTTGCATTGGATCTTTCTTACGCTAGATCTGTGTGTTTTGTTCTGTTGAATTTACTTTTGTTTTATTGTCATTTATTCATCAGTATTGCTTTGCTCGTTTATGTAAGTAGGTTTTGGCTATGTTTACTACCAATCCCAAAACATAAACCCTCTGTCCTTTCTGCTTTAGAATTCATTTCTTTTCTCCCTTCGGACCTGCTCTTCCTTCATCCTCTCTTTCATTCCTTCTCTTTTCGCAGTTGGAAACACCCTACTGGGGATGAGATCCCAAACCCCCGAAGGCGGAATATTGTGAGACTTGCACACATTCCTGTTGGTAGAATAGCAATAAACCAGTTTCACTTTGCTGACTCAAAGAGGGGCTATGCCCTGCACATTGTTGACTCGTTTATCCATAGATCTGCCCAAGCAACAATTTTCGGACCAACAACCCTTAGCCACCGCCATTAGATATATATCTAAAGAGTGCACATGAAACTACAAGCTCATTAACCTTTCCTCCAGGCTTGTATGCTCCATGTGAATGATGTATTAACTAGAAGCATTTAACATAATATTTGTAGAGCTCAAACAATGGGCCATTTCATAAACATTATACCTTCCAATTGATTGGTGCGGATCCAACATCAAATTCTGCATACGCTCACAAATATCAGTTTCTTCAACCTCATTAAATTCCTCTACTACCGACCATGTCTTCTCTAGCCACACTCTCATGGCCACATTTGATCTTGTCATCCATCCAAGAGGTGAAGGATTTTCCTGCTTCTTCACAAATAGACACACACTTTCTCTTCTTACTTGGCCCTGCCTCTGAACCACCTAGATTCTTCATTGTAGAATTGCTGTAGAGAACTCCCGAAAACCAGGAAGAGATCAAACCAGCCCCACACCAAAGCAAAATCGGGAGTGTAAACGCACACATGAGGAGTGCACTAAATAGGCCTTTGACACACATCGCACGAGGGAAGGGCCAGGTGTCATATATCCAAAATCCAATTGAATGTTTCCCATACCTTACCATAATCCTTCATACCTAAGGCAATAAACAACCCGAACGTCAAAAGGGAATTACTCATTATCAAGGTATAAGGCCTTTTTTGCATTGAGCAAAGAAAGGGAGATGATATCACTTGGAAAATTACCTTTCCATTCTTGGCAATTTTTATGAAATCCATCCCACACCTATGCTCCTTTGTTGGCTAAGAAATCAACTACTTGACTCCCTAATCTTTTTATATGAGAAAAGTGGGTTTCTGAATAAAGGGAAGGATTGACCTGATTTTTTGAATGATTGGATCCACCATCTATGCCTTAGATTGCTCCAATAATAATATGGGAGTCCCCCTCAATCCACAAACGAAGCCAATTTTGGTTTTTGGCTGCCATAAGTCCATAGAGGAGAGACATGCCTTCCGCCACATTATTAGAGGAGACTTCACAATTAACTACCAATGCCATCAAAGGATGACACTTTGAATCCTTGAAAAATACGACCATAGCCTCCTCTACTAGGATTTCCTTTCGATGCTCCATCAAAATTTAATTTAACCCATCCTTCCCTAGGACGCCACCATAGACTTTTCAAATCTTCCCTACTCCCATTATCAGGAGAAAAAATAGTATGTATGTTAACAAAAGATGCGAGTTAAATAACTATGTAAAATATAGTAAGCAAAGCAATATAAGAAGGATTGTTTACATATGACCTTTTTTTTCCAAAGAAGACATGAAAGTGGCTAATTTCATTTACAAAAGGCACAAAAATAAGTTTATGCAGAGTAGAAACACTAATTCATTCACATAAGTATGTATGGTAACAAAAGATGCGAGTTAAATAACTATGTAAAATATAGTAAGCAAAGCAATATAAGAAGGATTGTTTACATATGACCTTTTTTTTTCCAAAGAAGACATGAAAGCGGCTAATTTCATTTACAAAAGGCACAAAAATAAGTTTATGTTGAATGAGAGCAAGACATGCACATAACTTGTAAACATGTTTGCTACGATAAATAAAAAAACGGAAAACAACTATACAAAAATGCCAAAATGCTTGCCACATGAAATTGAAATAGCTAATGGAAGGGTCTAAAAATGGTAATTGGGACAATTATGGCATGCAAAAGGAGGTGTGCCTATTCTTTTTGAGAAATTCAGTGATATGCAAGACCTAAGGCTAGTTTGAAGCGGAGTATGTGTTTTCTTTCTTTGAACACAAACTGACATGTTTTAAATGATACCCTCCATGACAAGATTATTTCTTTCCTAAAAGAAGGAAAAAAATTGGTGACCAATAACATGGCTAGAAATTTCATGAGTTACTTCATCATCTATGGACAATATATGCAAATATTTTATAGTGAATCCCATGAATGATTCAATTGTTTCAATGAAGTCATTGATTTTAGTTTAGTAGTATAATCTTTCAATTCAAGTCAAAGGGCATACTTGCAATCAAAGTTGATGATGTTTGTATTACACTTTGAGCAAAACCAAACTAAATTAATTTTTTCCACAACCTTTTGCTTGTATTTTCTATCACAGGATATGAGAGGGCAAGCCAAATAAAATAAGATCTCCATGAGAATGTTTGTGATGATTATTGTTACTACAACCCCTCCAGGCTTTTCAAAGTTCCCCATTTGAAGGATCTGCAACAATGTTACTCTGGTGGTCAAGCTCTGTAGAAGGCCCATGAACTTCTTAGTGATGGAAGGCGATGGATGGAATAGATGACTCTAGAAAGGCAAGCCAACCATGTAGAGTTATCATTTTTACAATCATTGAATTGACAAAGCATTTGGAAACAGTCTCAAGAGTAGAACCTTTGAAATTAGATACATGAGATGATTTTATTTCAAGGACGAGAAGTTTTGGTTTACTAATAAAATTTGCAAACTATTTTCCCATGATATCAAAATGATTCCCGCATACAATCACAAAAACACTAAACTTTGACATATCCCTAAGTTGAAGCATTATTTGATAGTCTTCAAACCATCTTTGTGAAATATAGTAGTAGGATGAATGGACATAACAAAACCAATGAGTTTGATCAAAGATTTAGAAAAATCATTTGGACTCCTCTATTCCTATGAAATGGAAATGATGAACAAGTTTATTATTCCCATTGAGATAGTGGGAGACAATTGATGAGAGTTGCAAAAATATCTATAAATGACTGTTCAAGTAGTTGTAGTGCTTATTTGCTTCTTTGACTTTTCTGTTTGAGATAATGTAAAGCTCCCATGTTTCAATATGGCCATAGAATTTATAAGCAAACCTCATTAAAACACATAATGTGTATTTCCCTTCCTTTGATGTCTATAAAATCAAATAAAACAATAAAATAATTTCCCATTGTGTTGTGATGTTCACAAATGTATGATTTTACTAGAGCTCGACCCTTTATAGAAAATCACCACGATGAAGTATTCAATGAATTGATATGCACAAGAAGATTTGGTGGGAGTGATATAATGGTCAAGTGGCAAGGTTGCTCCAAAACTTAGGTGTTTTCCCTGAGAGCTAGAAAGATTGATATCTGTGCAGGATCCTCAATTTTCATGTGGGCAGAGACAACACTGGTTCCTAATTCCAAGATGAGAATAGTCTTCCAAACAAGGCATGAGAAGATAATGATACACGTTATATAGTTAAATGAGCCAACATTTTGAATGCAAAAGGAGGGGAGGAGCCAAATTTACATCTCATATTTGATCGTCCTACAAAGGAATTTGCATGGCTAAACAATGGACCCCTCTTGTAAATATTTTTTAGGGACACATGCATTGAATTTGGAGGGAAGAGGGGCTACCAACAAGTGCAACCCATATTAAAGGTTTATATGGTACTAAATTTCAGATGTCAAGATTGCTGAGGGGAAAGGTCCAACAATTTTATAATTCCATGATCCATCAACATTTCATCCATTGTTGAGAAACTACACCCTTGGTATAATGCATCGCAATTATGAGGAAAAAATCCAATTAAAATCCAAGGGGCACAAAGTATATCAAAAGTTGATGTAGAATACATGTATGGCTTCTTGAAAAAAGCAAGAGGGAAAAGGGAAACTCACACTAGAAACAATGTATATTATAGCTACAACACACTAAAAAAAGTAGAGGGAGTTGGATGTGTTGATATCTTCTTTCAATATACAAAACATTCATAAAATAAGAGCTAAAACATCAAAAGATAACGAAAGGAAGCAATATTTAATGAAATTACAAACATTAACCTTCATCCATGAAGTGTTGCAATGAACCCCAACACAATAAAGTTTTGACGACCAACAAACAATAGTGCATATATGGATAAGTTCACTTTCACAAAATACGCGAGAAACACATGCACAAGGGCATAAGTAAATATATATGCATGAATAGTTAAGTTGTTTCAACGACAATGTTTAAGAACCTTTTATTACAAGTTTTAAAAGTAATTGTCGCAAATGATAAAATTGAAATATGTAATAATAAGGATGGTTATATCAATTTCAACTTATTTGTTGTTTTTATTGTACAATTGGAACATTCCTAGGTCAATTGCAAATGTCCAACATGAACAACCAACTTATGCAAGTTGTGTGAGCTAGAATATTTCTTGGTATTAATTATTGCAGTGTAGGAAACAATAAATCCTTGCTCAAGGAAAGGAACAAGGAGGCAAGAAATCACGAACATATGAATAAAGGAAGATGGCAATCAACTTTGTACCGATGATTTATTGTTTTTTTGTTTTCCATTGGTAACATCGAAAAGAAAAAGGGCCCAAAGAAAACATCATTTATACTAAAATGCAAGGAATAGAAGAACATGAGCTCCTTGGAAGAAGTAGTCGATTTTATGTTTGTTTGTTTTTTACATCACCCACATTGACAAAATATAAGAGCTAGAAAAAGCCAAAATAGTTTATAGTTAAGCATGTGGAAAACCAAAGGACCATTGAAAAAACTAAAACAACGGAAAAAAAGCATTGATTACATCTACTTCATTTTCTTCTGTAAATTTTTTTGTTTTTTTCTTGAGGATATTTTTTAGCATGAACAGGGCATTTCTTCATTGATTTGGAATCCTCTACATCAATGCCGTTTTATTTTCGATTTGTGGGATGGCTCATATTTTTGTGTATATTCAACAATATCATAATCTAGGTCAAAACCTTTAGAGTGTGGACTAGCAGTGCAAAACTTGAAAAGATCGATTGCACATCTCTGGAACATTCAATCCAACCTTCACCATTTAAGTTATTTATAGTTTTTAAAGTCTAGAACACCTATAATGCAAAACATTGACAACAAATTGGGTTCGATTAAATAAATCCTCTGCTTTTAAATGTGTTGTCAACGTCATGCCAAGAGGTGGAGTGACATTAACATTGCGAGTTTTCATAGTAAGCAACTACTAGATAAAAACCAAAAAATACCAGTGGAAAGCAAGCATTGCAAATATAGTTTAAAACAAAACTTGAAGTAGCAAACTATTTTTTATAACTCAACACATCTAAAGGTGTTAGCATATGGATTTGCACGCATGCAAATGACATGCAAAAGTGTGGGAACGAAGTCCCTCAATGAAGGTGACGTTGCCTTTATTGAAAACCAAAACTGTATTTACATCTATACATTCAAAATTGTATGGGGGGGGGGGGGGTTTGGAACATCAATGGAAAGAAAAGTGAATGAAGGAGATGGAATGGAACGAAGGAAAGGAATGAATTGAAAGAACATGCAAGAGTTAGGTAAAAATAGAGCCTAATATTGCATGAAGAGGAAAGATGAATAACCAACACAAATAAAATGGAGTTTGAGTTAGCCGAACAAGAACGTGTAAAAGGGAACACACATGAGCAAGTAGATAAATCAGAGCTTGATCACTGTGAACTAGAACAACTGATTAATAATGTTGACAATAAGATCAAAGATAATATTTGCATGCAAGATTCAAAACACCTAACATCTAATGAACATAAGAATATCAAATGTTACAAGAGACAATGAATGAGACACAAAGTTCGTATTTCATTAACTCCAAAATATTTTTCACAAAAGAACACAGTTTCTTCCTGAAACAAAGCTTGCACAAAAAATATTTTCTTCTCTCAAAGTCACCTTTACAAATGAGCCCCTCACTTCCTTTTATAACCCAAAAGTTGGTTACAAAGTAGTTAGGGTTCTACATGATCATTAAATAAGGCACCTAAGTGACCTTTGACTTTTTCAACAACTTTATTAAAAAGTGACTAAAAATAGAAACCACTTAAGTTAGAAAGTCATTTAAGGAAAAATACATACATAAAAGAAATGGGTACATGTGGACCCACTTAAATGACTTGGACGCACACGTAGACCTCCTAGTCAACAATGCGCCACCTAGATCAAGACACCTAGGATCAATGCTTCATCCATTGGGCCAAGAGTCCGCCTATCCCGATCGTACGAGAATGAACTCATTGACCGTGCTCTGTAATCCTCCAAATGACAAGAGTGCTGAGCTTAAAACTTGAGCAATTCATCCACCCCTCTGTCTGAGCAATATCCTAGTGTGAGAAAATTTGTTTTCATTCGTATTCACATTCACAATTCTCCACATGCTTCGAGTACCTTTCCATGGTGAATTATTCATTTGTAGCGTGACCGTAGTCGTTACGCCACCTTGGTTTGTCAGAATTCAGCTTCTGGTCTTTCGCCATTGAGAAGATCTCCAAGGGCCAAAATTGCAATTCACCTCCAATGGTATTACAAAACATGGATTTAACAAACACCCCATGAATAAATATAACCAGTTATTTACACTATACATCTGATTTGATGAAGTCGAAAGCATTGTCTAGCTTTGCAAACACTTTCTACAAATTGAATAACCTGACTCTTCCATCTCACTGCACAGCCTATCTTTTATTGGTTCACTTAACATCACCAATAATCACCAAAAAAAACATTTTCCTTGTTTGAAATGATGGAAGCAGTTCTCATATTTCACAACAATCTCGGAAATGATGGTTGCAGTGTGTCAGCATGCACACAATCAAATAGTTATTCCAAGAGACATTTTTATCAATCAATATGGCAATGCAAACTTCTCATTTATGTTGCAGAGGAATGGTTATTTTACTCATGAACATCATTCAGGAATCTGAATCGAAAAATACCTTGTTGCCTTCATCTCGTGGGTAATTGTTAGTGCGATCTATCTCCTCCACAAAAAGTATGAATCATTATATGGTCTTCAATCCAACTACATCCAAGTGTCTTTGTAATTCCTTCATCTTCCATCAACCTCCTTACCTTTTGAACGTCACTCCAACTACCAACTTCCACATAAATGTCTAACAAAAGAACATAAGGTGTAGGATTTTTAGGATCTAGATCGAAAAGGAGTGTTTTGGTATATACTCCTAGCCTTATATATTTATGTGATCTACACGCACCAAGCAAACACATCCGTACAACCACTGCAGGTTTAATTGGCATTTTGGTGAGAAAATTTAGAGCTTCTTCGAGATAGCCAACATGGCCAAGAAGATCAGCTATACATACATAATGATCCATTGCAGGCATAATGCAATAAGAGACACCCATGCCAACGAAGTATTTACAACCCTCATCCACTAAACCTGCATGACTGTATGTAAATAAAACATAGATAAAAGCTTGAATGATCTGCGTTGTATTTCCTTTTATTGGCATGGAGGATCTCCTTTTCTAATGCATGGAACTACTCCTTTCTTGGATGTGTGGGCTTCCTCTTTGGCTGCGTGGTGAGTTGATGCACGCGTGGTAATGTTTTAGACTGTCTTATTTTATCTTGGCCAATGTGTGGGCTGTTCTTTTGACTGGTGCGTATGGCATTTATTCTCCTTTGGCGTGGAAGTGCGTGGGCTTTGGTGTGTTGTAATTACTTTGGGTTGCAAGCTCCTTGCCAAAATGAACTCATATATCTTGTGTTGACAGTTGTGTGTAAACTGCCTCCTTTTCTTCTTTTGTTTAAAAATTTGTTCTTTCTCTCCCTAGGTGCGTGGAAAGCTCTTGCGCATTTTTTGTGTGCTTCAAAAAGAATTCGTGGGTTTTTTATTTGACTTGGGCAAAAGGCGTTTGAACTGTCCTCCTTCCTGGGCGCGTGTGGATTCTCCTTGGACCTGCCTTTAATTTTTAAAAAACTGTTCCTATTTCCCTTTTGTGCATGGAAAATTTTTCTTGGGCTGTGCATGGAAAACTGTTCTTTGTTGTCTTTAATTTCTAAAACCGTTCTTTAAAAAATGCTGCTCTTTGCTGACAAAGCGTGGAAACTGACTGTTCTCTACAGCCTGCTCTTTCTCTCTTTGCCTGTTCTAAAACTGCTGCTTGGGGCTACAAAAAATGAACAAAACTTTGCAACATCTTCTGTAATACGCCGATTTGGGTTTGAGAACCCTCTTAAATTAGATGCCATGTAATATACATGGTTTGTACGGTAAGCTTGGTGCAGATGCTCTGTGAGAACTTTCTGGAAAGAAAGACTGATGATAGTCCACATAGCCTTTAAATCAATATTCACTACTGCAGCAGGTAAAGTTCTCAAGGCAAATGCGGTTAATATTTAAAGAAATTGGGCCAATTCTTTGATATGATTGCTTGTGCTGATTTTCCTTCTAATGAAGCAATCCTCTCTGTGAGTAATGTACGACTATATAAGAAGCATGTTTGGACAAGAATTAAAAAGGCTTCCTTGGACCAAACGTTTGGAACACACGTGTAAGATCTCGCTGAGTTGTTTGGCGAATTGCGCATTCTCTGCAACCTTGGATTAAGCCGCCGCAAAAGAAGACGATATTTTTTTGGCGTGGCATCATAACTCCTCGATTATACAAGTCCTCCTGCTCGTTCTGAAGCGCCTTCATTTTCATCCTCAACAGCTTTCCCCCCATCAACACAATGGCACTTCCCGCCAGTAGCAACACGTGCTTTGACTGACTACCTGGTGAATGCGTGGTAGGTAGTTTCAAGGAGTCCTGCAGTAAATCTGGGTAACGAACTTGATCTCTCAAAGTTCCACGCACTACATAAGGCCTTTGGGAGAGAGAGAAAATTTTCCCCACAGGGGGTTTGTTGATTGTTCCACTCTGAAGAGGCCATAATTCTGCCAGTACACGTAAAAGTGAAGATTTTCCACTTCCATTTGGCCCCATAATGATGACAGAATTCCCGGGCAATACCTCAAAGCTAAGCTCGCGAACTAATAGAGTCCCATCTGGGGCGAAGACAGTTACATTATCAAATTTGATTATTTCATCCAACACCATAAGTGGAGGGTGTGGCTGTATGCCATTGGAATCTCCAAGTAATTCATCATTTGCAATTGGCGTTGATGTAGTATTTGCATTTACCTTTCCATCTTTTGCACTTAGCATTTTAACGGATTCTAGAAGTTCTGAAACACATGAAGTAAATCCAGCAAGGGTGGTAACTCTTTTGTAAATGAGTACCAGTTCACCAATTGCATTGGATGTATTCATCAGAAGACGAATTGAACGTACATATTCCTCTGTAGATAACTTGGAGTCAGGCTCCTTGACAAAGTAGAATGGTGCGGCAAAAACACAAAGGCCAATAATTGAAGCCAAATACTTGTATAGCATAAACATCTGCCACCTGCAGGAGAAATCTTTGCACTGCAGACAATTGTGAATGGCGTATTAATCTATGCAAATGGTCATTCAAAACCCTGCACTCTGTGACTCCGCCGGGTGGATCATTAAATGCTATCTCTTCGGCATGTGCAACGATTCTTTGGTGTGCATTTCTGAAATTTCGATATAAGGCTGCGTCTTCTGCTGTGAGAAGTGCTAGTGGTGGGCTAATGGCACGCAAAAAAAAATTGAAGATAAAAGAAAGTAGCCATATAGTACACACTGCCCTTTATACCCAGTTGATGCATGGCCCGTGATGCCTGGAGGACTCCCAATGAAGGCGTGGGAATTTCTTCTAACTGTGCGAACTATTATTTCCTTGGATGCATGTGTCGTATTGTGGGATATGACAAAATATTATGTCCTTCACAGGAACTAAGAAGCATAGCTTCACACGACTTTTTCCAACGGGTTTGACGGAGGAAGTTATGGGGATTAATCCAACTTCCCCTCTTCCCGGGTAGTGGGCTTAAGTACCAAGGGGAAATGGAGAAAGCAATGGACGATTGCCAATGGGAATGGCAGAGTGGGTTGGCAATCCCCGTACAATTTTCCCATGTGGGAAATTGGGGAATTTCTTGCCTGCTAGCCAATCCATGATTTGGCAATTGGTGGAGAAAATCCCACGTGCGGGAAAATTGAAGAAGATTGCCAGGAAAGGGGAAATCTAGGTTCGGGAAGCCAAATTGGCTTCCCCGCAGTTGGAAGCGTAAGCTTACTTCCCCGGCATTAAAATTTGTTGAATGAACTTTTAATTTATATTTATTTAATTAAATACTTCTCAAGTTATTTAAAAATCAATTTTATCAAACAAGAAGCAATTAATTAATATTAATTAATTAATTTTAATGTATTTTAACGCGATTTAAAGCCTGACGGGAAGAGTTCTTACCCGAAAAGGACGAAACAAAGACCGAAACAATCACAAAAATGAGACGATCGCAACGAGGGCAATGAACCACGCAAAGTAACACTTTTCAAAATTTTCAAAATTTTCATTTTTTATTATTTTTAAACAATTTTTGCGAAGTCAAAATTGGCTGATAACAAAAGGAAATGACAATTTTATTATGCAATCATTGTTTTTTGGAGAGGGGTGGGGTAGTGATCTCTGCAACAGGTAACTTTAAAAACCTTATCGCAATACAATCTACCACCCAACATGGGACGTATCAATATGGCCTCATAAGGGAAGCAAACCCCTCGGCACACACCAATTCATAACTTCGACAAAAGTGCATGCCCCCCACATACCGAGTTAGAGAAACTCCGCAACATGATGCTTAAGTAAGATCACATACAAAAGGGGACACCTAAACATTTCATGACAATGCATGCCATTAAAAAACTTGTCGACGTATTTTAAACAAAACATGTCATTTACGAGGCAAATACAACAATCTCCAACAAAGTTATTTTTATAAAGATTCCAAATAAATTCTCACACCAAATCAACACAAATATTATTAAATGTAATGGGTTTAGTCAACTTACACAATAAAACAAAGTTATTTTTATAAAGATTTCAAATAAATGCTCACACCAAAGCAACACAAAAGTATTATTAGATGTAATGGGTCTAGTCAACTTGCAAATAAAACAAAGTTTCTTCTTACCAAAAACCATTGCCACTAATTTTCTTGTCTATGTATTTATAATAAAACATGCCATGTTAAAAGGAAATTACTGCAATCCCAACAAATAAATAAACAACTTTGAGTCAAGAAAATGGTCAACAATGTATAACTTTAAATGATTTGCAACTCAAATAAACTATTCATCAAAAATTGCTTCAAGGCCACAATTACCGACTAAAATCAATATCTTAAAAAAATCAACAAACATTTCAGACAGCAATCAAACAAAATCTTCTTTCAAAAATGCACAATTCAAATGAACTAATTTTTCATATAGATAATACAAATTGTATGGCCAAGGGAATGCATTCAATGCACACATTACATATTTCAAATAAATTATGGCATATTAAAGGAAATTACAGCGATCCACAACAAAGGAATAAACTACATTGAGTCCAAAAAAAAGGGTCAGTAGTGCATAGCTTAATTAACTGTTCATTAAATATAGCTTCAAGGCCAAAATTACTGACTGAAATCAATATCTTAAAAAAATCAACAAACATTTCAGAAACAGATGAAACAAAATCTTCCTTCAAAATTCACAGTTCAAATGAACGCCCAATTTTCAATATAGACAATACAAACTTTGTACAATTAAAGGAATGCAATCAATGCACATACATCCATATGCATTTATTCTGCATGGAGTTTTTTAGCCAAATGCATTTATTTTTAAAGGATATTTGAAGTTTGAACAGACATTATGATGCATCAATCAATGTGATACAACATGACCTGAATCGTTGCCCTTGGATCTCAATGCAATCTCTTCAACCCTTAAGAACTGCTATCAATAAATCAGAAACAAAATCAACATTAAAGTGCCATTCACATCCTTAAAAATCCAAACCAAATAACTAAGGAGATACAAATCAGAGAACAATCTTATTTCAAAGCAGTTTATTCATTCCTTCTAACATTCCCTATATCCAATTCCTTTTATACCAGAGTACAACAAAAATCTAAGCCTTGGTAAGAATAATCAGAAATAGAAGCTATTAGTTATAGAGCCACTCTACCAGCATTCAATTTTAATACAAGGTGCAAAGTACATAAACGAGTTACCAAAATAAGGGACAATACAAAAGGCATCTCATACTATAGATTGTTCCAGGTTCTAAGCTGACTTGCACGATTTGAAGCAACATAGATAAAAGAACGAGATATAAGAACAATAAAAGATCCTTTCAAAATTCCAACTTTCTTAACTACTTTCTGACACATTCACACTCATATATTTCATATATTAAAAACTCGTTAATATAAAACATCCTATAGTGATTAATGGTAGAAAAACACAATCACACCAAGCCTTTCTACCTACATCATGAAACCAAGTGATCACCATAAACCATAATAACAACTAAATTAAGATGAACATCTATCACTTTAAAATAGCTAATTTGTCTTTTTTATGACAACCCTAATCAAAATAGATTTAAAAAATCATACATCCACCTATCTGTATAGTATATGTACCCAGATGTTACATTCTCACCTAAGATAAAAAATACAAAATTATATTGAACAAGTCCTTAGTAGGACTACAGTACCCTGCTAACTATTCAAAATTGGCATGGGGAAGAGTAGAAAATACATGACAGAACTTAGAACATGAAGCACACCCATGTAAGCACACTATGATATGCAATCAATGAAAGAAGCGAAATACATAGAAAAATGCTTAACTATCCTACGGAAGTGTCATTTGCCCGGAAGGCATAAGGATGGAGGAGAAGAAAAAGCAGAAACTACTCCACAAAATGGGTCATAGTAGGGCGAAATTAGTTGCACATACCACACCAGTGCTGAAGAGGTGCATGTAGGCACAGTCTACACCAGTGTTGAAGAGAAGACTCATGGCAGTCTCAAAGGGAAGGCAAGGAGCACAAACATGACTGTGCACAACAACTAAGAGGAGTTGCTAAAGAAGAACGAGGTGGAGAAGGGCTAGCCCAAAATGGGTCATTGTGGCGTGAAATTAGTTGCACATACCACCCCAATAATGCCACAGAGAGCAGCAAGAGAAGAAGATTAGATTTAAATTGATGAGGGAAGCACAAATCTAGTTTCCCAAGGCATCCTAGAAATGTTGCAAGACAAATATAGACAAGGCTATCAGCATGAAGCTAAGAAGCATAGAGAAGAAGAAAGCACAAAGATCATGGCCTGTTGAGAAATGGATATTGGGGAAGACAGTCGGCTTGAAGATGACGTGGTGTGACTAATGCTAGCAATCAAAAAGTGCAAATTCGGTTGCACAAGAATAGAGAGAAGAAAGGAGTCTGCCGGAGGGAAGAGAATAGGAGAGAAGGAAATGAGATTGTGCATGAATGTGTCATGAAAGACATGCACGAGGAAGGAAGACGTAGTATAACTGTGCGAAAATGCCTCAAGGAAAACAAGGAAGAGAATAAGCTAGAGCATAAGGTCTGCACAAAAGGTAAAAGATCGACTGGTGCACATAGAAGGTAAAAGATGGAGTGGTGCACACAAGTATTTGGAAGGGAAAAGCACTGGGAGGGGATGGTTGAACTATGGTGAGCATAGATGCACAAAAGAGCGTATGCAAAAAGCAAGATGTGCCAAAACAAGGGGCAAGAGGTTGGTGTATGACCCAAGAAGAGTTCAAAGGAAGATAATGCAGGTAGGAAAGCCTAGGTACAGCAGGTTCAAAGGAGAGTCGTGATCATTAGTCTATATGACCAAAAGGATGGTGCTACCCTTCCAACCCTAGATGTAAGTAGGGGCTTACAATTTTATTTACCTGGGAGTATGATGTAGGAGCATCCCAGGAGAATCAATCAACTCTAGAGTAGCACAAGGGTGGCATGGCACAAAAGCATTGAAAGATCATCAACATGTGCACATGAGTCATTATACAAGAATGTAGTGAAGATTGGAGTTGGAGATTGAAGTAAGAGTTTGGCTAAGGCATGAGGAACATGCATAAGGAAGGGTAGCTCAAAAATGGGGCGTGCACATGGCGCAAGAAGTAGAAACACGAAGGTGGAGATTTGTGCGAAGAACACGAGGAGAGGTAGAGTTACCATGGAAACCAAGGCACATAATATACAAGAGATTATTGCAAAAGAGTTTGAGGTAGAGCAAGCATAGGAATTACAAGAAGTGTACAAGAAGTGTCAGAGGTGGAGAAAAAGGAAACTAAAGACAGATGGGGAGTTAAGTAGATGTTTGCACATGAAATGGAACCTAAGAAGTGCAATAACTAAGTATGCAAGAACCCACTAGAATTGTCAGCCAAAGAGGACGAAGGGTAAGTTGTGTGCGGAAGACCTAGATGGAAGGGTCTAGTCAAGGAGTAGGAAGTGAACATAACGCTTGAGGCTATGAGTGGATCAAGGCATGCAAGGAGTGGAAACTTACAAGTGCATAAGGATCAAGGGGTTGAGCAAGAATGATGTGTAGAGTGTAAGACTAAAGTTGACCCTTAAGAATTCGAGAATCTTGGAACCAACCAAGATGAGAGGATACACTGACAAGAACACGTGCCACGCAAAGAAAGTGGATGCATAGATGTCAATGTGACATGGGATGGTGTGCAAGTCAAGGGAAGATTACATGTCTGAAGATCATATATATGACAAAGGCAAAACTAACAAGGGACATGGATTTATTAATGCGGGAAGATCTCAAGGGATTAAGATATAAGTTATAACAAGATCCGTTGGGAAAAGCAAATCAATGGTGAGTAACCATTGTGGCGAGAGGGAGAAGTGGAAAAGTAGAGCACTAGAGCAGGTGGGAGGAAAGAAATTCATAGAAAGAAAGAAATTATATTATGTCCACAAATGACCAAAAGAAGGTCAATGGGACTGAAAGATACAACCATTAACAATAGAAAGTTCTAGGAAGATCATCTAAGCCATTATCGATCACTGTGAGCCATTATCGATCAGTCTCATTTGGCCAAAGGGAAACCTCATGCTATGAGACCAATGACATTGGAGATATTGCGGGCGACAAATAGTACCGTCCACCACCTGTAAGAAATGAGCAGCATAGAAAGCAAGCTTGGGATTAAGCAAATCACGGGGGGATATCCAGGGGGTATGGATATAGTCTATAGATGTCCTTTGTGGAAGCCATAGTGATGACACACTTGGTGGGAAGGAGCCTGGGATGGGCGTCTAGGGAATACATGAAAGAGGGTAGCCTGTCAACAGAGATGCCAATAGAAATTAGGAGCTGCTTAGTCTCTGAGTACCAGCAATGCTGACGTTCGGTGAGAAATAGTGAAGCAATCCTCTTTGACGTTTGAGGAGAAAAGTACTAAGTAGGGATACCTCTCGCGACCAGAAGCTAAGTCCCCCTAGGATCTGAGTTTGTGGATGTAGAAAGTAAACTTGAAGAAAGTCTCAAGGCATAGTGGGTGGGCGGAAAATTCAACTTGGGTGATGCATTGAGGAACTTCCTACTTGCAAGGGATCATGCATTGTAACATGAGAGTTTGGACCCTCTCAATACGAGCTCAGTCAAAAGCTCCTAGGCTAAATCCCCAAACCTCTAAACCATACAAAACTGTAGGTTTGATGATAGTATCAAACAAGTGTAATTTGGAAGGGATGTCCTGGAAGTGGATCTGGAAACACTGACATTTGAAATAAAAAAGAGAGACATACCCCTTGCAAAGGTGTTGTAATGTTTCTTTTTGGACAATTTTAGGCAATTAGGATTTCCCGAAAAACCCTTATGTTTTGTTCCTTTTCCTTTATGACAACAATCTGAAAATACTTCAAATTCAACCAACAAACTAAATATTATCTTCAAACCCTAACAACAATCTGATTTTTGTTATTTATATGGCAACAATTAAGCGAAACAATTGAAACACAAATAGAACAACTTCAAATATTTTTTGAGAATATAATGGAACAAACTTAAGACAAATTGACACCGGAAAGAGATATTTTGTATTTTTGGAACCGCTGAAAATAAAATATGACAACAATATGTCTTCAACTTGGCTAGAAATGAAGGATTCCACGCCCAAAAAGAATAACAAATGCACACACAGTCCAAAAAATATAAGGAATTTGAATATGAAAGAATTCAGCAATGTTGTGCCCTAAAAGACCCCAAACACCCCCACAAGGTAGGTCACCCATTTTGGGAAAGGATAGAAATCCACTACGGAACCCTAGCAGCCCTCTTCCCCTAAACCCTCACTAAAAAACCAACAAAATCATATTCTTTGATGCTCCTTGGAAGCCCTTAGATGGAGATTCCTTGATGGATTGAGGAGTTTTTGCTCCTCAATCAAACAAGGAGGGTTTTCATCCGCACTCGTTGTGTCATACAAGAGGGTTTTCGTTCTCAAGTGGAATGGTTGAGCATTCAACCCAAAAACCATACAAAAGTTGTAGTAGACAAATGATACACAAATGAGCTAAGCGGCCTCCATATATAGGCAATTGCTAGCAAAAAACCCTATAAGACTTCCCCAAATGGGCCGCCCAACTTGGGATTTAATTTGAATTAATTTACCCCTTCTTTTCCCTTCTTTTTCCCTTTCATTTGGGTCGCTCCAATGTGGCATTAATTTAAAATAAATTAAATGCCTCTTTTCCCCGCTTGGGCATTTAAAGATATTTAATTAAATGCACTTTTTCCTCTTTTAATAATTTATTTAAAGTGCCAATAATTGAAATTACTTTAGCACTTAAAATTAAATTATTAATTTTCTTCCTTCCTCCATTTTATTTGACTGCAAATAATGAAAATAGGCTAAGGGTATTCTTTCTGCTTTAGTATTTAAAAATACATTATGTTTTAATAATAATATTATTAAGTTGCCCATAAATAGAGAGTTATTTGGGCTCAACATAAAAATATTATTATGTATTTCTAATTTAGAAATGGGGACGTTATAGTCCTTCCTCCCCAAATTTTCTTGCCCTCAAGCAAATGCAACTCTCATGCCCAAGTACCATCATGTCGAAGTGAAGAAATATGTTGTAATGTTCCAATAATCTAGATCGTGTACCTATCAAATAAAAGATCTCTTGCCTAAACAAGCTCATATATTTGTTATCCCTCTTCTTATTGATGTACTTTGGCATCCCGTGAAGTTTAACAACTTCCTTGAAAAATAAATCAGATTCTACCTCAATTTTTCTCTCTTCACTTTCACCTTCAAAAATAGCAATAGCAACTTTTCTGTTTGCATACTCAATTGTACAAAAAGCCTTCCATTCTGTTGTAATCTTAGTCATCGAGAAAAAATTGAGGAATAATCAGCAGCTTCACAAACTAAAACACGTTTTAATGTGGCATCTTCACTTTCCGTTTCAACCTTGTCAACTATGGTGGAAGAGCATCCTCTAACCATACACATGAATGCAACTGAAATAATGCGGGGGCTGCTAAAAATGATGACAACAACATTAAAGGTGGTGATTTGATGCATGGCTATCTTGGACGCACTTCTTCTAACATTTGGTGGTAGCTACACATCATCTTACATCCCCTTCATGCTTTGTTGAAGATTTTTTGCAATCACAAACTTGTTATCCTTCATTATGTCATCTTCATCTTCAGCTGCAACCTCATATGCTCCATCATTTTCTCGGGGGGAAAGCAAACTCCTGTATCTGCACACGGAACAAACTCATTAAAGAAAACAAGAGTTTCCCTTATCATTGCTTCTTCATGCCTCATGGATATGATGGCAAACACTCTCCAATTGCTTGCAATCATCTCATATTCTCCACTCAAGTGATGGATGTTCAAATATTCAACCATTTTGTCCCAAATACAGCTGTAACCATGCATATTCTCCCCCAAAATAAAAAGGATAGTGGTTGGGATCCTTCTTATGATAGTTTAAAATACATCAACAATGATAGTAGAATGAAAACCCTTCAATCGCATGGCTGGATACTCATCTCCGGCTGCCATAAAAGTGGGTAGGGAGATGGAACTATTGCGGACGACAAATGAACAATCGGTACAACTCTCAAACTGAAAAACACCTCGTGGAATATTGCAATGTCAATGATATGGGGGCTGGAAACAACCTAAAAATGATTGACACTGCTTCAATAGATTGAAAATTATCCCATTTGATGATTGTTTTCTATGTGGTAACAAGCAATGTATTTGGCAAATGGGAAATGTTGATAACAACACAAACATTTATGACAACATCCTTCAAGAAACATAGGTTATAGTTCTCATTGCCCATCTTCATCCTCGCCATGCCATTTTGGTTCATAACATCTTGATCAACAAGGTAATATTTGTTTTGCTTACCCTTAGTGAATTCTTCTTCCAATAACGAGCACCTCGTTGTCCTAACAATTTCGACTAACTCCTTATCCTTGTCTCCAAGTACAACACTTGACTCCCAGGAGTGTCTTATGAATGCGAGCATTAACCCTCCATACTTTTGTTTGAGTGCATCACATGCCCTAAATCAATCTTTTCTAGTGCATACTTAACAATTAGGAGCTGAATATTCTTATGGCATGTGTGTTGTACTAAAAACAAAAATGTAGAGCTTATCAACCAATGTGCTGCCCATGAGATCCCATTCTGGATATCAAATCTGAAGCTAGCAAAGATGATATGAGTTGGTTTACCTAAATTTTGGATTGTTCCCTTGTTGCTCACTTTGATTCCTTGTACACCCCATTGTGGCTTCTTAGGACAATTTAGATCCCAAGGTTCTACCCTCATCCCTTTACCATTCTCAGAATGATGACAAAGCTAGAATAGTTCTTTGTTGTCCTCACTATAACTTGAACTAAAATTATAAGGGTGCTTACCCTCTTGAGAACAATCTGGAATTGCCTTGGTATGGAAAATATGGGGCATGACCATGATTCCTTGGGCTCTAATTAGAATGCTCATCTCAAATGGCTAAAGTAAGAGCCTTCACACTATTAATCTTGTCAAGTACCTTTCCGCAACTATCCTGAAAATCCGTCTCATATGACAATGGCTCAATCTTTGGAATGCTCGGAAGATGGATAAGGGCTTCTTGGAAAAGATCATCTTTCCATTTAGTACCTTTCATTTTATCCTCATTGTTAGAATGATTCTCATTATGATAAAAACATTGTAAGGACATAGTATGAGGGTGATACAATAAATTCCAACAAACTGAAAATAATCATTAGAATCCGGTGAGGTACTTTTCTCATGTGCATGCCTTCCCACAACGTCTTCCTGGAACTCCACCTTATAAACTCCATGATTAGAAGGAAAAATTGCTTTTGTTTTTTCCTTTATGCCACCTACATATACTGCTTCTTCTCTAAATTTTCACGGGTGTTGTTTTGTTTGAGTGGCTATCAACTTAGCTTCCCTAACTCTTCTTAGCCATTCATCACACCTTTGTTGGGTCTTCATTACATCCCTTTCTCATTAACCATAACATTTTTTTCATTTGATTCCATACCTTTTCCTTTGGAGGACTCTTCCTCTTCAACTTGCATGGTGGATTCCTTTATGGGCTGGTCCTTCTCACCTTCTTGCAGCTCTGATTGCTTTTCTTTCTCATTATTAATGCAAACCTCATGTTTATCACCAGTCATGACCTTTGTCTAGGCCACTGTAGCTTGGCTCCCAAGGTTCTTCATGATTTTTCTTCAACCTTTGTTGAATATCTTTCCAGGGATGGTCGTTATGAAACCGTCTTCCACCCTTATGAGCATTCTTTGACTTCAAAGTACAAAAATCAAGGAAAGAAAGCTCTTGGCAAATGGTTGGACTCAAAGCTTGGTATTCCACATAGAATCGATCCATATCATCATCCCCAACTTGCTGCCCTACTACCCCTTGTTCCTCTTCTTCCCTTTGCAAAAATTTTAGTACAAAAGGATTAATGGAAGTTCTTTTATTGCCGGAAGAGCTGCCCTCACCTAGAAATTTCTTCAATTTTGGAGCACATAGGATGGCTTAGATCAACTCCAACATTGAAGCTTTGGTTCACGTCTCTTCAATTCCTCAACAACTCTTGCATGTAATTCATTTTATTGAAAGGTGAATGTATTTGATCCTTATTCTCCATGTTCTTTGTCAGATTCCTTTGGTACACTTTGATACCCTTCATCATGGGTATTCATGCAAATCTAAAAATATGAACTTACCCTCACAGGATGGGAGGAATGATGCTTTGATACCATTGTAATGTCCCTTTTTGGAAATTTTTAGGGCAATCGGGATTTGATGGCTTGGATCAACTCCAATATTGAAGCTCTCACGGTCCTTTGGAAGATTTGCTCCATGTCTCTTTGATTCCTTAACAACAACTCTTGCATGTAACTCATTTTATTGAAAGGTGAAGGTATTTGATCCTTATTCCCCATGTTCTTTGTCAAATTCCTTTGGTACACTTTGATACCCTTCCTCACAGGTATTCATGCAAATCTGAAAATTTGAACTTTCCCTCACAAGATGGGAGGAAAGATGCTATGATACCACTGTAATGTCCCTTTTTGGAAAATTTTAGGGGCAATCGGGATTTTCCGAAAAAACCCTTACGTTTTGTTCCTTTTCCTTTATGATAGCAATATGAAAATACTTCAAATTCAGCCAATAAACTAGAAATTATCTTCAAACCATAACAACAATCTGATTTTTGTTATTTCAATGGCAACAATTAAGCGAAACAACCGAAACACAAATAGAAGAACTTCAAATATTTTTTGGGAATATGCTAGAACAAACTTAAGACAAATGAACACCGGAAAGAGATATTTTGTATTTTTGGAACAACTAAAAGATAGAATATAACAACAATATATGTCTTAAAAGTGGCTGGAAATGAAGGATTCCATGCCCAAAAACAATAACATAGTGCACACACTAACTCCAGAAAATATGAGGAAGCTAAATATGAAAGAATTGAGCAATTTCGTGCCCTAAAAGACCCCAAAACCCCCACAAGGTCACCCTTCTTGGGAAAGTCTAGAAATCCACTGCAAAACCTTGACAACCCCCTTCCTCTCAAACCCTCACTACAAAACCTGCAAAATCATCTTCTTTGATGCTCCTTGGAAACCCCTGGACAAATATTCCTCAATGGATTGAGGAGTTTTCGTTCCTCAATCAAACGAGGGTTTCCATCCTCATTTGTTGTACCATACGAGAGGGTTTTTCATCCTCAAGTGGAATGGTTGAGCATTTAGTCCAAAAAGCATGCAAAAATTGTAATAGACAAATGATACACAAATGCGCCAACCGACGTCTGTATATAAGCAATTGCAGGCATAAACCCATAAGACTTCCCCAAATGGGCCACCCAATTCGGGATTTAATTCAAATTAATTTGCCCCTTCTTTTTCCCTTTCATTTGAGTAGCTCCAATGTGGCGTTAATTTAATATAAATTGAATGCCTCTTTTCCCCTTTTTAGTTCTTTTGGGACGCTCCACTTGGGCATTCAAACATAATTAATTAAATGCACTTTTCCCTCTTTTTAATAATTTAATTAAAGTGCCAATAATTAAAATTACTTTAGCACTTAAAATTAAATTAATAATTTACTTCCTCCCTTTTAACCAACTGAAAATAATGAAAATAGGCTAAGGGTTTTCTTTCTGCTTTAATATTTAAAAATACATTTTATTTTAATAATTATATTATTAAGTTGTCCATAAATAAAGAGTTATTTGGGCTAACTTAAAAATATTATTATGTATTTCTAATTTAGAAAATGGGACATTACAAGCGTGGTTGAGCGGAAAATTTCATGTTAAAGCATGGACCATAAAATTGGATCCCACATAAGTGTAGGCTGATGTGATCTCAAGAAGTTCCCTTTGTAGAAAAATTAGAATTTGGACGAAGAGCGCTTGGAGATATTGAAAATCACAACCTTAGTTTCACTAAGGTTGACCACAAGTTGTTGGAGTTCACATAAGTGAGCAAGGGCATCAAGTTGTCATTGCAAGCCCTCTGTAGAGTCTGAGAGTAGAGCGAGAAGGCGCTAAATTAGAAGGAACTCTAACGAAGAGAAGGCTAACATGAGTAAAGAGAGAGGGATCTTGTGAGAGCAAGGAGCAAGAAGGCTCAAAGACGAAGAAAGAGAGAAAGAATTCAGATCTAAGGACCGAATAAAGAGATGAAGAGCCATGGAGCTCCATTTTAATAGCTAGGGTAGCTAAGAGTGGGAGAGCCATATGAAGAGGATTTGCTATAGAACTCTATAAACCAGATCATGTTGTAATGTCCTCTTTTCTAAATTAAAAATATTTAATGATATTGTAAGTTGGGCCCGACTAATTCTTATGTTGGGACAACTTCCTATTATTATTATTAAAATAAAAGTGTTTTTTGAATACTAAAATAAAAGGGAGGAGGTTGTCCCTTTTTATAAGGGAAAATCAAATAATAAAAAGAAATAAGAGGCCTACATGGAATGCTCCACAACGAAAGAAAAGAACGGGTTATAAAAGCAAATGTTGGGGCTCATTTTGGATCACTTGTTAGCATATACACTTTATACTTGGTCTCTAGGGCTGATTGCTCTAACTCCATTCCACTATTGGTCGGAAACCCTTCAAAGACCTTCATTGAAGATCATCTTGTTGGTTTGCATCTAGGGCATCAAGGAGGAAACATTCAAAGGTTTTTGGCATTGATTGGAGCCCCTCTCCTAGGGAGCGACTAGGGTAGATGAACATTTGGGTGCCTTCTAGGGCACAAAACTTCATTATTCATAGATATTTAGATTTATCATATTTTATAAGGCTGGAATCTATAATTTGGTGATTTTTGGAGGAGTTTATCTATCATTTTCAGCCCTTGTTTGTGGCTGCCCTACTGCTGTCATAAAATTAATTGCAGTTGGGTGTAATCTCTTGTTTTCTCCATTTCTTTGATGTAATTTGGATGGATACATATTTCCATGGTTGAATTAATTATTTAAAAGCATTTTCAGTGGTTATTTGCATGATTGTATGATGATTGAAGTACCTATACAGTTCACTGCCCCAGAGGACTGATTATTGATTGCTTGTATAAGGTTAAAGCGTATTTTCAGTCATCTTCAGGTTGATGCTTGTTAGCTGATGGTGTATTTTCAGATTTGATTCATTTAGGGTTTGTGGCCAAACCCTTATTTCCAGTTTTCGCCCTAGAAAGGGACAATACACATGTATTCTTTGAATCAATGAAGAATGTTGCATTTTTGTGAAAACCATTGCATGACTTTGATGATTGTGTTGGTAGGCATCCCTTCATTGGGACCCTCAATCACGATTGCATCATGTGATATTAGAGTTTACGATATAGTTCCAAGAGAAAGCAAGTCGAAGAGGTGAGATATGTAAGATTATGACTGGAAATCACACAACATTAGTCTTGGTGTGTTGATAGTGCCTACATAGGATTATGGCTTGGATCGAAATAGTGGGTAGAAAGGAGAATGTAATGACCCTTTCAAGGGTTTAGACCAAAGACAAGGAATTTAGCCAAACACCACAATTATTCAGAACTGATTTTAAATAGCAGTAGACTGAAAATGCAAAATCAGCGAACTGTAACCTTCACAAAATATGTCAAAACACCATGAAATAATTCAAATTAACTTGCCACAATTTATATATATTTTATACATCCATAAGAGCCAAAATCAATGAAAATACTAAAGAAATACATTGTTGAAATTTAATTAATGTCCAGTTATTTGCAGCCACAAGAAAAAGGTAGATCTAGGGTCTCAAAACCCCCAAAAATCATGAAACTTGAGATTTCGACCTTAAAAATTATGATGCTTCAGATTATCAACTGAAAATGCATATATAACTTCACCAAACCCTCTAAACCCTACTCAAGGTAGGTCGGTCCACATGTAAGAAGCCAAATAAAATCTGAAAATGAAAGATATCTCTCCAAATCAGCCTTATACTTCGATTGCAAGTCAAGATGAAGGGTTTTCGTCCTTCACTCAACCTCTAGGAGGGTTTTCATCCTCCTAGGCAAGACACACATGAGGGTTTTCATCCCCAAGTGCAAAAATAAGGGGCTCCTGGCTCGTTATGTTCAAATAAGATAAAATGCGCCAAAGTCTCAATAGCAAATGATGCCTTAGATCTTCTTGTATATCCTTCAATTGGTCCCAAAGTACAAAAAGGAAAGGCTGACCTATATAAGAAAGAAAACACTAAAGAAAATATAAAATATTAGTAAAAAACATATCATATAGATGCTCAATGTTCTCCTCCTTCATCTTTGCTTCTTTGCCATGGAGAAGGAATGGCAAGAAGACCAAATATTAGCTCTCAAGTGAGAAAATGGACATTACATTCCTCCCTTCCCAAAATTACTTGTCCCCAAGCAATTGGAAACCCAATACATCCGTTGCCCTGAACTCTTCCTTCCTCTTACTTTGAAGTTCCATATCCTCTAATGAAATAGGAGATGGCACCCATGACAAAGTATACATGACCATAATAGGCTTTACCTTCACTTCAATAGTGCTATCCCAAAAACAACTGTAATCATGCATATCTCTTTAAAAAATCAGAATGTACAAGTCTGACAATGACACATCATAATCTGATATCTCTGATTCAAAAATCGCCAAAAATCGCCGATAAATCGTGATAAATCGCGTTCAGCCTGCAAAACGATTAAACTTACAAAAAATTGCGATTTTCGAAATCTGATAAATCGCGGTCAAAAACCCTCGAAAATCGTTGAAAATCGCGGCTAAAATCGGCGAAAATCGAGGGAAAAAAACGCGGCTAGGGTATAAGACGAAAATAAAGTAAATCGATTTGTTTTTTATGTTGTTTTCTCTTTCCACAGGCTATAGTCGACGCGTGAGGGCACTAAAATACAGCGCGTATTTTTTACCAGTTCGTGTGCATTTCTTACTAGTTCGTGCTTGTTTTTACACCTATTCGCGCGCATTTTAGACCTGTTCCTGCTCGCGTGCTCGCATTTTATACCTGTTCGTGCTCGCGTTTTATACCTGCGTTTTTTACCTGTTCGTGGCAGCCTGCAGGTATGTGTATATTTAATATTTATTATTAATGTATGTTAATATTAATACTGTTACAAACTTACACTGTATAATATATATTATAAGGACTAAATAGTAAATATTGTAAGTGTACAACTGAGTGTATACTGAACACTGTATAGTGGTGATTGTATACATATTACAGTGTATAGTGTATACAACTGTATATTAATATTAATAAATACTATAAGTATTAATATTAATATTATGTATTATTCTTCAAGGCCTGTAAATCTAAGAATCTAAGACAATTTTTTTTGTTTTGTTTTGTAGAATGGCATCAGGATCCGGTTCCCATTCAGCTGCTCGTAGTAAGCCTAAATCAAATGACCCCTCTTGGAAGCATTGTGAACCAGCAGAGGGCACTTGTGTTATATGCAATTATTGTGGCATGAAGATGAGTGGAGCTCATTATCGCCTTAAGTTCCACATTGCATGGATACCAGGGAATGAAGTGACAGTGTGCAATCAAGCACCTCCTGAGGCTCAACGAGAGTTGTCCTGCTTACCTTGCAGCTTATGCAGAGAAAAAAAAAAGAAAAGAAGAGGAAAGCTGATGACTTGCAGCCGTAACAAATAGAAGGGAAGCGAGGGAAGATTTTAACATTGGGGCATCTTCTATTGCCTCAACTCCATGAGGTCAGACACTGGGACAAGGTTCATCCACATCCACTAGTAGTTCAACAATGTTTTTTGTTCCTCAAAATACACCTGGTTCATAACCTTCACTCGAAGGTACTGCTTGGAATAAAGAAATGCACAATGAAGCAAGAATAGTTGGGGAAAGACTTTTGGTATTACAACAACATTCCACTCAATGTGACGAAAAAGCCCATATTGGGAGAATTCGGTAACTACATTGACTGTTGTCGGGATGGGGTTCAAGGCTCTTAATGCTCATGATTTGAGTGGCCCATTGTTGGAGGATTCTGTCACACATACCAAAACTCTTGTAGAAGAGCAAAAAAAGTATGGATAAAAAAAGCATGCACCATTTTGTTTGATGGGTGGACAAATGGGAAAAAACCGCACATTGATTAACTTCCTAGTGGCATCAAGTGGGTAGTTGGTCTTCTTGAAATCAATTGATGCCTCCCACCAAGTGAAAACTGCAATCACTTTGTGTGATATGTTAGATGAGGTGGTGAAAGAGGTGGGTGTGGAGAATGTCATCCAAGTTGTGACAGACAATGCGGGCGGCATATGTAGCAGCAGGGAGACTTCTTGAGGAGAGGCACCCTACACTTTTTAGGACCCCTTGTGCAGCCCATTGTTTGGATCTCCAATTGGAGGACATAGGAAAAACTCTCAATGGGTGAAAAATGTGGTTGAGGACGCAAGAAATATTACAAAATTCATCTACAATCACACTTGGGTGCTAAACTTGATGAGAGAGCACACCAATGGAAAGGAGCTGGTGCGATCAGATAAGTCACACGATTTGCCACAAACTTCATTACATTGCAGAGCATTGCAACTTCATTAACATCCCTTAAGCAGATGTTTGTGAGCACGCGGATGGTTGGGACTCTCCCTATGCTAAGGAAGACCGAAGGGGAAAGGGTTTGAAGACCGTTTTTGATGATATGTTTGCAAAGCAAATGGAAAGAAATCATGAAGGTAATCTAAACTTGAATATTTGTTTATTTATCATTTGTTATATAATTTTTTTATTGATTTTGATTTTAAATATCATATGTTATTTTGTTTTAGGTGTTAGAGCCTTTGGTTCAAGTTCTACGGATGGTGGATGGGGAGAAAAACCCAATGGGGTATTTGTATGAGGCTATGGATGTGGCCAAGGAGGCCATAGCCAAATATTATGGGCACAATCAACGAAAATATGAACCCATTTGGCGCATAATTGATCAGAGATGGAACAAGACACTTCGTTGACATATACATGCAGCAGCGTACTACCTTGAACCCGAAGTTTTTCTATTCCCCATCATTTAAGGCTGATGAGGAGGTTATGGATGGCCTTAATACATGCATAGAGAGGATGATATTTGACGAAGATATTAGAGATGCAATTCTTGACGAGCTGCAATTTACAAGACTGCAGAAGGAGGCTCTTTTCTTCGTCTCTGTGCATGAAAAGAATGAACACCACCCAACAAGGTAAAAACAAATTGAGTCCTTTGTATTTAGTCTCATTACACGTAGAACTAGAAACTAGAAGTCTAGAATTCAAGCCTTTATTTATTCAAGCTTAGTTAACTTACAAAATTATAAATGTTTTATTTGTAGATGTTGTGGTGGGAAGATTATGGTGCAAAAACACCAAATCTTCAAAAGCTAGCCATCCGCATTTTGTGTCAGCCATGTAGTGCTTCTGGATGCGAACGTAATTGGAGCATGTTCGAAGTTGTTCACACAAAGAAGCGCAACAGGTTGACAACACAACGCCTCAATGACCTTGTCTTCGTGCGATACAATCTTCGTCTTCACATGAAACAACTGGAGGGGGGCACAGAGTTATGATGCAATCAACTTGGCTGACATTGATCCATATGATGATTGGATTGCTGAGCCTGATGATGTGGAGCCTATGTTTACTATAGAGGAGATAGCAGCTTTGGAGAGGGAGACTGAAGAAGCAATACCATCAGGGACATTAGAAGTTGGTGATGATCCAGATGATATATTTGCAGATGACAATGTTGGTGTTGCAGAGGAGGAATATTTACCTTCCACTTCCACGAGGCAGCCTCTAGTGCAACAGACTTATTTTAGGTGTGCATAATGAAATAGAATATTATTGATATTTCATAGTGATACTTCAAAAGTCACATGTAACATGACTCTATGAGCATTTTTTTTTGCAAACTTTGTACTCTCTTTTTTGGTCAAAACTTAATCGAAAATATGCATATGGGCCTATGGCATTCTATAGAGTCACTTCTCGCATCATTTAACATTGTTTTTACATTTAATTTAAGTATATTTTATGAATTTAAATGTTTTTAAAAGTAGCGATAAAGTTGCCGATTTTTGCCGATTTTTTGCTGATCCCTGATTTTCGATTCAAAGTTTGCCCTGCCGATTAATCCCGATTTACGATTTTTTGAACTATGTTTGATATTATTCATTCATTCAACTGAAATCTCCCTTCCTTATTATTCCATGAGGGAATGCACTCAAAAAAGGAAATACTATGTTGTTCATGGTTGTTAGTGGCAGCCCCAACTCTGATTTTTGCAAATTCAATCATGTAATCATAGTATAATAACTACCAAATTGAATTTTCGTAAAGAAAGACATCTCCATAAATAAGGCAAGGACTGAAATTTGATTTACATATGCTGAAACTTAGGAACAACAGGCCTACAAATAAAATCAGCAGTCATCTTGGCCTTAAATTTGAGAAAATTAGCCTCCCTAGCATACCCATAAATTTTGATTTTATCATTTTTCAAGTGGAACTCATACTCCATGTGACTTTTGAGGGCAAGCTCCTCTAAATTTTGGATCTCTAGATACACCCAAACATTGTGTGACTCTGCTGAAATGAAAACAAGGTAGTCTAAACAAAATCCATACCTCATCATGGGATCATGAAATTGAAAGATAGAACCATCATTCTCCTCTTTGGTGACCATGTGAACAGCTGCAAGTTTATCATAATTGTTTCCCTTTGTCCTTACTTCATTTGGTTCTCTCATGGAACCATGGGTTAACAATCCATAGAGGGAAAATTCAGAATTCCCTTCAAACTTATGCTTCCTTAAACACGTCATGCTAGTATTCTCTTTCATCAAATTCCTTAAGCAAGGAGAGAAACTGAAATTTTTAGCTTCACCCTTGTTTTGTCTCATGAAGTGGTCTGGATGATCAGCCCATGGAGTATCATGAGCAGCCCTCAAGATCCTGTTCTTCACCCTTGTTTCGAGTACCAAATAGACTCGGTTTTGGTAAAGGATAAGCCCATCCATCACCTTGTATTTTTCCTCACTTATTTCTCCTTCAAACACATCATTAGAAAATTTGTTTTTTACATACTCAGCTAAAATTAATGATTTCCAATCCGCTGTAATTTTAGATAAAGAACAGAAATGTGACTCCCATTAAATGGTATCTTCCACCAAATAACTAATTAGGAGTGTTTCCGGAAGCATACCTTGCAAAGTCATCTTTTTGTCTTGGTCTATGAAACTTATCTCCATGCTTTGACATTTGAAAGTGAACTTTCCCAAAAGATGCAACCATTGGACCCCAAATATGCTATTCATATCAGCTATGTTAATGAAGTGGAAATCAGCATATACCTCATAATTTTCCAATGTATCATGGAATTGGAAATACTCCTTTGATCAGGGCATAGAGTAAGCATCCATTATCTCCACCGTGTATCCCATCAATTCCAAGCACTCACTAATGGAATCATGAGTGACTCCACCATTAATCAAACACATGACTCCTTGTTCTTGGAGGGTAGAATCCTTCATAACCTTGTTTGCATACATAATGATTTCAAAATTATCCTTCATCAAAATTCCTCTAACCATGTGCATGGGATAAGAATATCAAAGACTTCCTTTCTACCTTGAAAGAGTCAATTGGAACCATGTATCCTTGCAAGGAAATATCTAAATGCCATGTGTCAACCCACAAGTTCTTCACATCACCAAAACTTAGCATGTGATCTTTAACAACTTTCCCATGATGACATAAGTATGGCAATGGTATAAAAGAAGAAAAAATGTGATTTCCGTCATACCTTGGGTTGTCCACCACATATCCACCTTTCCATGCCGGATGAGGAGTGATCGAAACATCCTCTATACTCCCAAACTTGTGACTCAGAATTGTTGTAAGTCTTTCTTGGCTGACAATTAATTTATCCATTGAAACCCTAAAATCCGTGCTCTGATACCACTGTAATGACCCTTTCAAGGGTTTAGATCAAAGAAAATGAATTTAGCCAAACGCCACAATTATTCAGAACTAATTTTAAATTGCAGCAGACTAGAAATGCAAAATCAGCGAACTGTACCCTTCACAAAATATGCCAAAACACCATGAAATACTTCAAATTCGCTTGCCACAATTTATATATATATATATATATATATTATATATATATATATATATTTTATACATCCATAAGAGCCAAAATCAATGAAAATACTGAAGAAACACACTGTTGGAATTTAATTAATGTCCAGTTATTTGCAGCCACAAGAAAAATGTAGATCTAGGGTCTAGAAACCCCCAAAAATCATGAAACTTGAGATTCCATCCTTAGAAATTATGATAATTCAGATTATCAACTGAAAATGCATATATAAATTCACCAAACCCTCTAAACCCTAATCAAGGTAGGCCGCTCCACATTTAGGAAGCCAAATAAAATCTGAAAATGAAAGATATCTCTGCCTTATACTTCGATCACAAGTCAAGATGAAGGGTTTTCATCCTTCACTCAACCTCTAGAAGGGTTTTCGTCCTCTTAGGCAAGACAAACATGAGGGTTTTCGTCCCCAAGTGCAAGAACAAGGAGCTCCTAGTTCGCTATGCTCAAATAGGATAAAATGCGCCAAAGTCTCGATAGCAAATGATGCCTTAGATCTCCTTTTATATCCTTTAATTGGCGCCAAAGTACAAAAAGGCAAGGCTGACCTGTATAAGAAAAAAACACTAAAGAAAATATAAAATATTAGTAAAAAACATATCATATAGATGCTCAATGTTCTCCTCCGTCATCTTTGCTTCTTTGCAATGGATAAGGAATGACAAGAAGACCAAATATCAGCTCTCAAGTGGGAAAAATGGACATTACAGAGAAGTGTTGGTTTTTGAAGAATTTGCAAGACATCAAGTTGTGAGGAGAACGAATGCATGTGTGAGGAGAGGTGAGAGATGTGGTAAGATTCAACGGAACAAGTGTGGATGTAGATCTGGTGGACATTGGTGACGAGAATTTAGATACGTCAGAGATCTGAAGAGAGATATCCAATAATAAGGCATTTTAAAAAGAGAATGAGAGAAGGGCACTATCATGTCCCTTTTTGGAGACTAGCGGAATTGAAGACCTTAACCCATTTTTCCTCCCTGTGGGTTCAAGGAAACAAGGGGAAGACTTTGATGACATTTTCTAAGTAGATTATTTCATTATTATCATATATTACTATTGGGAAGCCAAACGCTCCAATAGAAGAACTTATTTAATTGGAATATAAAGTAATTTGGAGCATGTAGGCTCTAAAAACAAATTAGATGATTAAAAGTACTTTATTAGGTCGACCATTATTGAATTATAGCACCCCTTATGATATAAAAGGAGGTTGTTTGGCCATTTGATCATTATGTGAATTCTATTATCTTTTGGAAAGATTGTTTGTGACGCATGTCTCTCCCTCTCCCAAGGACAAAAAACCTTGGGAGAGTCTTATGTAAGGACGAAACCCTTCAACATGGGAGTCTCCACCCCCTTGAAGGATCTTTTTCTGCTATTATCTTTCATTTCAACCCTATGCAAATTGTCCTAAGGTGCCATTTAATCAATAATTGAAGATCTTATTGTTACTTCTTGTTGTTAATGCATATTTGGCCCTTTTGAGGTGGAGCGACCTGTTTTATGGTGTGTTTTGGCTTGTTTATTGGCTGTTCTATGTGGAATGACCCACCTAGGGGAGCATTTCGGTACTTTCTTGCAATAATTTCATGGTTTGCGGTTGGAATAATATTATCTATATTTTTAAGAGCCAAGTTATGAAGTTTCATGAATTTGGTGGTGATTTGCTATTTTTCCAAGCACGTGGAAGTTAGTTGTAGTTCTCGACTATTTAATTAATTTTTGTAGTTGAGGGTTTTATCATAAAAATCAGATCTCTCACTACCAAGTTTATAAAAAGTTTTCTTACATGATATGATTGTTGGCAATATATAATGATTTTCGAGACTTAGAGGTAGCTGATTTTAAGGATTTTCAGGGCACAAAAGTGGGTTTGAAACCCCAAAAAAGGGTCTCTACCTTAGAAGTGTGTTTGCTGGCAGCAGTTAAGGGTTTTTAGCTATTTATTTCAGTCACTAAAATCCTACTAAAAATCTGAAAAGTGTTGTTTATCTTCAGCTTTGCATAGTTTCCTGTGAGTCCCCTAAAAGGGACATTACAGTGCTATTAGAGCACAATCCTTCCAACCCGTGAAACATGGAGAACAAGTCAGAAAGGATCTTGAGAACACAAGGAAGGATAGCGGATGCACTGGATAGGCTTATCCTAGCCATCCAAAATATGCAGGTTGGTGGTTTGCTCAAGGAGAAAAGGGTTTTAAGGATCGACAAATTGACAGAAGAATATCAAGCTCTTCCAAAAGGGTTGCGTGATGCCCATTCCTTCGAGGAATTTGTGGAATTAGAAAATAAGAGAGTGGGCATTGGCACAAGGCCTAAGAACCGAACCACACCAGGGAGACACGACAGAAAAGACTCATCCCTAGAAAGGAAAAACAATTCCATCATGAAGAAACAAGTCAAAAAATATGTGGCAGATGTAATGTCCCCATTTTTGAAGACCCTTGGCCTATCTTTCCCCGTGGGCTTTGGAATGGTGCAAGGGGAACAATTTTATTAAATAATTAAATATTATTGCCTGAAGCAATAATTATTTAATTGTGAAGATTATTTAATTTAATTCCCAAAATATAAAAATTAAATGGGGAATTAATTAAATAAATGTTTAGGTGACTTTTATTGATAAATTCACCCTTTGAAAAGGGGACGCCGCACCTAGGGGAAATAAACTGCTTTTATTTAATAATTTCCCTCTCCTAGGGATTTCGAATTTTGTGCCCCCCTTGCTTATAAAAGGGTGTTAGGATCATTATTATGATTAGGTTATGATAAGATTTATTTGATACTCCATGCTTGGAGTTGGGATGCTTGCCCATTGATGTTTTCTCTCTCATGTTTGGGAGATCTTTGTAGCTGGTTATTGAGAAGTTATTTGTGCAATCTCAAGTGAGATCCATGTCTTTGGCTTTAGCTAATTTTTAGAAGAATTTTGCCATTGAAATCTGCATGTTTTTACTGTAGCGAATCACTGTAGCAGCTGGTTTGTAAGTTCCATTGCAAGTCGACTTGGGTGTATGTTTCATCCCAGCCCTAGCGACTTCTCATGGTGTTTTGTGGACTGTTTTTGGAGCATTATTTGATGTGAATCGATCAGCTGGTTGCATGATAGTATCTTCTTTTTACAGTGACTTCTTTGGCTAAATTTATGAATATTCTAATACACGTTTGGAAGCTTATTTTCCAACAAATGGATTGACTTTGATTTATTAGCTCCAGCGACTTATTGTAAATGCATTTTTGGAGTTCTAAGATAACCAGCGATTGCATAGTTGTTTTAATAACTGATTCGTGGCACTTTTGGAATAGTTTGACTATCTTGTGCATGATAATATAGACGTGTTGCAATGATCTCTTTCAGGCCACAACAATGAAAGTATTTGATGACATTGTAGTCTGATTTTGGAGTGTGAAGGAGCTGCTGTTCTTTACTAAAATCAGCGACCCTATTTAAATACTTTTGCTTGTCTACTAGCAGCGATTTCCCATATATTCATTACTCAGTTGAGAGTCTATGTAATTCTGTGTTTAGCGACTGGGATCTTGCACAAACTCGCTTATGATTTGAGTCCTTTAAGATCAGCGATCTAAGTGTAGCTGTTTGGGGTCTAATATTAATAATTTTGAGTTCCTTTCAAGGTGATCTAGATGACTGTTTGTTGCTGATTTGTGGTGACTTGTATAAAGCCTGGTTTAATGGTTTTTTTGGAGCTCTATAACAGCGAACTGTGGTAGTAAAAGTAATTTGAGTTTGAAGGATGTTTTCACCTTCATTATAGCAGAGGTTTGTAGCTTGATTGCATATCTCTTATGACTCAGATATTTTAACATGGGCCGCTAGTAATTGCATGTCTTTGTGATGTTTTAATGACTGATTTGAGAGTATGTTTGGAGTATTTAACAAGCTTCAGGGGCAGCAATCAGAGTAGTAGGAGTTTTGATAACAGTGGATTGCATTGATTGCAAAAGAAGCCTAGATCTGATTTGTATGTTCAGCTGAGAATTAATTGCTTGCTAATTTGTAGAGGCCATGTTATCAGCTAATTTTGACTTCGCAAAATTAATTAATATAAAAAAAGGAAATTTTGAAATTTTTCAAAAGTGTTACTTTGCGTGGTTTATCACTCTCATCACGAACGTCTCATTCTTGTGATTGTTCCAGTCTTCGTTTTGTCCATTTCAGGCGAGAACTCCTCCTGCCAGGTCTTAAACTGCGTTAAATATTAATTAATTAATTAATTACTCTTTGTTTGATAAAATTAATTTTTAATAACTTTGGAGTATTTAATTAAATAAATATTAATTAAAATTCATTCGACAAGTTTTATTTTAATTGCCGGGGGAAAAATAAGCTTCCGCTTCCCATTGCCGGGGATGCCAAATTGGTTTCCCGGGCCTGGATTTCCCTTTCCTGGCAAAATTATTTTAAATCCCCGCTTGTGGGATTTCTTCCCCCGATTGCCAAATTAATGAATTGGCAAACGGGCAAAAAATCTCCTGATTTCCCACACGGGGAAATAAAATGGGGATTGTCAGCCCGCCTTGCCATTTCCGTTGGCAATTGGCCGTTGCTTTCCCCATTTCCCCCTGGCAATTAATTCCACTACCCGGGAAGAAGGGAAGTTGGGTTAATCCTCATAAATTCCTCCGTCAAACTCGTTGGAAAGAGTTGTGCGAAGCTTTCCAAATTGCTTCTTATTTCTTCTAAAGGAACATAATAATATTTGTATCACATCCCTCAAAAAATATTAGTTTACTGTGAATGCCATTGTGAAGGAGGAATACGTGCAAGAGGACAGTCCAAACAAATAGCACACGTACATTGTGAATATTGATCAGAGCATTTCCACCACACATTAGTCAAGGTCATGCTGTCCAAGAACCAAACAAAGGCCACGTAGGGGAGAAGGCATAGCTCATGAATGCAATGGAGAAGGCCACGCAGTAGAGAAACCAATCTATTTGTTCCTACAACAAAGGCCACACATTCACCAACAAAGGAGAGGACAGTCCAAAAGAGAACAGTCCATGCACCAGGAGGTATTAATCCAAAATGCAGCCATAGCAAAGAATAAAAAGCAGTACAAAGGAGGCCACGCACAACCCAAGAGAAAATAATTTTCAAACGCCTAGTAAGAATAGAACAATCCACACAAGCATAAGACAATCTTCCACGCATTGGTTCAAATGGAACAGACAAGGGAGAAGAGAACAACAATTTTCCAACGTAGCAGGAGAGAGAGAGAGATCATCACGCAGCCAAGAAACAACAGTTTGAAAAAGACAAGAATTTCTCTCACGCATTCATCAAAGTTTAGCATTTTCCAACGCATTTTTCAGGAAGGAGAGAAGTCTAAAACAATTAAAATCATTCCTCCACGCAGGCCAAGGCAAACATTTTTCACATTGGGTAAAAAGACAAAGTGAAAGCAAAAAACAA
The DNA here is from genome assembly GCA_019776745.2 of Taxus chinensis. Classification (NCBI taxonomy): domain Eukaryota; kingdom Viridiplantae; phylum Streptophyta; class Pinopsida; order Cupressales; family Taxaceae; genus Taxus; species Taxus chinensis. The sequence continues at coordinate 281,641,444 of CM034147.1, read as the reverse complement.
TCTTCCAGCAAGTTGAATAAGAGCCGTCCAAAGTAAAGAAACATTGTCTACACACCAGGGAGAGGAGAAAAACAGTCTTCCAACAGGTTTAAAGAATAAAAAACATTCTCCACGTAGGCCAAGAAGGTAAATTCCAATCACAGGCAGGTTCACGCATGCAAGGGAAAACTTGCTCAGGTAAATAATAAAAAAATAAATTAAATCGATCCGTGCGGAATATTAAAATCAGGATATTTTAATTATTTAAAAAAAAAAATATCATCATTGTCGCCAGAATCAAAACCCGAGCCTAGTCTCGGTGTGATGTATTGACATTTTAAAAAAAAAATTGTAACCGGGGCTAATTATTATTATTTTTAAAAAATAATAATAAATAATATTAAAGCAAGTCATATTTTTCTTGCATTGACGAGAGTTTCGGAGACTGAGACCTGCCCTCATTTGCATTGTTTTGTGTGCTTGGGTCATTTTTCTATAAAATTCATAATGGCCGAAAAATCTGACAAATTCGCAGGAAGATCGAGGAAGCCAGTGGAGAAATCGAATAAGTCCGCACTCAAGTATGAATTCCAACGAATCATTCCTCCCAGTTATATCAAGTCAGCATACAACAATATTACTGATACAAATTTGGGTCACATCAATGTGCAACAATTCTGCGAACGGGTGAAAATTGAAGGCAAAACCATATTCTCGGATAGGCTTTACCATAGTGGACTACCTCAAGCAGAAGCATTTCCTGTCTCGGTGCAGTGTCCAGAGCTGGTTATCACTTGCGCGGAGCATCATGATCTTGAGAGATGAGGAATTTTTAAAGATAATCGTGAGCCTTTCCTCTTAATCACACCAAAGCACATTGAGGAATTGCTCGGCATACCTTTCTTGAGAATGCGGATATCACTCGCCAATCAACAGAAGAATTTTGGGATGAAGAACCCCTTAGGTGTAGCAAGATGGTTAATAACAACTGGTTAGTGACCAAAAGGCCTCGAATTGACCGGCTTCCCAAAGAACTGTACCGCGTTGAGTTCGTGGAAGAAATCGGGGACATGATTACTCTCCTAAGTCAAGTTTTCGGTTTACCCTCTACTAGAATTTTCCACCCATGGATGTATCAATTGATCTGTATCACCCTTGCCAAAAAAGAGTTTGTGGATTGGGCCTCCATTATCAGTAATACCCTTCACAAACAATTGATAGAAGTTAAGATGACTGGATGCTTCTACATGACATCGTATCTGACTTATGCAGTAGTAAGAAGAAAGCTATTTTATGAACTCGAAACAAGAGGAGTCATGGGGCCATCAAATAGTGCTTTTCATTATTATCCGCAACTAAGTTTCAAAAATAGATCTCACCATTTTAGAAGAGTCAACGATGCATTCACTTTCCGCGTGATTCAGAACTTGAATCGAAATACAGAGGAAAGATTTTCTAAAGAAGCCATGAATGTCATATTCCAATGGGGAACCTGGTTTATTCAATTTTCATCCTTTTCCTACATTCATGTGAGTGGCTTTGCTGGCACTCCATGGAAGCTTCCTAAGTACGTCAGTGACAGATGGGCATTAATGGAGCTTGCGCGAAAACTATTCCAAGTTCCCTGTCTTCTCAGTGACAAGCATCGTTCAGGAATTCATTTCCCAATCCAAATCGGGGAGTACCAATCTCCAAATCTTTTCAGTGCACAACTCCTGTGGTGTCCCCAGATTTCACCCTGAAATCTGAGACTACCCCGTGTTAAAAAATTTCGTTCTTTTAAAATAATGGGTCGTTTTGTGTGTTAATTTCCAGAAAGTGTCTGTACTGTGTTAGGATAATTCCAGAGAGTCATAATAGCCAATTTCGCCAAATACCCAGATGCCTAAAATTGTTATATTCTGTCGCTGGGGTTTGGGTTTGCTTGCGGGAAATTTGTATTTAATTATTTTGAGCCCCGTTTGAGGCAAATTGTGCTCCGGTTTAGTCCTGTTGGGATCTTACATGTCAATTTTCCCATATACCAGTAGGGTTTTAACCAGGAATGAGTTATGGGCTTTATTTGTGACTTCTGGCAACGTTTTGTGTTTTTTGTGTTTTCCCGTTTCGATTTCTGTGAAATTTCTCTGGATCAATTCATTTGACGGTTTGGTCTGATTCTTTTCCTGGAGTATCTGGAGATCACCTATGCACATTGTGCCAGAAGGAATTCACCATCGGAAGTCTGGTTCTCTCAGAAAAGACGAAGTCGTGCACGAAAAAACTTCTTCTGGGCTGGCCACATTTTTGAAAAAAGAAGGTTTTAAGCTACAATGGGATTTTTAGAAGTAGCAGGCAGGTGGGAATTTTGTACCTGCCTAGCAGGATACTTTTTCCCATGGAAGCAACGCCACTTAAGTCACAATGGGAAAATTAGAGGCAGCAGGCAAGCGAGAATTTCTTACCTACCTTGCAAGGTAAAAATTTCCATTGTGAAATAAAAGAAAAATCACTTAAGGCATTGATGGGATTTTATTACCTGCCTTGCAGGGTAAATAATCCCATTATGAAAGTCAAACAGCTTAAGTGGATCATGGGATTTTTGGACCTGCGGTGCAGGGTGAATAATCCCATTAGAAATTGACTTTTAAAAATAGAATTCACCCTTGCCAAAAAGTGCGACCCACCTTGGGTGAATAATAATGCATTTAAATAATTTTTATTAATGTTTATTCTCCCAATTTTGGTGTCCAAGCATGGAGAAAAGTCAACAAAGAAGAAGAAGTGGCTAAGGTCAAAGCATACTGTGAGGCTTGAGTTAACTGGAAGTGGAAGGCTAAAATTAAATAAATTAAATTTATTTAATGGCAGCCATGAGCATGCACAAAATAGGCGCCCCATTTGAAGAGTAAAGCTTATTAAATAATTAATTAATTGTCAGGAATATAAAAGACATTAATTAATTATAGAATTATGAGGATTATATAAGCAGGGGCTGCTGTAAGGATGAATTAATTAATTCAAACGCAGAGAAGTGTAGCCCAGACAAAAAGTGCGCCCCATTTGAAGAGGATTTTTGCTCAAAAGAAGGTTTAATTACTACTAGAAACTTCCAAATTTGGCGCCTAGGTTTGAAGGAGTTTGATTTGTGTCTGAATAATTGTCTGCATAAGTGGTATAGGTGCTCAGGTGCTTTTATAAGATAAAGGGAGCTTAAATCAATGTCCAATACATTGAACATATCCTCCGAATCTGAAGAAATATCCAGATCTGCACCGGTTGTGAAAAATTCCGGCCGAATAAAAACAAAAAGAATTGCTCAGACAAAGACAGATTCAGCCATGGCAAAGCGGAATGAAAAAGAAAGCACAACAGAGTTATGCATCACTTCTAAGTTTGCTGACATCGGAGGCATAGATCCAGATCCAGATCCTCATAATTGCAAAAGTTTCTGGCAAAAATTCATCCTCTAGTTTCTAACGCAGCCCGTGTAGAAGTTAGTGCGTGGAAAATTCCTTCCAGGACTGTGTGCATGTTCTCCCAATCTTCCAGTTGAAACCTTCATTGAAGTTGCATTCACCCGGAGTGCTATCCAGAATTTTTAATTGCTCATATGCAATAAAAAATAAAAATGATTTAGTTACGGCAAACATTGCATTGATGCATGTACTAGAGAAAAACTGCAAAAGCTTCAATGGTAAAAAGGAAGACAAGGCAAAGGCAACACCCGTAAGCAAAATTCCCAGATCTAGCCGCTTCCGGATCCAGCTGCTTCCAGATCCAGTTTGGTGAGAATCAAAAGCAAAAGAATCCGCTGCATGCAGAATATGAAAAAGGACAAGACTACAACTTTCCTCTTCCTTCTTCTTTCCTCCAACAAAGTAATTGAGCGATCAATTAAATTATAAAACTTAAGTGATTGGTTTAAAAGTCATTACTTGAAGAAGTCAACTACTTGGAAATAGGTGGCAGACATGCAAAATAGAAGGTTCTATCTTCAGTTGCAAATCATGCATGTCATGCAAAGAGGAATTCCAGGAGAGAGATTGCCAGTTGTTTCCTTTCCGACTTCCACATGTGCCAGTTCAACTAAAAGCTTCCGACTTGTAATTGCCCCTCTACATTCTATAAGTAGAGGAAGAACTTTTGGGTTAAAGATGAGAATTTGTAAGCAACATTCTTGTGTTCCAGACTTTGTGCTGAAACCCCTGATAGCCACTTGAAGCAAAGGAATACAAAGGAGCATATTTTCAGAGAACTTTGTGTCACGGTGCATTTTGTTTCTAGCTTTCTATCTCAGATCTTCTAATAAACTGTGTTATTTTAGATCTAGATCTGGAGTTGCCTTTGCTTATAATTCTGTGTGTTGATATCTATTGGTTTCTTCTATGTGCATGCAATCAACTCTGTTATCTATTGATTGGGTTGCACATCTTCCCTGTGTTTTATTATTTCCTTCTATAAATATTTCCTTTCTTAAACAGCTGCTTACTTGTTGCAAAACTGTACATCTATGGTTCATGAGCTGAATAGTTAAAGTAAAACCCCCATATAGATATTAGCATATTTTATTGACAAATCTGACACGGGAGCCTCACCGGTAAATGAGGGAGATTTATCTCATGACTGCCTAGGTTTTCAGCTATGCATAAAATCTAGCCAACAGTTTTTGGCGACTCCGCTGGGGAACAACTATCTTTGCAAATCAAGGCTTATCTCTTGAAGATCAGTGTTTCTCATTCAACTCTCAATCTGGCTGAACGTCCATTCACCCAATCTGTGAAGGCACAAGGAAGGACTGATCATTTCTTCAGATTGCAGGAGCAATTCAATTTCAATCATCCTCCTCAAGTTAGAAGCCGCAGATCTAGTCTTTCACTAGGACGAAGAGGTCAAACGCATCCAGATCTGGATCATCTTCAGCAAATTGAGGCTTATCTCTTGAAGATCAGTGTTTTTCATTCAACTCTCAATCTGGCTGAACGTCCATTCACCCAATCTGTGAAGGCACAAGGAAGGACTGATCATTTCTTTAGATTGCAGGAGCAATTCAATTTCAATCATCCTCCTCAAGTTAGAAGCCGCAGATCCAGTCTTTCACTAGGACGAAGAGTTCAAACGCATCTAGATCTGGATCATCTTCAACATATTCCGGCAGCTGGAAGTATTCATCAAGTCTACTCTCGAAGAAGACGTGCTCCTTTCATGATGCAGAATCAACCACTTGCACCTGCAGTACCTGTCCCATGGGGTGTAGCCTTTGGACCTCTGAATCTGACTCCTATGCATGATCTACCTAAAGGGACGAGAAAGAATTTTTCAAAATTCTTTGGAGATGGAAAGCAGAATCCAGATGACCACTTGGCTGCGTTTTTCATATCCTGTGGAGTGCTTGCAGTCGAACATGAAGATGTATCTGTCAGACTCTTCGTAGAGACTCTGCATGACTTGGCTGGAGAATGGTTCTACCGGCTAGCTCCTGGCACCATAACCAACTGAGCTACTATACGAGATGCATTCCTGAAAAGATTCAAGGCAGCCGAAGATTCCAGTACATTGATTACTCAGCTCACTCAGTTGAAGGAGCCACATGAGCACATGCGGGATTTTATTGCAAAATTCCAAAGATTACTGTACAAAATTCCAGCTTCTGCTTCTCTGAATGACGAGAATCAAAAGGTATTCTTTATCAATGCTTTACTTCCTGAAGTAAACTATCAACTGCAAAGAACAAGTCCTGCTGACTTGTTAACAGCTCAAAACATGGCGGTTGAAATTGAAGACGACCTCATCATGGCTGGAAAGATAAAGAGCAACACTTCTAGAGCTGAAAGTTCATCCTCTGCTACTACTTCTGATTCATTGCTGCAAAAGTTAGCAAATGAGATGTCGCAGATAAAGAAACAAATGGCTCAAATGGCTCAGGGCAGCAATACTACCCCTGCTCGGAATTTCAACAACAACCGGAACCGCATTGCTGGTTCCCAAAGATTAGCAATTGAAGATGCTCCCAGAAACAACGTGGAGATGAATGAAGAAGACCTGGAAGCTGACGCTGATCAGCTCAAGAATGATGATTTTATAGGTCCTGCTGGTGACTCCAACTTTAATTACCTAAACTACAAATTTGAACATGAGTATGAGGAGCTTCTTGAAGACGATCATAGTCATGCATATGTAGTACTTACAAGATCACAAACTCGCCAAGCTGAAGCATTAGCAGACGAGCAAGGGGCATCCCTTTGCCTTCTTCTTTAGCTCCTAGAGATAAGAATGCAAGTTCTTCATCTCAACCGCAAAAAGCAACTCGGGTATCTGAATCTATGCCTTCTTTTGACATTATTGATCATGCCAAGAAAACTAGAGTTCAAATGTCAGAAGCTGAATACTTGAGAGCCTTTCCTGAGCAGTTAAATAGGCTAGTTAAATATGTACAATCACCAGGACAATCCAATACATCAAAAGGCCTTTTGCCTAAGCCCAAAGATACTCCTCCACAAAACAACACTGCAGTTGTTAAATCCTTACCATCTTCTGAAAGAGTGGAACCATTCTATGTTTCCCTATTGCTTAATGGTTTCAAGTTAAGCAACTGCATTTTAGATTCAGGTGCTTCTGACAATGTCATGCCAGCTAAAGTTGCAGATGCTCTTGGACTTACTTTGACGAAGACCATAAAAAGGTGTTATTCCATGGAGAGACAAGTACCTTTAATCGGACAAATCAAAGATGCACAGGCTATTCTGGTAGTTTTTCCTGACAAAAGATCAAAGGTGACAATTCTAGTTGCAGATATTCCTGTCTCCTACAGGATGTTGTTGAGAAGAAAATTCTGCAAAGAGCTGGGAGGAGAAGTAAAGATGGATTGGTCCTACGCCCATATTCATATTGAGGGGATTAATCAGAAGCTAGAGCCGGAAAAGAATTCCAAGTACAAGGTGACAAAATCTGAAGATCCTAGATCTTAGATTCTTTTTCAGGGATCTGACCACGGTGTATACTTCTTGGAAATGGATAAAGGTGTTCCAGAGCCAGAATTTCAACCAGAGCCAGAGGCAGCAAAAGAAGAAGAAAAAGTTTGGACTCTGGAGTTTAAAGGCACATGTTGTTCTTTTGGATCAGGAGCCGGCGTTCTACTAATATCTCTAGATCATGAGATATTCCTATACTCCCACAAGCTGATGTTCGAGAACACCAATCATACGGCGAAGTATGAGGCATTGCTGCTAGGAATGGAGCAAGCCAGAAAGAAAGGAGTAAAACTCCTCAAAGCCCAAGGAGATGCTGAACTTCTAGTAAAGCAGGTTCGAGGGCAAAGTCAAGTCAAAATAGATAAACTGGAGCATTACAGAGATAGAGTGCTTTCTGCCACATTCAATTTTGTAGCCTTCTCTATTCACTTCATTCCAATAAATCAGAACTCCAAGGCAGATTCTTTGGCAGTCACAACTGCACTATTGAATCCGGATAGACCACCATCCATATTCAAACAAGGAAACTATAAAGTGGAAATGATCTACCGCCCCAAAGTCAATGATGACAAACAAACATCTGCATGTCTGCATGTTGAAGGGAGTAAGTCACTACCACGACAAACAGTCACAAGCAAAGCTGATCCAGGTTATGATGATAGTAGTGGAATAGTCCAACCAAAAGGTAACAAAATCCCACAGGTTTAGTTTCCTTAGCGAAGACTTTCAACAAGCGTGATCAGTACCTGAAGAAGAACAAAGAATATGATGAATCTTCAGAAATGCAGCAAATAAATCTGGGAACGGAGCAAGTTGATGTGGACTTATCCACCACAGAGAGAAGAAAGGATGAGCAACCACTAAATGAAGTTGATAAGGACTTGTCCAAGGTATTTGACAAGAAGGCCAGAGAAAGGAAGTTAGAGATCGAAGACTGGGTACTCTGGTGGGACAAGAGACATGAACCGAAGGGTATGCACGTCAAATCTGATTCACTCTGGAAAAGGCCCTTCGTGATCAAAAGAGATGCCAGAATGAACACTTTCTTCCTTGCCTACTGGCATGGAATTGAGTTACCACTGCTTTTCAACGAGCAGCATCAGAAGCTTTTCCGGACATAAAAAAACAAGGTAAAACATGTATGTATATAAATAAAACTTTGTTTGTTTTTTTTCCTTGTTTTGTTTCTGTGTTGTGTTGTTTTTGTTTGCCTGACCCCAAGCCCGATGGACAAGACACGAAACTAGAGATGCTGGGATCCACCCTTGTCATTTTGACAGAAGTAAAGATGTCCACAGACGGAGCCGACTGGTGTCCCCAGATTTCACCCTGAAATCTGAGACTACCCCATGTTAAAAAAATTTGTTCTTTTAAAATAATGGGTCGTTTTGTGTGTTAATTGCCAAAAAGTGTCTATACTGTCTCAGAATAATTCCAGAGAGTCATATTAGCCAATTTCGCCAAATACCTAGATGCCCGAAATTGTTATATTCTGTCGCTGGGGTTTGCTTGCGGGAAATTTGTATTTAATTATTTTGAGCCTCGTTTGAGGCAAATTGTGCTCCGGATTAGCCCTGTTGTGATCTTACATGTCAATTTTCCCATATACCAGTAGGGTTTTAACCAGGAATGAGTTATGGGCTTTATTTGTGACTTTTGGCAACGTTTTGTGTTTTTTGTGTCTTCCCGTTTCGTTTTCTGTGAAATTTCTCTGAATCAATTCATTTGCTAGTTTGGTTTGATTTTTTTCCTGGAGTATCTGGAGATCACCTATGCACGTTGTGCCAGAAGGAATTCACCATCGGAGGTCTGGTTCTCTCAGAAAAGACGAAGTCGTGCACAAAAAAAATTCTTTTGGGCTGGCCACATTTTTGAAAAAAGAAGGTTTTAAGCTACAATGGGATTTTTGGAAGCAGCAGGCAGGTGGGAATTTTGTACCTGCCTAGCAGGGTACTTTTTCCCATGGAAGCAACGCCACTTAAGTCACAATGGGAAAATTAGAGGCAGCAGGCAGGCGGGAATTTCTTACCTGCCTTGCAGGGTAAAAATTTCCATTGTGAAATAAAAGAAAAATCACTTAAGGCATTGATGGGATTTTATTACCTGCCTTGCAGGGTAAATAATCCCATTATGAAAGTCAAACAACTTAAGTGGATCATGGGATTTTTGGAGCTGCGGTGCAGGGTGAATAATCCCATTAGAAATTGACTTTTAAAAATAGAATTCACCCTTGCCAAAAAGTGCGACCCACCTTGGGTGAATAATAATGCATTTAAATAATTTTTATTAATGTTTATTCACCCAATTTTGGTGTCCAAGCATGGAGAAAAGTCAACAAAGAAGAAGAAGTGGCTAAGGTCAAAGCATACTGTGAGGCTTGAGTTAACTGGAAGTGGAAGGCTAAAATTAAATAAATTAAATTTATTTAATGGCAGCCATGAGCATGCACAAAATAGGCGCCCCATTTGAAGAGTAAAGCTTATTAAATAATTAATTAATTGCCAGGAATAGGAAAGACATTAATTAATTATAGAATTATGAGGATTATATAAGCAGGGGCTGCCATAAGGATGAATTAATTAATTCAAAAGCAAATAAGTGTAGCCCAGACAAAAAGTGTGCCCCATTTGAAGAGGATTTTTGCTCAAAAGAAGGTTTAATTACTACTGGAAGCTTCCAAATTTGGCGCCTAGGTTTGAAGGAGTTTGATTTGTGTCTGAATAATTGTCTGCATAAGTGGTACAGGTGCTCAGGTGCTTTTATAAGAAAAAGGGAGCTTAAATCAATGTCCAATACATTGAACATATCCTTCGAATCTGAAGAAATATCTAAATCTACACCGGTTGTGAAGAATTCCGGCCGAAAAAAGAGAAAAAAAATTGCTTAGACAAAGATTTATCCATGGCAAAGCGGAATGAAAAAGAAAGCACAACAGAGTCATGCATCACTTCTAAGTTTGCTGACACTGGAGGCACAAATCCAGATCTAGATCCAGATCTCATAAGTGCAAAAACTTATGGCAAAAATTCATCCTCTTGTTTCTAACGCAGCCCATGTAGAAGTTAGTGCATGGAAAATTCCTTCCAGGACTATGTGCATGTTCTCCCAATCTTCCAGTTGAAGCCTTCATTGAAGTTGCATTCACCCGAAGTGCTTTCCAGAATTTTTAATTGCTCATATGCAATTAAAAATAAAAATGATGAGTTATTTACGGCAAACATTGCTTTGATGCATGTACTGGAGAAAAACTGCAAAAGCTTCAATGTTAAGAAGGAAGACAAGGCAAAGGCAACAACCGTAAGCAAAATTCCCAGATCTAGCTGCTTCCGGATCTAACTGCTTCCAGATCTAGTTTGATGAGAATTAAAGACAAAAGAATCCACTGCATGCAAAATATGAAAAAGGGCAAGACTACAGATTTCCTCTTCCTTCTTGTTTCCTCCGACAAAGTAATTGAGCAATCAATTAAATTATAAAACTTAAGTGATTAGTTTAAAAGCCATTACTTGAAGAAGTCAACTACTTGGAAATAGGTGGCAGAACTGCAAAATAGAAGGTTCTATCTTCAGTTGCAAATCATGTATGTAATGCAAAGAGGAATTCCAGGAGGGAGATTGCCAATTGTTTACTTTCCGACTTCCACATGTGTCAGTTCAACTAAAAGCGTCCGACTTGTAATTGCCCCTCTACATTTTATAAGTAGAGGAAGAACTTTCGAGTTAAAAATAAGAATTTGTAAGCAGCATTCTTGTGTTCTAGACTTTGTGCTGAAACCCCTGATAACCACTTGAAGCAAAGGAATACAAAGGAGCAGATTTCCAAAACTTTGTGTCACGGTGCATTTTGTTTCTAGCTTTCTATCTCAGATCTTCTAATAAACTGTGTTATTTTAAATCTAGATCTGGAGTTGCCTTTGCTTATAATTTTGTGTTGATATCTATTGGTTTCTTTTATGTGCATGCAATCAACTCTGTTATCTATTGATTGGGTTGCACATCTTCCCTGTGTTTTATTATTTCCTTCTATAAATATTTCCCTTCTTAAACAACTGCTTGCTTGCTGCAAAACTATACAACTATGGTTCATGAGTTGAATAGTTAAAGTAAAACCCCCATGTAGATATTAGCATATTTTATTGACAAATCTGACACGGGAGCCTCACCAGTAAATGAGGGAGATTTATCTCATGACTGCCTAGGTTTTCAGCTATTCAGAAAATCTATCCAACATCATGGAAAAAGAGTTCGCCTTCATCGCCATTCATCCATATGTGAAGAGAGCCCAGTTTGATATCAATGGATATACGTAGAAGATTCTTGGAGCAAAGTATCAACATAACCCTACCATGGAAGATTTCTGGGCTGCCTATTTGGACGAACATGAAGTAAGAAGGTGAGAGTTTTCTCGCCTAACACTTGCTCAGATCAAGGCCTTTCGCATCAAGAACCCTCCCGATTCATTTGTAAATGATGATGAAGATGTTATTGATCCTTCATATGATGCAGTTGCTTTTACCCCGTTGCCTCAAATTGATTGGACCAAAAGAGATGAATTTTCTCTTAATAGCAAGAATCAACCGATTCTTGAAAGAAGCATATCTTGCTACAACAGAGAACTTGCCAAGTTACAATTAATTCAAGATCGTACTTTAGGATCACAAAAATTGCCAACTCGAGGAGGTCTTCATTCAACCAAAGCTCCTTCTCAATCAACCTCCGTACCATCCAATCATACACGACAAGCAAGAAAGGAGTGGTTGCCAAAATCCACTTCGCCAAATAATGTGCCACGAGGAGAAAAATCTAAAGGCCCTAGCCACAGTGAAGGAAGAGAGCGTGTATTAGGATTTTCTACTTCAAGTAGAGATTCTTCTACTCACATTGTTAATAGTTCTCAGAAGCTCGTGACAAACGATCCTTAGCCATGCCTTGCACAAGCGTCCACTCAGGTGCAGGTAGTCCAAATATCAAACACTTCGGAACCTACAGTTCATGAAGAGATTTCCCAAAATATCCCGAATGATCAGGAGGTGGATATTGAGGTTATTTCTCCTCAAATCGAGGTCGTGGATAGGATTCTTGCAGGATCTCATGATGTCGAGAACAATGAGAATATTGCTTCGAGCTCTAGGATTTTGTATGCGGAAATAGTGAATGATACTCCTTCCTAGGTTGATTTCGAGGTTAAGAAAAGGAAGAGGGGTTGTCAAGGCAATTGACATTGATTTTGATGCCCTTTTCAAACTTTCGAATGACGTCATTCCCAAGAAGGCTAAGGTGCTTTCTCAAATAATGGTGGATAATGACGGAAACAAATTTACAGATCTTGCCATCCCACAAGTTGATAAGGAGCATGATACCATGACATCTGCTGATTATGAAGTTTCTAGACTTGGACTTGGGAGGTCCACATTAAAAAGTGACATGGCAATGGCTCGAGATTCAATTGATATCGTGCTAAAGAGACTTGAGAAATATAAGTCTTAGAACTCTCAGCTCAAGGCCGAAAAGAATCAATTGGTGGAATATGTTCAACATCTGATAAATCCCATATCATCCACTTTCCCAGTACCTGATGCAATGGCTGCCCCTGATGAAGAAACTCTCAATTTGTCAAAAGAAATAAACACATTGGGCCATGTCACTAAAACTTGGCTTTCAGAGATTCTCGTTTTAGGCCAAGGGACGATCAAAACAACGGTTAAGCTCTATGAAGATGTCAATATGTATCTTGATCCAATTCTTTCTTTCAAGGAAACTTTTGTTTCTAATATATCAAATTTGGATGAGATATTGCCCAATTTGTAGGAGATGACGAGTATGGAATCCTCAGTTTTAGCCATTGAAGGAATTTTCGAATTTGAACATCAAGGGACATGTTTTCTTTGGTGTCTGCATCTCAAATCAAGGAAGACGCTTCTCGAGGATTCTATGATCCATTATGAAAGCATATGCAATGAAGCCTTCACTTCACTCGCTTTGATCCAAGAATTCATAGCTGAGATCCCTTGAAACCTCGTAAATGAACATAATCAAAGGTGTTCATCAAAACAGGGGGAAGAGAATTTTTCACAATTGTTTAAGGACATGTACACTCCCACCAATAATTTCTCATCAGTTTCAATGGAGCGGTGCATCAAATTAAAGAACTTATTTGAGAACGCTAAATCAAATATTATTAATTTAAATGATATGCCAAGTAGGATTCTTGAATTGCAGGTATTTTGTGAGGCTATTCTTTGACCAAATGAATCTCCAGAAGAAGAAAAGATGTTTGAAACTTTGGGAAGGTTTAGATCCTTTCAACTAGGAAAAACGGCAGATCCTAATTTCACCGACGGTTCAAGGAGATAGTTTTCTTGGTATCTAACAAAGTGGGAGAGTCCATTTCTCATACGTTTGAGATAGGCGGACCCCATTTCAATGGATAAGGCACTGGTTATTATTGTATATTTTAAAAAGTGGATTTTTAAGAAAAAGATGTTATTTGCTTTCGGGAAGCTGTGGATAACTTAAGTGATTTCTATTTTTAGTTGTTTTTAATAAAGTTGGTTAGAAAAAGTCAAAGGTCACTTAAGTGCCTTATTTAATGATCATGTAAAACCCTAACTACTTTGTAACCAACTTTTGGGTTATAAAAGGAAGTGAGGGGCTCATTTGTAAAGGCGGACTTTGAGAGAGGAGAAGAAAATACTTTTGTATGCAAGCTTTACTTCAAAGAAAGAAACTGTGTTCATTTGAGAAGACATTTTGGAGTTAATGAAATATGAACTTTGTGTCCCATTCACTGTCTCTTATAGCATTTGATGTTCTTATGTTCATTAGATGCTAGTATTTGAATCTTGCATACAAATATTGTCTTTGATCTTATTGTCAACGTTATTAATTTGTTGTTCTAGTTCACAGTGATTAAGCTCTGATTATCTTGTTGCTCACGTGTGTTACCTTTTACACATTCTTGTTTAGTTAACTCAAACTCTGTTTTATTTGTGTTAGTTATTCATCTTTCCTTTTCGTGCAATATTAGGATCTGTTTTTACCTAACTCTTGCATGTTCTTTCAACTCATTGTTAGGAAATAAGGGATAAAATATGAGGAATAATCCCTCACAGAATCGCAACAGTAGAAACTAATATGCAGAAATTATTACAGATCTCAAATAAAATTGCAGAATAAAATAACACAACATAAAGAGACAGTATTTAACGTGGTTCACCCAATTTGGGCTACGTCCACCAAGAATCACTTGCTCAGATTTTATTACAAGCCACCGCTCTCTCAATACAATACCCAGATCCGTTTGGAGCTATGCTCAACAAACTCTACAGAATTCACACCCGAATTCAAAACACATCTGCAATACATTTGCTTGTACTTCTATCATATGCATAAGACCATATAAATAGACAACTGCTTAAGCAGTTTTACAAAACCGTGGGTATCAAAACCATGGGCAAAACCCGTCCCATAAACCTATGGGTCAAAAAACTCGCCCATATGAGAAAAAATGAGATAAATCTCCCTCATTTAACCGGTGAGGCACGTTTCCCGATATGTCGGGTGCATTTTTCGAGGCCAAAAAGTTTTACGCCTAAAAAATTTTCTAAAATAACACAGTTTTTCAGGGGCTGCTAAGCCCCACTGAACCCCGGCGACCGGGGGCTACATGAAAAGATCCCCGCTTATGCCTAGCCCCGAACCCCGGCGAGGATACATGAAAAGTGTACAGTACTCTTAGTGTACAATCTTCAACACTTTCACACATGAAAAATAGGCTCCACAACCTAACAATCTCCCACTTGGAGACTAGTTTTCCTCTGAGCAAACTTCTCAACCCTTCACTAGTTTCTGTGAAGACCAACCAAAGCTGAACACAACTTCAGTTTTTCCCTTGTGACCACCTTGGTCATCATGTCTGCAGGATTCTGACTGGTATGAATCTTCTCCAACTTCAACTTCTCTTCCTCCAAAGCTGTCCTGATGAAATGATACCTTAACTGTATATGCTTTGTCCTAGAGTGGAAAGCAGAGTTCTTAGCTAGGTGTATAGCACTCTGACTATCACTATGTAGCTTACATTCCTCCTGCTTATGCCCCAACTCCTCAAGCAATTGTTGTAACCAAATCATCTCTTTGCTTGCCTCTGTGGCAGCAACATACTCAGCCTCTGTGGTTGACAAAGCCACCAGCTTCTGTAGTCGTGAAATCCAGCTCACTAATATTGTCCCACCTACAGTGTAAATATAACCTGTCGTGCTCCTCCTGCTGTCTACATCTCCAGCCATATCTGAATCTACATAACCACGTAAAGTGGTGTTTGATCCACTGTAGCACAAAACTGTCCCCATGGTCCCTCTCAAATACCGAAGGATCCACTTTACTGCTTGCCAATGCTCTTTACCTGGATCACTCATAAATCTACTCACAGCTCCCACTGCATGGGCAATATCAGGCCTAGTGCATACCATGGCATACATCAAACTGCCAACTGCTGATGAGTAAGGTACCTTGGACATTTGGTTTCTCTCCTGCTCTGTCTTGGGACACTGCTCCTTTGATAACTTGAAATGGCCTGCCAAAGGAGTCCCAACCAGTTTAGCATCCTGCATATTAAACCTCTCCAAGACCTTCTTAATGTACTCTTCCTGAGATAAAGTCAGCTTCCGTTCCTTCCTATCCCGAGATATCCTCATACCAAGGATTTGTTTGGCTGCACCCAAATCCTTCATAGCAAATGATTCACTTAGCTGCTTCTTGAGTACTTTTATTTCCTGCATGTTTTTACCTGCAACCAACATGTCATCAACATACAAACACAGGATAATATAACTTCCATCCTCAAATTTCTTTGTATACACACAATGGTCAGAATGACATCTGATATAACCTTGCTCCATCATGAAGCTATCAAACTTCTTATACCATTGACGTGGAGCTTGTTTCAGGCCATACAAGCTCTTCTTCAGTTTGCACACCATCTCCTCTTTACCTTTGACTTCATATCCTTCTGGCTGCTGCATATATAGCTCCTCCTCCAAATCACCATGGAGAAATGCAGTCTTTACATCTAACTGTTCTAAGTGCAAGTCTTCTGCTGCTACTATTCCAAGAACAGTTCTGATAGAAGTCATTTTTACTACAGGAGAAAAAATCTCATCAAAATCTATACCTTGTTTCTGTGCAAACCCCTTGACCACCAACCGGGCCTTATATCTTTTCTTTCCTCCTTCATCTTTAACTTTGTACACCCACTTGTTCTGCAATGCTCTTTTGCCTTCCGGTAGCTTCACCAAATCCCAAGTCTGGTTCTCCATGAGAGACTTATGCTCCTCATCCATGGCTTGCTCCCACTTCTTACTGGCATCTACCTGCATTGCTTCATCAAAGCTCTCTGGCTCTCCACTATCAGTGAGTAATAAATAATAAAGAGAAGGAGAAAAACGTTCAGGTTCTTTTCTTACCCTAGAAGACCTCCTCACTGTAGGAGTTTGGGGTTCCTGTTGAGTAGGTTCCTGAACTGATTCATGGGTCACTTTCCCATCCGGAAGATCCTCTACCACTGCATATTCTTTCTTGGATTCTTCCCTGTTTTCCTGCAACTGTTGCTTATACATGACTTTCTCATTAAAGACCACATCCCTAGACCGAATGATTTTCTTGTCCTTAATACTCCAACATTTAAATCCAAAGTCATCACCACCATAACCAATGAAAGTACATTTTTCTGATTTAGCCTCTAGCTTGGTCCTATCATCCTTGTCTATATGAACAAACACCTCACATCCAAAGACTCTAAGAAATGAATAATCAAATTTCTTACCGGACCAAGCCTCCTCAGGTATGCCTCCATCCAAGGCACTTGAGGGTCCTCTGTTTATCAAGTACACAGCTGTGCTCACCGCTTCTGCCCAAAAAGAAAGAGGCAGTCCTGCATGTAACCTCATGCTCCTAGCACGTTCCATTATTGTTCCGTTCATCCTTTCTGATACCCCATTCTGCTGCGGAGTTCCTGGAACCGTCTTTTGCCTGCGGATTCCATTCTTAGAACAGTAATCATCAAATTCATTGCTGCAATACTCCCCTCCATTATCTGACCTGAGACATTTTAGCTTAAGACCTGTTTCATTCTCTACCAAGGCTTTCCATTTAACAAAAGTGTCAAATACATCAGATTTGTTTCTAATACAATAAACCCAAACTTTCCTTGTTGCATCATCAATAAAAGTAACATAATAACTTGAACCCCCAAGAGATGATACCTGAGCTGGTCCCCACACATCAGAATGTACCAGCTCTAACTTACTCTCTTTCTTCGTAGGTCCAACCTTGAGAAACCTTACTCGCTTCTGTTTCCCATATATGCAGTTCTCACATAAATCCAAACCTGTTTCTGTATATCCAGGAAAATTCTTCTTTATGATGTTCATGCCCTTATGGCTCATATGACCGAGCCTATAGTGCCATAATGTTGTATCTGCATCTGAAGCCACAAGATTACAATCATTAGTACTATCAGTGGTTAAATACAAGGTTCCAACCTTCTTACCTCTTGCCACCACAAGAGCACCCTTGGTAACCTTCCAAGAGTTAGCTGTAAATATCACAGTACAACCATCACTTCCCAATTGCCCCGCCGATATCAAGTTTCTCCTTAATGTAGGCACATGTTTGACATCCTTCAATAGCCATGTATTCCCATTCTGCATCTTAACCTGAACAGAACCTTTTCCAACTATGCTGCAAGGCTCATCATCACCAAGAAAAACATGCCCAAAATCTCCTTGAACATAATCAACAAAATAATGCCTATGTGGAGAAGCATGGAAAGAAGCCCCTGAATCTAAAACCCAAGATTCAGTAATATTGTGCAAAGAAAGAATCAAAGCATCCTGACATACATTACCCGTTGCCACATTTGCCTCCTTGTTTTCTTCTTGTTGTTTCTTCTTATCCCAAAGCTCCCAACAGTCCTTCTTTGCATGCCCAGGCTTTCCACAATTCCAGCATACAATCTTGTTCTTGGATTTTGACCTTGCCCGATCTTTTGATTTTCCACGGTTTCCTCTATTCTTCTGTCTCCCTCTAGTTTCCACTGTCAAAGCATTCCCTGAAGTAGAAGATTCCCCAGAGCTTTTTCTTCGCATTTCCTCACTTAGAATCACCCCTACAACATCCTCAAACTTCAACTTCGAGTTAGCTGGAACCGAGTTACTTACCGCCATTACCAGGCTATTCCAACTCTCAGGTAAAGAGCACAGAATTAATAAAGCCCTAACTTCTTCATCAAATTCTATTGTAACTGAAGCTAGCATATTCACTACCGTATTGAAATCATTTAAATGATCTACTACTGAACTATTCTCAGACATCTTCATATTAAACAAATTTTTTCATTAAAAATATCTTATTAGAGGCAGAGGGTTTTTCATACAACTTCCCTAATGCATCCATTAGATCTTTTGTAGTCTTTTCCTTTGAAACATTAAATAATACCGAAGATGCAAGACTCAGCCGGATCGTTCCAAGTGCCTTCCGATCCAACAAATCCCATTCCGCATCTGTCATACTTGAGGGTTTGTTCACCTTCTCAGACAACGGAGTATAAAGATCCTTCTGATAAAGGTAATCTTCCATCTGCATCTTCCAAAGACTGAAATTCTGCCTGTTGAATTTATCAACCCTAGATCTTCCTTCATCTGCCATAGCTCCCACTCAAGCTAAAAACTTTCCCTGCGATTCAACACTTCAGCAAACCAAACCAGGCTCTGATACCAATTGTTAGGAAATAAGGGATAAAATATGCGGAATAATCCCTCACAGAATCACAATAGTAGAAACTAATATGCAGAAATTATTACAGATCTCAAATAAAATTACAGAATAAAATAACACAACACAAAGAGACAATATTTAACGTGGTTCACCCAATTTGGGCTACGTCCACCAAGAATCACTTGCTCAGATTTTATTACAAGCCACCGCTCTCTCAATACAATACCCAGATCCGTTTGGAGCTATGCTCAACAAACTCTACAGAATTCACACCCGAATTCAAAACACATCTGCAATACATTTGCTTGTACATCTATCATATGCATAAGACCATATAAATAGACAACTGCTTAAGCAGTTTTACAAAACCGTGGGTATCAAAACCATGGGCAAAAACCCGTCCCATAAACCTATGGGTCAAAAAAACTCGCCCATATGAGAAAACGTTTCCTGATATTTCGGGTGTGTAATTTTTTCGAGGCCAAAAAAATTTATGCACGTTTCCCGATATTTCGGGTGCATTTTTCGAGGCCAAAAAATTTTATGCCTAGCCCCGAACCCCGGCGAGGATACATGAAAAGTGTATAGTACTCTTAGTGTATAGTCTTCAACACTTTCACACATGAAAAATAGGCTCCACAACCTAACACTCATTCCATTCCACTCTTTTCCTTCATTCCATTTCATCTCCCTCAGTCACTTTTCTTTCCATTGATGTTCCAAAACACCCCCCACATACAATTTTGAATGTACAGATGTAAATACAGTTTTGGTTTTCAATAAAGGCAACCTCATCTTCATTAAGGAGGGACTTTGTTCCCACACTGTTGCATGTGTGCAAATCCATATGCTAATAGGCCATTAAACCCTTGTCTTCGAGTTTATTGAGTCATCTATTTGATTGGTCCAAGTAATTTTTGACTGAGTTTAGCTATTTACAGTTGATTAGTGTATTGAAGGGTTGTTGGTTTGCATATTTTCCATTGATCCCAGAGTTGGGACATTACAGAGAGTGGGCATTGACATAAGGCCTAAGAACCAAACCACATTAGGGAGCCACGACAGAAAAGACTCATCCCTAGAAGGGAAAAACAATTCCATCATGAAGAAGCAAGTCAAAAAATATGTGGCAGATCAGGTACAAGATGGGGAAGAAGCCATGATAAAATTTGAAGGTGAAAATAGTGATGGACAGCCATTTTTCTAAGACAAAGAAGGAAGAAGATCTATGGCAGCAGCGGGTTACCAAGAAGGAGCAATGCTTGGGAGTCATAGAAACCCCCAACACTCTTGCCCAAGTGCCTGGATGGGGGAAAGAGCAAATAAATCTTATGGGGAACATAAGCAATATGATCATCTTCATATAGGAGGTTGTTTGCACCATTTTTATGCCATGCAATTGATGTGTTTGGGTCATAACGGTAAGGATTGTAACTCTGATTTTTCAATCTATGGTTCCATGAAGGAACCAAAGGGAATAGGGGATGATAAATACTTTGACCCGAGAGTCAATTTGAGGGTTGTCCAACAAAGGAGGCCTGTTGTTTGGTGCATTTTCAGTTTGATCTTCTCAAGGTTTTGGAGCATAAATAGACATCTTATTAGTTGGGAGTTGTATTCTCTACACACTAACATACTTGGACTATTCTATGCAAGCAACAGTGGAATTCCAGCTACCTTCATTCTGATTTTTGAAGGGAAAAAACAAGATTACATTGATGTTTAGGACAACATGAATGAAATTGGGAACAACAAATGTTTGAATGGTAATTATGAGGCCTTGGCAACAAAGAAGAAGAGTTGGTCATCATATCCACAAAAAAAGAGTGGAGGAAGAAGGGGACACATTTTTTTTAATGAGTTTCCTTCATGTGCAGGTACACCAAAGGAGTATATGAGATTTATTTGGGATCTGGGTACATGTAAATTGCTTGGGGACAAACAATCTTGAGAAGGGGGACTGTCATGTTCCTTTTTGGAGACTAGCGGAATTGAATACTTTAACCCATTTTTCCTCCCTGTGGGTTTAGGAAAGGAAGGGGAAGACTTGGATGGCATTTTCTAAGTAAATTATTTCATTATTATCATATATTACTATTGGGAAGCCAAGCGCTCCAATAGAAGAACTTATTTAATTGGAATATAAAGTAATTTGGAGCATGTAGGCTCTAAAAACAAATTAGATAATTAAAAGTACTTTATGAGGTCGACCATTATTGAATTGTAGCACCCCTTGTGATATAAAAGGAGGTTGCTTGGCCATTTGATCATTATGTGAATTCTATTATCTTTTGAAAAGATTGCTTGTGAAGCATCTTTCTCCCTCTCCTAAGGATGAAAATCCTTGGAGAGTCTTGTGTGAGGACGAAACCCTTCACCAAGTCTAAGGAAGACTTCAACACGAAAATCTCCACCCCCTTGATGGATATTTTGGTGCTATTATCTTTCATTTCAGCCCTAGGCGAATTTCCCTAAGGTGCCATTCGATCAACAATTGAAGATCTTTGTGTTACTTTTTGTTGTTAATACATATTTGGCTCTTTTGAGGTGGAACGACTTACTTTATGGTGTGTTTTGGCATGCTTATTGGTTGTTCTATGTGGAACGACCCACCTAGGGAAGCATTTAGTACTTTCTTGCAATAATTTCATGGTTTTGAGGTTGGAATAATATTCTCTATATTTTTAAGAGCCAAGTTATGAAGTTTCATGAATTTTGGTGGTAACTTGCTACTTTTCCAAGCTCGTGGAACTTAGTTGCAGTTCTAGACTATTTAATTAATTTTGTAGTTGAGGGTTTTATAATAAAAATCCGATCTCTCACTTCCAAGCTATAAAAACCAGTTTTTTTGCATGATATGATTGTTGGCAATATATAATGATTTTAGAGACTTAGAGTTTGCTGATTTCAAGGATTTTGAGGGCACAAAAGTGGGTTTCCCTTAGAAGGGTGTTTGCTGGCAGCAGTTAAGGGTTTTTACCTATTTATTTCAGTCATTAACAACCTACTAACTGAAAATTGTTGTTTATCTTCAGCTTTGCATAGTTTCCTGTGAATCCCGTAAAAGGGACATTATAGTGGTATCAGATCATCATCCTCCTATCCTATGAAACATATTGAACAAGTTAGAAAGGATCGTGAGAACACAAGGAAGGATAGCAGATGCAATGGATAGGCTTTCCCTAGCCATCCAAAATATGCAGAGTGGGGGTTTGCTCAAGGAGAAAAGGGTTTCAAGGATTGACAAATTGACAAAAGAATATCAAGCTCTTCCAAAAGGGATGTGTGATGCCCTTTTCTTTGAGGAATTTGTGGCATTAGAAAATGAGAGAGTGGGCATTGGCACAAGGCCTAAGAACCGAACCACACCAAAGAGGCATGACATAAAAGACTCAATCCTAGAAGGGAAAAACCCTTCCATCATGAAGAAGCAAGTCAAAGAATATGTGGCGAATCAGATACAAGATGGGGAAGAAGCCATGATTAAATTTGAAGGTGCAAATAGTGATGGCCATCCTTCTAAGACAAAGAAGTAAGATCTATCGCAGCAGCAAGTTACACAGATGTGGCAGCCCTTGGGAGTCCTAGAAACCCCCAACACTTTTGCACAAGTGGAACTCTTGATGGATTTTCTGAACAACACTGTGAAGACACAAGGGTTCAAAGAAAAATCAGATTTACAAGATGTTGAAGAAGCTCAATTGCCAAGGGACAAGGAGAAGGCTACAACAATATCTCATGAAGACCACTAAAGGTATAAGGGTAATTCAGATTTGTTGCTTTCTATCATGTCATTTGCAATTTACACTCGGGCAATTTGTTGAAAAAGAGCATCTTTGGGGCAAATTTGATTCTCCATAGCAAATCATGGCAAATGGGTAGTTATCATGATGCTAAGAATGGAGACAAATCAAAACTGCAACGGGTCAATGGGACAATACTTTTGGGTGACCTTGTTGGAGGCCATATATATGAAGAGAGTGCTTTTCCAAGTGCCTATAATCACTTCCAGTCTGCTGGAATTTTCAGGACAACAATTAAGGGTAAGAAAATTAATTCTTTTCGTGATCATAGCAAGAGTCTATTGCATCACCCTATGTCATTACAATACTTTGATTATCATGACGGTTATTCTAACAGTGGTGTGAAGATGAAGGGTACCAAAGGGGAAGAAAATGAGCTTGAATTGGGAGGTGAAATTAATAACATTCATCTTGCTGGACTGTTCCTAACAACGGTCAATAACATGCAAATTAATGACATTATCAGCTTGGTAGAGGAGCCCAAAGATGTTCCCTATAAGAGTGTTGTACCTAACTTAGAATTTCTAAGTTACAAGATAGTTGGAAGCAACCCAAGGCATGTTAAGTATCTCAGATTTGTTGCTTACCACTTTGTCATTTCAAATATGGGGGAGTGATCATAATTCATGCTTGTTGTGTCCTATGAGACCGCTAATGGGATATCACTATGCACAACATATGTCAAGGGAAGATGAGGTAAAAACTACCTCTTGTGGCAAAGAACATATGGATGTTTAGCTTCAATCTCAAGATTGTTTTCACATTAGAAATATAAGTGTTGTGTTGAAGCCTACAAAAAGAGGGATTGTTGATTTCAAAATCAGTATGGGGAACAATTCTATCATGGTATGTTTTGGGCATCAAGGACATGATGAAAATTATGATTATCCTTTCCAAAGATTGCTAACTCATGGTTCCATGGAAGGACTAGAGAGAAGATGAAAAAAGAGGAGCAATTATGATGGAATTGCAGCTGTACATATTTCCGACATAGGGGAAATTGACCGTCATTGTTTCTTGAAGAATACACTATGCACGAAGAAAATATTATGGCTGCTTCTTCTCATAGAAGGTATGACTTTGAAGGTTGCAAAAATTGATTTTTGGGATTTTGATCTTGTTGTTATCAACTATTTCAGTCTTCCCTACAATATGTGTTCTGTCATCAATAAGAGGACAGCCATGAGAAGAAATAGTTTCCAAATTCCCAAAGCATTTTGAGCCATTGGGGATTGATCCCTTCTCACCTCATTCATCATTGCAAGGTCAACAAGGTGTTTGATATGGGAAGATGGTAAGCGTGGAAAAAATGATTTGGTTGTTAATCCAAACATTGCTGTCATATGCACTTCCAGCTTGCACAATGACATATTTGTAAGCATACATAGGGGTTCAATCATGGGCAGTGTATGTTTTCAACTCATAGCATTGTTGGCAATCAATATAGGATCATTTCCAACTCCTATATCACTTTTGTATGGATATCATCATGCATCTCATACTACAAAGAATGACGCGGTAAGAAGCACATCTTTGATTCAATTTCAAGTTTGTTTCCGTATGTGGGATATGGATGTTTTTGCGAGGCTTGCAAAAGGAGAAACTTCCGATCTCAAGATCAGTACTACTTATGATTTTATCATTATGAGTGTTTGGAGGAGAGAAAGAACAAATGAATCTTATGGGGAACACAAGCAATATAATCATTTTCATAAAGGAGGTTGTTTGCACCATTTTTATGCCATGCAATTGATGTGTTTGGGTCATCGAGGTAAGAATTGTAATTCTGATTTTTCAATCTACAGTTACATGAAAGAACCAAAGGGAATGCAGGATGATAAATACTTTGACCAAAGGGTCGATTTGAGGGCTGTCCAACAGAGGAGGCCTGCTGTTTGGTGCATTTTCAGTTTGATCTTCTCAAGGTTTTAGAGCAGAAAGAGACTTCTTAATAGTTGGGAGTTGTATTCTCTACACACTAACATACTTGGACTATTCTATGCAAGCAAGAGTGGAATTCCAGCCACCTTCATTCTCATTTTTGAAGGGGTAAAGAAAGATTACATTGGTGTTTGGGACAACATGAGGGAAATTGGGATCAACCAATGTTTGGATGGTAATTATGAGGCCTTGGAAAGCAAAGAAGAAGAGTTGGTCATTGAATCCACAAAGCAAGAGTGGAGGAAGAACATGACACATTTTTTCTTTAATGAGTTTGCTTCATGTGAGGGTACACCAAAGAAGAAGCAACCGAGATTTATTTGGGATCCGGGTACTTGTAAATTGCTTGGGGACAAGCAATCTTGAGAAGGGGGATTGTAATGTCCCTTTTTGGAGACTAGAGGAATTGAATACTTTAACCCATTTTTGCTCCCCGTGGATTCAAAGAAGGAAGGGGAAGACTTGGATGACATTTTCTAAGTAGATATTTTCATTTTTATCATATATTCCTATTGGGAAGTCAAATTCTCCGATAGAAGAACTTATTTAATTAGAATATAAAGTAATTTGGAGCATGTGGGCTCTAAAAACAAATTAGATAGTTAAAGTACTTTATGAGGTTGACCATTATTGAATTGTAGTACCCTTATGATATAAAAGAAGGTTGCTTGGCCATTTGATCATTATGTGAATTCTATTATCTTTTAGAAAGATTGCTTGTGAAGCATCTCTCCCTCTCCTAAGGACGAAAATCCTTGGAGATTCTTGTGTGAGGACTAAACCCTTCACCAAGTCTAGGGAAGAGTTCAATACGGGAGTCTCCACCCCCTTGAGGGATATTTTTCTGCTATTATCTTTCATTTCAGCCCTAGGCGAATTCCCCTAAGGTGCCATTTAATCAATAATTGAAGATCTGTGTTACTTCTTGTTGTTAATGCATATTTGGCCCTTTTGAGGTGGAGCGACCTGTTTTATCGTGTGTTTTGGCTTGTTTATTGGCTGTTCTATGTGGAATGACCCACCTAGGGGAGCATTTCAGTACTTTCTTGCAATAATTTCATAGTTTGCGGTTGGAATAATATTATCTATATTTTTAAGAGCCAAGTTATGAAGTTTCATGAATTTCGTGGTGATTTGCTATTCTTCCAAGCATGTGGAAGTTAGTTGTAGTTCTCGACTATTTAATTAATTTTTGCAGTTGAGGGTTTTATCATAAAAATCAGATCTCTCACTTCCAAGCTTATAAAAATCAGTTTTTGCATGATATGATTGTTGGCAATATATAATGATTTTAGAGGCTTAGAGTTTGCTGATTTCAAGGATTTTGAGGGCACAAAAGTGGGTTTCAAACCCCAAAAAGAGTCGCTGCCTTAGAAGGGTGTTTGCTGGCAGCAGTTAAGGGTTTTTACCTATTTATTTCAGTCATTAACAACCTACTAAAAATCTGAAAAGTGTTGTTTATCTTCAGCTTTGCATAGTTTCCTGTGATTCCCCAAAAAGGGACATTACATGCATCATGGAGTGTCAAGTGTGATAGATCTAGGAGCACCAGACAAGCAAGAGTGAGATATTGCAATAGATCTACCAAATGAGTTGTAGAAGAGAGGGCACTAGCAGATCGCCAAAGGGAGGCAATGCAATGCATAAGAAAAGGAAACGTTGATAGAATAATGGAAGGAGATAATTAGTGTGCAAGAAGCAAGTTGCAGAAAATAAAAGATGTTGGCAGATCACCAAATGGAGAGAATCAATATACAAGGAAAATTTCACGTTGACAAATTGCTAAAGGGAGGCAATCCGAGTGCATAAACAAGAAGAGAAGCATTGACAAAATGTAAAAGGGAGGCAGTCGTGCACAAGAGGGAAAGCATCAAAAGATCGCCAAACAAAATGCAACCAAACATGGAAAAGAGAAAGGACCGCATCTTCCAATGAGAAGAGTATGGTACAAGGTGCACTAAAAAAGGAGTTATCCGCCACTGTGTGATAATTGAGTAGATGGCAGATTAAAGAAGAAAGAGAAACACTAGCAAATGTCGAATGACAGGGAACTACGAGAGAAGTTGTTCTCCATCATGCAAGATGGATAGAGAACAAGGCACATAAAAGATTGCGTAGAAAAATAGTACAAAGGATGATCCAAAGTCATTCCTTCCAAATGTGTTAGAGCTAGCATTTGGAGTGAATGTACGGTAGAAGAGATGCACACATAAGAAGAAGAAGATGGGAGCACATAATTCCATAAAAATGGAAATGCGAAACAAGGAAGTACCTTGTAAAGAAGGAAGGCAAACTAGAGTAGTTTTGGTGAGAAACGAGCATTGGCAACAACACTTACATTCCCAGGGAGAGAATCTTAAAGAACTTGTGCAGTGGGTAATAGAGATGGAAAGCTCCTTTTCGCAGTGCAAGATTGTGCAAAATAGGTTGTGTGATAGCCCAACAAAGTGTTAGGAGGATCTTCAAAAGATGAGATTATGGAGAGGCCACCCAAAGGTGAAAGATTTGGATTTGATGATCTTCAAAATTTTAAGTCAAGCATTTTTTCTAGAGGATCAACCAGAGTGGTTGCACATACTTGAAGTGGTTGCACATACTTGAAGTCTTGCGGCACAGAGAAGTAGGGGAGGAAATTTCCTTGAAGAACAAGGCGCAAGAAACGGCCATGTGAGCAATGCAAGCGAGACAAGGATTGTGCGCAATCGTTAGAAGATAAGACCTCTATAGAAAAAGACAAAGGAGAAGATAGGAATCAAACCAAAGGAAAGTGAAGTTCAAGAGAACTTTTTCCATAAGAAGACTTTCCTAAAGGATGTGCATAAATGAAGAGAAACAAATTTTACTTGGAGAAAGATGAAGAAAACAAGGATGGCCTTCAAAATCCATGAGAAAGGAGCACATGTTGAAGTAGACATGGCCGAGTAGGAAGGGCTAGCGCAAGAACCAACCAGAAAGTACGATGGCATTATGAGAACTCTGAGAGATAACAAGGTGATAGTATTGCGTGAGAGGACCAAGTGCACCATAATGAATAAGGAAGTGCATGCAAGAATGGTCAGGGAGATGCGCAAGAAGATGCACAAAAGAGAAGGATCGTCGTATGGGAATATAGAAGAAAATATTAAAGAGGAAGAAAGAAGGCAACTTGAAATTCCCAAGAAGTTGAGGGTGGTTGCATAGAGACAACAACAAAGAAAATGAGGGATGAATCATTTTTCTTGGAGGCAAAAATGGAGGAGAAGAGAGTAGATACAACTCTGCAAAGAGCACCTGAAGATGCATAAGAAGAGGCGCATGTAAGAGCTGCCTACACCACTGTAGAAGAGAAGACTCATGGAAGTCTCGAAATAATGGTAGGGAGTACAATAATGATTGTCCTGCACAACCGAGAGGAGTTGTTAAAGAAGCACGAGGTGGAGAAGGGCCAACCCGAAGTTGGTCACGGTGGCATGAAACCAATTGCACATACCACTCTTATAATGCCATAGAAAGAGGGAAGAGAAGACGATCATCTTGATAATGATGAGGGAACTACAAATCTAGTTGTGCAAGGCATTTGAGAAGTGTTGCCAAACAAAGGTAGGGAAGGCTATCAGCTTGAAGCTCAAAAACGTAGAAGAGAAGAAAGCACAGAGATCATGGCCGGCAAAATAATGGATGATGTGGAAGACAATTGGCATAAAGCTAACACGGAGCTACTTATGGCAGAAGCAATCAGTCAAAAAGTGCAAATTCATTTGTATAATAATAAAGAGAAGAAAGGAGTTTGTTGAAGGGAAGAAGATAGAATGAAAAGGAGGAAAGAGGGAAAAGTAAAAGAGAGAAGGCAATGGGAGTACTGTGCAAGAAGGGCTTGTAGGCATAGAGAGGAGAGCACACAACATGATTGCACATGAAGGTCTCATGAAAGACATATAAGAGGAAGGAAGAAACGTTATAACTACGCAAAGATGTCTCGAGGAAGACAAGGAAGAGAAGAAGCAAGAGTAGAAGGTGCACGCAAAAGGTAAAATATGGAGTGGAGCACGTACGTGTTTGGAAGGGAAAAGCTCTTTGAGGGGGTGGTTGAACTATGGTGAGCATAGATGCATAGAGGAATTTGCGTCGAGAACAAGATGTGCCCAAACAACGAGCAAGAGGATGGTGTATTACCCAGGAGGATTCCAAAGGAAGTTAAAGGAGGCAGGAAAGTGTAGGTAAAACAGGCACAAGGAAGAGTTTTGGTCACTAGCCTTCATGACCAAAAGGATGGTTCTACCATTCCAGCCCTACTTGTAAGAAGGGGCGTGCAATTTTAGTTGCGTGGCGAGTTTGATGTAGGAGTGTCCCAAGAGAATCAGTCAACTCTGGAGTTGGACAAGGGTAGCATGGCAAAAAAGCATGAAATCTCTTTAGAGAGAAGATGCGTCATTGTGCATGAATGTAGTGAAGCTTGGTGTTGGAGATTAGGGTAAGAGTTTGGTTAAGGCATGAGGACCATGAGCGGGGGAGGGTAGTGCAAAATGGGGCGTGTGCATGGCACAAGAAGTAGAAACCCGAAGGAGGAGATTTGCATCGAGTACGTACAAAAACAAACATGCCATGGAAGCCAAGGCACAGAGTACACGAGAGATTGTTAGGCAAGAGTTTGAGGTAGTGCAAGCACAGGAATTAGGAAAAGTGCACAGGCAGTGTAAGGCTGCAGTCCCATGCAAGGGGCAAGCTAAAAAATTTGGGCAGATGCGGGAGAGAAAAAATATGATATTTTAGCATTACTAGGGTCCAATGATTTTTTTTTTTCTGCTGAGATAAAATAGGAGTCTTTAGCATTTAGCTAAAGTATGGTCCCATGAATCTCAAATAAACTATTGGAAGGAAAAATAGGGAGGGAAGCTTAAGCAGATTTTTGTTTGTGCCCCCAATTGCTTTACGGGGCTATAAATCCTCTCCCTAAAATGTAGTTGCTTAGAAATTTTAGGAGCTTTGTTGGATTCTGGAAGCAGCAATTAAATTTTTTACATGAGACCACATTTACCAAATAAATAGAAGCACTAGCCCCCAACATGGGACTACGCTCTAAGAGGTGGAGAAAACGGAGAGGAAGGATGGAGGAAGAGCCAAGAAGAAGTTTGTGCAAGAAAGGTAACCCAATAAATTGTGCAAATACTAAATGTGCAAATAGGAGTCTTTATCATTTGGCTAAAGTATGGTCCCATGAATTTCAAATAAACTATTGGAAGGAAAAATAGGGAGGGAAGCTTAAACCTAAATTTCAAGTGTCAAAAATACTCCCTAAAAATTTGAAGTAGCAAATTTTTGTTTGTCCCCCCAATTGCTTTACGGGGCTATAAATCCTCTACCTAAAATGTAGCTGCTTAGAAATTTTAGGAGCTTTGTTGGATTTTAGCAGCAACAATTAAATTTTTGTCATGAGACCACATTTACCAAATAAATAGAAGCACTAGCCCCCAACATGGGACTACGCTCTAAGAGGTGGAGAAAACGGAGAGGAAGGACGGAGGAAGAGCCAAGAAGAAGTTTGTGCAAGAAAGGTAACCCAATAAATTGTGCAAATACTAAGCGCGCAAGAACCCAATGGAAGGCATCAACAGAGGAAGACAAAGGGGATGTTGTGTGTAGAAGACCTGGATAGAAGGGTCTAGTCGAGGTGTAGAATGTGAACATAAGGGTTAAGGATGTAGGTGGATCAAGGCATGTAAAGAATGGAAGTCTACAAAGGCGAGTGCATAGGGATCAAGGAGTTGTGTAGGAATGGTGCGCAAAGCACAAGATTAGTGTTCAATGTTGGGGCTCCAAAAATCTCAGAACCAACCAAGATGTAGATGATAAGTTGTTAGGGACATGTGTCACACAAATAGTGTATGCATGGATGTCAATCTCACATGGAATGGTGTGCAAGTTAAGGGGAGATCGGATATTTAACAAAGGAAGACCTGACAGGAGATGTGGATAATGCAGAAGATCTCGAGGGATCAAGATATAGGGAGATCCATTGGAAAAAGCAAGTCATTGGTGAGGAGCTAGAGTGGCAAGAGGAAGATAAGAGGTGGAGTAGAGAAAGAGAGTGTGTGACAGGTAAGAAAGCCATATAGCAAGAGGGATCTACATTAGAAGAAGGAAGTCAAGCCGACGGAAGGCCAACATGAGTAAAGAGAGTGTGAGCTTATGAGAGCAAGGAGCTTTAAGGATCAAAGCCGGAGAAACAGATGATCCATATCTAAGGATTGGAAAGAGAGATGTAGAGAGCCAGACAACTCCACTATAAAAGTTAGGAGTGGGAAAGCCATAGTAATGGGGCCCTATAGTAGAACTCTATAAACCATATCATTTATTCTTTGGATCAATAAAGCATGTTGCATTTTTGTGCAAACCATTGGGTGACTCTATTGGTTGCATGATGAGGCATCCCTTCATTGGGACCCCTAGTCACAATCGCATCACAAAGCCAAACAACATGAATTCCAAATCAAGAAAAGGTGAAGAAGATATTTGATCGCAAAGCCAAAAAATATGGTTTCCAAACCGAAGAG
The DNA here is from genome assembly GCA_019776745.2 of Taxus chinensis. Taxonomy (NCBI): domain Eukaryota; kingdom Viridiplantae; phylum Streptophyta; class Pinopsida; order Cupressales; family Taxaceae; genus Taxus; species Taxus chinensis. The sequence goes on along the minus strand of CM034147.1, from coordinate 281,610,470 downwards.
CATGTCCTCCTATGGGACAAACAAAGAGTTTTGAGAGGTTGGCTTGGCAAGTTTTATGTTCTATGATAGAGACATTCCAATATTTGCCATTTCTACAACCTCGATACATATTACTTGGCATACAAAGATGAACAAATTTTGTATTGCCCTACAGTGGGCAATATTTGAAACATAACCATCAGTAACGACAGGTTGTCCGCTACCTTTTTTATAAGTTGATTCTTAGGAAATTTTGTTGTGTTCTATTTTGGTCTTGTCTCTGTTTCGTCTTTGTGCCTTGTTGTGCTTCAATTTTGGTTTATGAGTTGGTTTAAGTCCCAACTCATTTGACTCAATGACCCAATACATCATACGCCAGATTTGAGTTGCCTCTTTCAACCAAAGATTCTAGAGGTTTTGTATTTCCCCTTGTAGTTCAAAATCCCTAGACAAATAGTTGTCCAGAAACATGTTCAGATTTGAGGTTGCTACAAAAATTTTGTTTCTCATGGTCATAAAATTTGGTTTTACCTCTTAAGTTCATGAACCATCTTGGTAATTAGTCATCCCCTTTCATATTTAGGTTCTGTATTTTCCCCTTATAGTTCAAAATCTCTAGACAGATAGTTGTTATACAGATACATGTTCAGATTTGAGGTTCCTACGAAAATTTTGTTTCTCGTGGACATAACATTTGGTTATACCTCTTGAGTTCATGAATCATCTTGGTAAATAGTCTTGTCCCCTTTAGTATTTAGAGTCAAAGTCTTCTACCGAAATCCTATTCATGCCCTGAATGCATGCAGGGAAACCCTTTTGGATTAGCTACGTTGGTTATTCTGACTTAAAAGCTATAAACCTTCTATTGGATATTGCACCTTTTCAAGTGGCAGGAATATGTTGTGATACTATACTGTTGGATATCAGGACAGTTCCATTTCACATTACTTCTCATTGTTTCGGTTTAACACAAAAGAGTAAAAGTATGTACACATATATTTATATGTATGTATATGGATACACACAAACACACATACTCCAGCACACCTGGATTAGGTACACCGACACCTGTGCTGGTCCCGGTCCCCATTCCAGTTTCCACGCTCCATGGAAACTAAGGCTATAGATTGTTCCTAATTTCTTTTTATCAATGCCTGCTTCTGGTGAATAAGATGCGTTAAATTCAACACCAGATAAGCTATTCTCTTAATAAAATGTTCAGGAATAAGTTTCTGCATTTGATTTAATTTATGCATCTCTTTTCATCAATGCCTGCTTCTGATGAATGAGACTTGTCAAAAGCAGATTAAGTTATTCTCTTAATAATATGTTTAAGTCTGGAATATGTTTCTGCATTTGATCTAATCTATGAAATAAGGTTTTTCTAGGATGTGGTTACTGCACAATGACATGATTGATCGTGTTATAGATAATTTGTGTTGAACAGAAGGCAATGTGGGAAGTCTACTTTGCTGAAGATAAATTTGAAGTGAACAAGTAGTTCTTGTGTTTTGTGAAAGAAACCTGTTTCATTATGCAAACAGCACTAAGTGTTGAATTTGGCTGTGGGATAATGATTCCTTAGTGCATTTGTGATCTTATTTGTGACTTAAAACAACTTTCGTGCTTAGGAAAGTTTAAATGCTCTCCATTGGATTTCTCGGGACTCCAGTCAGGAGTTAGAAATTGGCAACTTTTGAAGTAGAAAAGGATTGCTGTGCTACTCAAATCTATCTAGATCCATTTTCTCCGGTAATGTAAAAGTCATCTTCTCTTCAAACATATCACAGAGACTATGGTTCGAGGCAACCTGATCTTAATAGTAAATACGAACACTCGTGATTCAGCCAAATTACAGAGTCCGTCATTAGAGAAAACACTAGAAAATGGAGTTTTATCAGATAAACTCATGAGGATGGCGTCTGTGAAGAGACAAGATAGCTTTGGCATGTGTTTTCCCTCACTACCTAGACTAGATATGCAGAAAATTCAATGTCAATCTACAAATAATCCAGATCCAGAGTCACCTGTGTTACCTCTTTTGTCATTTGATCAAGCAGGAATAGAAGAGATAACTTTGAACAATTCGCAACTTCTCAAGACACGTTCAGTTTGGAGACTTGCAAGATTAAGCTCTCCAGAATGGGTTTATGCTCTTCTTGGTAGCATAGGAGTTGCCGTTTTTGTATCTTTCAATCTGCTTCTTGCATTCATCGCATTCAAGAATACATGGGAAGCATGTCAAGCATCATGTAGAAAAGTGGTGTTCTTTAATAACAGTATGGGTGTGGCAACTGTAAAAGCAAACTTTTTGCAACACTTCTACTTTGGTATTATGGAGGAAAAGATGACAGAGCGCATTCAGAAAATACTGTTTTCAAGTAAACTATATTTGGTAGATAGACTGTAACATATCAATGTCTCTTTTGTTTGCTAGAGTGCTTCTAAAATGTCCTATTCCTCTGCAGCGATATTGCAGAATGAGGTTGGTTGGTATGACAAAGAAGAAAACAATGCAGATTCACTGTCTATGTGATTGGCAAATGATGCCACTTTTGTTAAAGCAGCATTTAACAGTCGCTTGTCAATTCTTGTTCAAGATGCTACATCTGCCATTGTTGCTATTGCCGTTGGATTGTTTCTGGAGTGGCGCTTGGCAGTTCTGGCATTGGCAACCTTACCTCCTATATCAGTTTCAGCATTTGACAGGTGCGCTTTCTGCTCCCTGAAGTTTATCTGATTTAGATTTAAATAAGAATGTGTGAACTACAATAATCCTGCTCATGAATGTAATTGTAATTAGCTTAGTTTGTAGCTGATTCTTGTCCAATCAACTTCACTTTTGACAAAAAGATGGAATATTCCCTTTTTCTTTGCCACAGATACATACATGCTTCCCATTTTTATATTTGAAACATGTGTATATACTATAGACATAGTATATATACTGATCACGTAGAGAACTTCAACGCATGGTGTTGATAATTGAATCTAGTCTAATCTGTTGCTGATCAAGAATTATTTACTTCACTTCTGTTGAACTAGATATTCCTCACTGCTTCTTTTCTATGCATATGTGAATATTCTACGGTTCTATTTATAATAGGTATGGATATACTTTATTTTATTTTTTCCTGAAAGAAACACTCGTTCGGAGAATAATTAGAATTGCTTTCACATATCTCAATTTTAGGTGACAAACTGATGATTGGGGTCTAGAAGGTTTGATGACAAAAGAATGAGTCAATGACAATTGTGCAAGGTAGGAATTGGACCAACACAGAATCTGGGGATGTACAGACCCCCAGAAATCACTTGGCAGGCCAGACAAGTTAACAGGGAAAAACTGGAGGAGGTCGTCCTCCCTGCTGAGTTCATTACCTTGTATTTTAATATATATGACACTGTCTTAAATATTATTCGACCAGTGCCAATTTTGTTAGCTTGTGACAAAGAGTGCTTGCAATGGCTCTGATGATGACATGACAACTCAATTTCTTACCTTGAGAGCCTTTTTAGCATTTGTATTTATGTGAAACCTGCCAAATTTGACCATTGTTGAATAGAACAGGGACATGGGGATGTCTGTAACCTGCCAGATGGAAGGCCAACTAGTCCAACATCTCATCTGATGAGTTTCATTTTCCAGGAGTAGGTTTTGAGGATCTGTCAAGAATTTGCAAGCATATAACAAGAAATTTGGTATGCAAAATTTCATCTGGAGTAGCAGTCACTCATCATAGAAGATGTGCAGCAGATGTTGCAACACAAGCAGTGTTATTTTGAAGAGCAAAGGATGGAGGTCACAGTAGAAGAAGTGTTCATGTTCCACAACGGTCCCATTAGCCTCCATAGCTGAGGACCTTCTTGTATTTTGTGTTTGTTGAATTTCTGAGAAGAGGCACAGCAAATGTTGCTCTGCTGTTTTTCCAACATTGTGTTTCTGCAGGGTATCTCATGGTGTGAAGGCACATTCTTGCATTTTGCATTACTGAATTACTGATATATCAGTCTTCTGCTGCAGTATTTTCCCACATTAAGTTTCTGCATCTGATGGTTATGTGTTTGCTATAGTTCCTTTTCTCAAGTTTCTTTTTCATTTTAAATGTTAATATCTTCATTTTCTTGGTTTCAGTCATGCACAATTATTATTGTACATTAAAATCTTATGTGAATTACATATCAAGAACCCTTGATTTCCTGTATCAACTTCTTAGTGTGCTGTGGACAACAATGCATAGGAAGTCTGATAAAGCTGGCTTAAAACCATTCCCTCTGTACCCCTTGTAAAAACCTAAACCACAAATTTCATCATTGTCATTGTCGTCATCAGCCTGACCAAGGGAGTTGGATTCTGTGCTACTGGCTGTGGAAAACCTCTCATTGACTGTGAGGGGTATTAAATTAAATTAAAGAGGCTCAGATTCTGTTTGCAGCATTTGCCGAGTATAAACTAACAATTGCTTCTTGTCTGGTTGTTTTGGCTTCTGTTGTTGAGGTTCACATTTACAAGGGATAGCAATGTCGTCTAGCTGCATGGGAAAGGGAGATAACATCAGGAATTTCACTCATGTCAACTTTGGTAATCCAGTTCAAATGAGTATCTACCCCCAAAATAAGGGAGAGGAGCCATTCGTCGTGCATTACCCAATAGTTGTGAGGGTATTTGCACATTTGAACTTTATTTATAAAATATAAAAAATACTAAATTTTGAATGAAAAATATCTAATACATGCACATAAAATCTTCAAATAAGTACAGCCATTATCCTATCAATAATAGAGCACATTACATAATTTTTATAAGTAAAATTCAATAAATAAGATTTCCATCATATCATATATTAAAAAGTAATTGTATTACTTCAGCACATATGTGTTTGTGGTGTCCCCAAATTTCACCTTGAAATCTGGTACAACCCATTTGAAAAAGTTTCGTTCTTTTTAAAATAACAGGTGTTTCCGTGTTTTTTATTGTCAGAAGATGTCTGTATTACGTTAAGATATTCCCAGTGAATCATATGAGCCAATTTCGACAAATACCTAGATGGTGAAACTCATTTTATCCCTCTACCAAGTTTTTTCTGTGAGAAATTTTTATTTAATTATTTATTAAATAAATAAAGCCTTGTTCGAAGTAAATTGTGCTCCGGTTGAAAACTGTTGAAGTTTTGCATACCAATATTCACACATCTCAATAGGATTCTCACCATGAATGAATTCAGAGCATTGTCTGCAACTTCTGACAACGTTTTTCATTTTATTTATTTCTTTTGCGTTTTTCTCTGCAATTTGTCTGTGAAATTCTCCTGGGTCTGTTCTTTGTTCTATATAGTTTGTTTCATTGCTTGAAGCATCTAGAGATCACCTACGGCTTCATCATCAGAAGGAATCAGCCTCAGAATGTAAACTTCTGACCAAAAAAGAGTCATGCACAAAAAGCCTCTCCTAGGCAAGTCACACTTTTTGGAATGAATGGGTCTAAGTTGTAATGGGATTTTTGGTAGTGGCAGGCAGGCGGGAATTTCTTACCTGCCTTGCAAGGTACTTTTTCCCATGAAGTCAAAGTCACTTAATCTGCAATGGGAAAATTAGAGGCGGCAGGCAAGCGAGAATATCTTACCTGTCTTTCAAGATAAAAATTCCGATTATAAAATAACGAAAAATCACTTAAAGCACCGATGGCTAACTTTTCCCACCAAAGAGATTTATTCACCCATGCAAGTCACACTTTATCAAAGGAGGCTGATTTTAATACAAGTCGCACTTTTTAGGAAATGTTTAAATTTGCCAGTGGGAATTTTGGCAGTGGCAGACAGGCGGGAATTTCTTACCTGCCTTGCAGGGTAAAAATTCCCATTATGGAAGTCAAACAGCTTAAGTGGAAGAAGGGGTTTTTGGAGCTGCAGTGGAAATTCCCATCAAAGTTGACTTCTTATTTTTAGCATTCACCTTTGCCAAAAAGTGTGACCCATCTAGGCATTAAATAATGCTTTTAATGATATTTATTAATAGTTTCGCTGCCTAATTTTGGCGCCAAGAATGGGTTGAAAGTCAATGCAAGAGGGTGAGCTAAAAATAGGTCATGTATGCATGATAAAAATAAATAAGATAAACTTATTTAAAAGCAACCAATAATATGCATAATTGGGCGCCCAATTTGGGTGAATAAACATGATTGTTTATTAATTAAATTGCCAGGAATAGGAAGGGCAATTATTAAAAATAGTATGCCGAGGGTTATATGAGCATGGGCTGCCATAATAAAGAAGCAATTAATTCTTTTTGCTAAGAATTGCAGCCCAGACAATTTTGGCGCCAAGAAAATGAGGTTTTATGCATCAGCAGGTGTTTTTTATTGCCAGTAAGCTTCAAGGTTTGGCGCCTAGGGTTGGAATAGCTTGATTTATGCTATGATAATTATTTGTATATTACTATAAGTGCCCAAGTGAATTTAAAAATATTTATGTTTGCTTTGCATGCAAACAAAGCCTCAAATTTTAGGGCAGCAGGCTTCATATGCAGATTTTTGGTGATAGAAATCAAATATTCATAATTTGGACTCCATCTTTGTCTGAAATAATTACAGGTATTCATTACAGATGTTCATACAAGTGAAAGAGAGTTCAAATCAATGTCAGGTACATTGAATATATCTTCCGAATCTGAAGAAACTGCTAGATCTGCACAAATTGATCCAGTTGCAAAGAATTTTGGCAGGATTAAAAGAAAAAGAAAACAGACAAAGATTGCTCCAGCCATGATGAAGCGTGATGAAAGAGAAGGATCAGCGGAATCATAGGATCAGCAGAATCATGCATAGCTTCCAGATTTGCTGATATCAATGACATGTACATAGGCCCGGAACCCATCTCCAAAATAATTGACAGATCCAGGGATGGAAAGACATCTCTCATGTGGGCAATAAAAAGCAGTGGAATTATTCAAGCATCAGCGTTTCCAGTCACATCTCAATTGCCTGAATTTGTTATGGAGTGTGCAAGGTCATATCATCCTCTTTCCAGAACAATTCGGGATGCTGCGGGAAAGACAATAATCATGATGGATGCACAGTTTATTAATTATTGTCTGAAGATTCCGACACGACAGGTGGTGATTGCAATTAGCATGTTGGATGCTGGCAACAGATGAGAGAAACACAAAGTATATTGCGTGGGCATAATGAACAGATATATGAAGAATCTTAGGTCTCTAGAAAAGTTCTTAAGGACTCTTCTGCGATCCAATTTGGTTCAGGAGGTGGATGATATTACTAAATTGCTTTGCAAGTTAAGTGGAGAAACCAATACTCACAACTTTTGCTCATGGATGTATGCTTTCGTGAGGACCATTGAGATCAATAGAGTTGATTTAATAATCAATTGGGTGGAGATCATCAGTGACAACATCGGTGAGCAACTCTAGAGTGTGAGGTGGACGCACAACTTCAAAATGACTTCATACCTGGTATATGCAACAACCTCACAAGGTATATTTTCCAAGTTGGATAGACGGGGCGTACTGGCAAAAGATCCTATTTTTGAGTGCTTCCCATAGTTGACAGTTTCTGAATGCCACAAAGATTACGAGGCAGTCAACGACAGGTTCTTCTATGAATTCACTGCAAATTAAATAGTGATCTGAAGACCAGCAGGGTAAGCAAAGAAGCTCGGGAAGCTGTATCCCAGCATGGTTGTATTTTCATCCAGTTTGCAGACTTTACGTATCTCAGGGTAACTGGCTTTTCGGGAGATCCAATGAAGTTGCTGAGGTATCCAAGCGACAAGTGGATCATCATGGAGTTGTGCAGACAGCTCATGGAGATGCATGACTTACAATCAAAGCGACACAAGTCTACGGGTTTCTTTCCAGTCACAGTGGGTTATTACAGCTAGCAGAGCATCCACAAAGCTAGAGGAGTCGAAGCTGAAATGTTATTCTGAGTATGAGCATGAGTTCTTCCCAGCGCGGCTAAACTTTGACCCATATGGGGTAGCGAAGAAGACAATCTCCCAGGAATACTCACATGTACCTTCGTTGAAAGACTTCTGGATGAAGTGCAAAAATGAGTATGAAGTTAGAAAGAAAGACTTCAGTAGGTTATCGGCACAACAAGTGTCTGATTATGGTTTGGCACGGATACCTGCAGATCTCGCAGATGATGGGCATGTGATACTTGACTCATATCATTAGATGGGTGGGGATAGAGTTGCTCTTCAGAAAAACATTGGTGGCTTCCAGACGGTTGAGGAAAGATCTTCCGCAGGTCCGGTTAACACTTTGAACTGGTTGTTGACAAAGGGGTTTTGCCTGGATGAAGCTTTGATGAATCAGATCACAAACAACTTTACCCCAGGAGACTCCAGCAAAAGAAAGCACGATGGTGAAAGTGACAGAAGGCCAGAGAAGCTTAAAGTTCACAAGAAGTCTCACGCGCAGGAGAAGGCCAAATCTCCAGCCATCGTGCTAGTTCCAACTTCTCCAGCATCAACTCATAGCACTTCGGCGGCCCCGGAACCTCAAAGAGATCTTGTTGTTCCTCCGTTGAATCCAACGTCATTTGTATTTTCTCCTCAACCACTCAGGGCTTCACCTCTTCATGCGGAGAAGTTGAAAGCACAGATGGCGGAATTTGAAAAAGCATTGTCTTTGGACAATTCAGAGGGTGGCAGTCACAACACAATGACAAATTCAGATAGAGCAGAATCATAGCATGAGATGCTGGTGCACTTGGTGGCTTCTCATTCCCCGAGAAGTAACTTTTCATCATGGTTGGCTTTGCAGACAATCCCAGAAGCCAAAGAGGAGATTAACCTGGAGGAACACGACTTTCAGCTGCTTTTGAGTTTGGGCGGAAGAGATAGAAGACCTAAAGTTGCCAAAATGACTTCTAGGTTTATTATTGAGGAATCAAGACAGAAGTTCGTTGAGTTACCAGTTCCAACAAAAGGAAAGTAAAAGGGAGAGCTCACGGCGGTTGATATAACAGTGACCAAAGTACCGATAGGTCAAACTACCACAAAAGGTTTAAAGCAAGATACACAGACACTAATGAACGCTTTATTCCTTAAGCTTGACAAAGAAAAGGCTGAGAGAGCCAAGCTTTAAAAGCAGGTGTCCCAACTATGTGAGATCATTGCTAAGGTTTCCAAACCTTCCTCTCAGCCCATTCTAGCACATGAGTAGGTGAGTAATCATCTGTTGCAGGAGGTAGAAGATGCAGGGGACCAGGTCAAAGCTCTTGCTCAGTGGAAAGAGCAAATCATTCACCAAGCTTCAGAGCATTTTGAAACAATACCAGCTGAATTGGAGAATATGCACAAGGCAATATTTCAGCTAATGGAACTGATGACACAGAAATAAGATGAGAATGTAATTGTTGAAAGTCATCTGAATCCTTTAGCTAAGATACACTTGTTGCCAGAGGATGTGCTAATTGCAGAGAAAATTGTACCTGGTGGATTGATTAAAAAGGGGAAGCAGTTAGAAATTTCAATTTCCTTCCGCGTAGAGATCTTCAAGCTCATGTTGAAGAGGATGCAGTTGTTGGAAAGTAAGATGGGAGAAGTGCTGGAGAGTATCCCAGATGAATTACCTGCTTCCCATGAGGAATTTATTTTGGTTGTGCGGAAAGAAATTAATGAAGTCACCATACCTTTCACGATGGATTCAATTGGCGGACTCATAAAGCTTCAGGCAGATGTTGAAGGATACGAGCCTGGTTTAGAGAAGGTAAAGGCTAATACTACTGCTTTGTCCAGAGGGTTGCTGCAGTTCAAAACCGACAGAGAGGCTATTGTTAAAACAAATGGGAAGATGTTGAATTACATGTTTGACAAGTATATTCAATATCAGAGCAAAAAAAAAGTGTAGGTGTTGCATCTGGCAGATCTTCTTTCTTCTCTTATTTTCTTATGTTCCCAGATGAAAATGTGAAATTAAAGTTATTGGTTTAAAAACCATTACTTTAAGTTATTTCGAAAGATTATTTAAGATAGGTGACAGATGTACACAATTTTGGCTTAAACTCCTGATGCGTGTCACTAAGAGAGGAATTCTAGGAAGATGATTGCCAAATGTTCCCTTACTACTTCTTCATGTTCTAGTTCAGTCGCAGTTTTCCATTTGTAATTTCCCCTCTACACACTATAAGTAGAGGAAGCACCTACGGGTTAAAGGATTAGAATTTGTAATCAACATTCCTGTGTTCCAGACTTTGAGCTAAAACCCCTGATAGCTTTTTGCAAGCAGAAGAATAAAGAAGAGATTTCCGGAGAACTTTGTGTCAAGGGTGCATTCGTCTCTTATTTATTTTTAGATCTAAGTATAAACTTTGTGTTGTCTTAGATCTAGATCTAAAACTTTCCCTTGTTTCAAATTCTGCGTTTTAAGATCTATTTGTTTCGTCTATGTGCATGTGATAAACTCTGTCACCTATTGGTTAGGTTGGACATTTCCTTTCCTTTCTTCTCGCATTTAATTGTGTTGGCTAGATTTTCTGCACAACTGAAAACCTAGGCAGTCATGAGATAAATCTCCCTCATTTACCGATGAGGCTCCCGTGCAAAATTTTGTCAGTTTATATGTCCTAATATCTATCTGTTGGTATTATTTTAACTGTGTAGCTCATGAACCATAGCTATACAGTTCTGCAGCAAGTAAGCAACAATAAAAGAAAGGAAAAATCTGTAGAAGAGGAAAATAATAGGAAACAGAAGAAAATAGATAGGATGTGCAACCCAAGCAATAATTTACAGAGTTGATTGCATGCACGTAGATTAAAACAAATAGATCATTAAACACAAAATTCAAAGCAAAGGAAACTTTCAGATCTAGATCTATAATAACATAAAGTTTATGAACAGATCTAGAAAGAAAGTACGAAGCAAAATGCACCATTGACACAAAGTTCTCCGGAAATCTCTTCTATATTCCTCTGCTTGCAGAAATCAGGGGTTTTAGCTCAAAGTCTGGGACACAAGAATGCTGATTACAAATTCCGATCTTTAACCTGTAGGTTCTTCCTCTATTTATAGTGTATAAAGGGCAATTACAAATAGGAAGCTTTAAATGAATTCCCACATGCGGAAGCTATGAAAAGGGAAACAACTGAAAATCTACCTCCTGGAATTCCTTTTTGAATGACATGCATGATTTATAACTGAAAAATAGAACCTTCTATTTTGCATGTCTGCCACCTATTTCCAAGTAATTGACTTCAAGTAATGGCTTTTAAACCAATCACTTAAGTTTTATAATTTAATTGATTATTCAATTACTTTGTCGAAGAAAATAAGAGAAAAAGAGAGGAGAAGAAATTAGAAGAAAGTTGCTGCAACACTCCCAGTCTTGTTCTCCTTCCATACTCTGCATACTGATCCAACCTGTATTGTACTTCTGCTTCATCTATTTAGCAATGAATGATCTGAATGATATCTCTACCGTGGATCTGAGATACTCCCATATGTTGTTGAATTTTTTTCCCTTGATTCTCACCAAATAGGATCTGGAAGCTATGCATGACTGTGATTTGCTTGTGGGTATTGCCTTCGACATGTCTTACCTTCTATCCTTGAAGCTTTTGTAATTCTTCTTCAGTACATGCACCAGTACAATGTTTGCCATAAATAATTCAGACAAAACTCATCTTTTATTTAAAATTGCATATGAGCAGTTTTAAATTCTGGAAAACACTCTGGGTGAATGCAAGCACAAGTAAATTCAATGAAGGCTTCAACTGGAAGATTGGGAGCACATGCACAAGCTTCTGAAAGGAATTCTCCATGCAATGACTTCCACATGGGCTGCGTTAGAAACAAGAGGATGAACTTTTTCCAGAAGCCTTTACAATTATGAGAGTTGAATCTGTCAATCAAATTGGTGATAGGTTTAGGGCCTATGTTTGTATCATTAACTTCAACAAATCTGAAAGCTATGCATGATTCTGCTGATCTTTCTCTTTCATCATGTTTCAACATGGCTGGAACAATCTTTCTCTGAACTCTTTTTCGTTTAATTCTATCGGAATCCCTTGCAATTGGATCCATTTGTGCAGATCTGGCAACTTCTTGAGATTCAGAAGATATATTCAATGTACCTGACATTGATTTGAGCTTCCTTTCACTTATATAAGCACCTGTAATGAATACCTGAGCACTTAAACCAATATGCAGATAATTAACAAGGGTTAAATCAAGGTTCCTCCAACCCTAGGCGCCAAACTTTGAAGCTTTCTGGCAATGAAAAACACTTTTTGATGCAAAAATCCTCCTTCCTTGGGCACCAAAACTGTCCGGGCTGCAATCGTTTGCAAAAAGAATTAATTACATCTTCACTATGGCAGCCCATGCTTATATAATCCTCAACATACTATTTTTAATAATTGCCCCTTCCTATTTCTGGCAATTTAATTAATAAACAATCATGTTTATTCATCCAAATAGGGCGCCCAATTATGCATGTTGCTGGTTGCTTTTAAATAAATAAATTTTATTTATTTTTAGCATGCATCCTTCAGTTTTCTTTGGCTAGCTTTCGTGCATTGACTTACTATTCATCCATGGCGCCAAAATTAGGCAGAAAAGCTATTAATAAATATCATTGTTTAATCACCAAATGGGTCGCACTTTTTGGCATGGGTGAATTCTAAATTTAAGAAGTCAACTTCTGATGGAAATTTTCACCCTACACCACAGCTCTAAAAATCCCTTCTTCCACTTAAGTGATTTGACTTTTATAATGGAAATTTTTACCCTGCAAGGCAGGTAAGAAATTCCCGCCTGCCTGCCACCTCTAATTTTCCCATCACAACTTAAGTGACTTTGACTTCATGGAAATTTTCACCTTGCAAGGCAAGTAATAAATTCCCACCTGCTTGCTGCTACCAAAAATCCCACTGCAACTTAAACCTATTCATTCCCAAAAATTGCGACTTGCCTAAGAGAGGCTTTTTGTGCATGACTTCATCTTTTTCGGTTTGCATTTTGAGGCTGATTCCTTCTGGTGCTATGTCAGTAGATGATCTCCAGATGCTTCGGGCAATTAAACAGACTATACTGGCGAAAGAATTGACCTAGGGGAATTTCACAGAGAAACTGAGGAGAAAACTAGAGAAAAACGCAAAAGAAATAAATAAAAGCGAAAAACGTTGCCAGAAGTTGCAGACAATGCCCTGAATTCATTCCTGGTGAAAACCCTAATGAGACGAGTGAATACTGGCATGAAAAATCGCAACAGGATTCAACCGGAGCACAATTTTCTTCAAACGAGGCATTATTTATTCAATAAATAATTAAATAAAAATTTCCTGCAGACAAAACTTGGCAAAGGGATAGAAAGAGTTTGGGCATCTGGGCATTTTTCAAAATTGGCTCATATAATTCACTAGGATTATCCTAACATAATACAGGCATCTTCTAGCAATAAAAAACATGAAAATACCCGTTATTTTAAAAAGAACGAAATTTTTTCAAATGGGTAGTCCCAGATTTCAGGGTGAAATCTGGGGACACCAAATTGTTTCCCTTTCCTACACATATTGCTTACAATTGCTTACTTGCTGCAAACCTGTCTAGCTATGGTTCATGAGCTACATAGTTAAAGTAATACCAACAAATAGATATTAGGAAATACAATTGACAAAATCTTACACGGGAGCCTCACCGGTAAATGAGGGAGATTTATCTCATGATTGCCTAGGTTTTCAGCTGTGCAAACAATCTAGCCAACAGTTTGTATTCCATCTAGATCTAAAATTCAAACAAACCCACCATATCAATTATATAGAACTTTTAATATGTTAAAAACCTCTATAAACACTATACCAAATACATTGATGACACAACCAAAGTACTTTCATGTACAAAAACATAAATATTTGGTCTCAAGATCGAGAATGAATGCATTTCTGTATCCACCACTGTCCTATGGAGGTGTTCTTGTTGGCAATATCTTCCAATGTCTGTTGTGAGAGTCTTTTCTTCCACCTTCAACTGTTTGAATGTATTCCCACTTGTGTGTCCTCTTGAGGCAGTTTATTTTTCTGTAACCATCTGCTGCCCACTTTCCATTGCCTTCATGTTAACTTGAAGACGACCTTCTAATGCTATCATGTCCACATCAAAGAACTATTCAACTATTCCTGCAATAGTTCCCTCTTAGTCCGCTTCTTCTCTTGGCTTCTCATGCACGAGTTATTTGTATTGAGGAACACCTTCTCCTCTACTGTGCCATCTTATGTACTGTTTTACCTGCGCACTAATCAACAAAATTATAGGAATTTAGAGTTCCCATAAACACTTTTTCCACCTCTTCATCAAACCATATAGGCATGTTGTCCAACTCCCCGCCATTGTTTACATTCTCATCATAGATTGCACTCAACATGGAGGACTATCAATTGTCCATTCCCATCTTTATGAACATCTATCGCTGCCCTATCACCATTTTTCGCTTGTTCTTGTGCCTCTACTTAATATGGATGGTCTTCAGCTACATTCTTCTTCCCACAAGGACATTTTTCAAGTACCACACCTTAATGTTATCATGTCCACCAAAGAAATATTCAACTATTCCTGCAAAAGTTCCCTCTTAGTCTGCTTCTTCTCTTGGCTTCTCATGCTTGAGTGTTTTGGATTGAAGAACACCTTCTCCTCTACTGTGCCATCTTATGTACTGTTTTACCTGCACACTAATCAACAAAATTATAGTAAGTTAGAGTTCCCACAAACACCTTTTCCACATCTTCACCATGCCACAGACATGTCCAACTCGTTATAGGAATCTGGAGTTCCCATAAACACTTTTTCCACCTCTTCATCAAACCATATAGGCATGTTGTCCAACTCCACACCATTTTCTACATTCTCATCATAGATTGCACTCAACATGATGGACTACAGAACACCTTCTCCTCTACTGTGCCATCTTATGTACTGTTTTACCTGCACACTAATCAACAAAATTATAGTAAGTTAAGAGTTCCCACAAACACCTTTTCCACATCTTCAGCATGCCACACACATGTCCAACTCGTTATAGGAATCTGGAGTTCCCATAAACACTTTTTCCACCTCTTCATCAAACCATATAGGCGTGTTGTCCAACTCCACACCATTTTCTACATTCTCATCATAGATTGCACTCAACATGATGGACTATTAATTGTCCGTTCTCATCTTTATGAACATCTATCGCTGCCCTATAACCATTTTTCGCTTGTTCTTGTGCCTCTACTTAATATGGATGGGTTTTCAGCTACATTATTCTTCCCACAAGGACATTTTTCAAGTAACACACCTTAATGCTTCTTTCCATCTTCAAGATGTGTGGTCACCTCTACTGAATGTAGGTCTTCTTCCTCATTAACTCCTTTATCTCTATCCCTTTTCATGAGGATTTCTTCCTCTATGGGCTGCTCACATCCTCCCTTCTCTTTGTTGTTCAAAATAGATTTAAATTGCTCAGATGGAAGCTTCACTCTCTCGTTTCCTCTCAAGGCGATCCTATTCTCTTCATTCTTAAGCTTCTTTAACCACTCTACTTGCATTCTTGGGTGCACTATTTTCTCCTTCAACTTGGAAACACATCTTATCACATCTTATAACATTTTCCTTTCCTTTTACTTGTCTCCTCTTCTCTTAGATCTTTCAAAAACACGTGGCTGCAACATCACACAACCGTGTGCTTGCAAACTCTATCCTCTTGGGGTCTTCAATATTTTTCTTTTTATAGTAACAATCCAGCTATAGTATCCATCTCATCAGCTGTACCACACTCTCTCTACCCAAAAACAAAAGATATTTCTACCACACCCTTTTTTTGCACTCTTCTCTTGGCTCTATGGGCATCTTTTTCTCAAAACTCTCTTCCCTTTACTTGCTGATCTTCTTTCTATGGTGACCAATTTGGATACCATTTCTTCTAAGAAAACGTCCACTGCTACAATATCGTACTTCCGGTCATTTTTCTTCTCTTTTGAATCTTCTCAGAGGCATTTCTTCCACAATTTGTTCTCCTTGAAGTCCTCCTTTCTCACGTGTGGATCATTTTGGCGTTCTATTTGCACATTCCTCTACGCAATTCTTATCAATAACTTCTTTTCTAATCCTTTCTTTTCCCATACTTGCAACCAGCTCTTAAATCTGAGCTTCATGTGCTTCACCTTCATCTTCACCACATATTCTACAAATCCTCTACGTTGTGTAGTTTCCATAACATCCAATTTTGGTCGGATTCCTCTCCGCATCTCTGCAAAGTCTGTAACTCTAGGTGCTCTACCTCCTCTTCCAACTGGTATCTCCTCCGTGTGTTATTTCCACAAATCTCCATTCGCTACCCCTCTATCAAGTGGAGAACACTCAATTTCAACCTTGTTGGATATCCACTTTCTCATAATAGAGGACACTCAGCTGCGACATCTTCTACCCGAAACTCTTTGTTCGCAAATGTATTCATACCTTCTCAACACACTTGCAGGATACTACAGCTCTAATATCAAATGATGCAGATCCAGTAAGAGGAGGCTAAATGAATGGCAGTGCAACCTAGACTCAAACTCTCAAATGGGCGCACATAGAGAATGCCAACACACAAAGTCAGACCCAAAGCTCAGTCTTACACGCATTAAAGGTTGAATTAAAGAGATTTCAAGCACACAACACCATTTGTTTTATTGAAAACACATAAAAACAAAACCACAGTAGATACCGGCATTAAATCTCTGGTCAAAGTGTTGTGTAAATTTAATTTACTTGGCATTAATTTATATTTCTACTTCTTTGTATATTTGCACATATTTTATTAAAGATTTTTGAAAATAATATTTATTAAATATTAATCTACATTATTAATTATGAAGGTATGTTCTAACATAGTATCAGAGTGGTGTTAAGACCTCTGTGCAGATTGCAAAGGAAGAGAATTTTCGAAGAGCCTACAAAACAATTAAGACTTAAAAAAAATTGCTCAGCTGCAGAAATTTCAATTCACACAAATCATACAAAAATTCTTATTGAAATTTCTTTTAAGATATTTTGCAACTGGTACACAAAATCAAAATTTATGTTTTTGAAATTAGAAACCACTATATAAGAATCTTTAATAAGATATGTGCAAATATACAAAGAAGTAGAAATAAAAATTAATTCCAAGTAAATTAAATTTACACGACACTTTGGCCAGAGATTTAATGTGAGTGTTCATGATAATTGTAAATCTTCTAGACTTCTCTGTTGTAAAAGTTTTGTAAAAGTTCACTGTAAGTGGGACTTATGTAAATGATCAAATTGCGTGAGTTCACTTGTAATACCTAGTGAAGCATTGGTTATGGAAGAACCTTGTTTATAAACGGCTCCATGAACACGTATAAGACTTCATGTAATACACCTGTTCTTGAGGAATATGGGATATAAATTGTGAAAAGTTGATTCTCGTGTAGTCAGGAATACATGATTCTAAGCTTGGCATCTGTTTCTACCCCTGTTAGCATGCTAGCCAAAATTGTCACGGATGATTTATGGATTGTAAATCCATTTGTATAAAAAAGGTAACTTTGGCATGTTTCCCCACGTAACATTAAAGGGGGAGTGTGTTGGAGTGTATAATATTAAGTGGGGTCAGCTTTGGTGGACCACCACATATACACCTCCATAAGTTTTAAATTGTTGAATAAAACTTATTTTCGAGTCCATTCCACCTTAATGTGGAAGTATTGATTAATTCACATGGAATTAATTAAAGAGTGACGATGCATCAAATAAATGCAACCGAATCGCCCCCCTATATAATAAGGTGATCTCTTTGAGATTGGATCAATTTTTGAATGCATATGCAAAAGTAAGCATTTTGAGAGAACAAGGCCAAAATTGCATTTTCGTTTGAATCAAAGTTTGTTTTTACTTGTTCTCCTTGAATTAGGAGAGTAGATAAAGTATCTAAATCAAGCAAATCATATCCATTTTGATATTTTAAATTCAAGATGGAAATAAAGTTTCTGTATTTTTCATGTATATTCATTTTAATTATGAAATAAAGCAGTTTATCTTAAAATAACTGAGAGTCACAACCGTCTAGTTGGGCTTTAATATTTTTAATTTTTGCAAGATAATTCACTTTTTTTCATCTCCTTTCATTGGAGTGCTGAAAATTTCCATGATTAGTTTAATGATTTTTGAGAGACGGCTGCCCTCATGCATTGACTCGAGTTATTTCCGTGCTTCACAAGGAGAGTAGTCTTGATGTCCAATATGGAGTAAAAAATCATCTCTTATGCTTCTAAGTATGATAGACATTGCCTCTTGTGATTTTTTTTGAAATGCACTTAGTTTTTCGGCATTTGCATGTCTCTCGATAGGTCTCTTTTCGATGTCGTTGACTAAGTCCCAATGTTTTCTTGACATAAATTTGGCTTTTAATCTAATTTTCCAAATACTATAATTTGTCCCATTTAACAATTACAATTTCTCCATAGAAAAAGTTTGAACAAGCCAAAAAAGTTCACGCAATGAATGGATTTATAATAATACACAAGAAAAAAAAATCTTTTGAATTTATTGTATGCTGAAAAAATTAAATTAAAAAATTAGGGTGGGAGTTGAACCTTTCCTCTAAGACAATGTCTTTACATCTAATTTCCTATCCAATGGATCAATTAAAGATAAGTGGATTTTAAACCACTTACCTTCTATTTGAATAACTATCGATCTTATCCAAAACTTTCATTAAATAAAAATTCTTTTTTGATTTATATTATTTTTTGGTGTAAACATTGTTTAGGGTTTATAAAATATGTATGGAGGACTTTAAACCACTTATCTTCTATTTGAGTAACTATCTTATCCAAAACTTTGATTAAATAAAAGTTATGTTTTGATTTATATTATTTTTTGGTGTAAACACTTTTTAGGGTTTATAGAATATGTATGGAGGACTTTAAACCACTTATATTCTATTTGAATAACTATCTATCTTATCCAAAACTTTGATTAAATAAAAGTTATGTTTTGATTTATATTATTTTTTGGTGTAAACACTTTTTAGGGTTTACAAAAAATGTATGGAGAAATTTAAACCACTTATCTTCCATTTGAATAACTATCTATCTTATCCAAAACTTTGATTAAATAAAAGTTATGTTTTGATTTATATTATTTGTTGGTGTAAACACTTTTTAGGGTTTATAAAATATGTATGGAGGACTTTAAATCACTTATATTCTATTTGAATAACTATCTTATCCAAAACTTTGATCAAATAAAAGTTATGTTTTGATTTATATTATTTTTTGGTGTAAACGCTTTTTAGGGTTTATAAAATATGTATGGAGGGCAAACCTTATGTGGAGATCCAAAGTGATTGGACAGTGAAATGTCCCACTTCCTAAGATGATCATGTCGAAGGCCAAAACTTTGATTAAATAAAAGTTATGTTTTGATTTATATTATATTTTGGTGTAAACACTTTTTTGGGTTTATAAAATATGTATGGAGGACAAACCTTATGTGGAGGTCCAAAGTGATTGGACAGTGAAATGTCCCACTTCCTAAGATGATCATGTCGAAGGCCAAAACTTTGATTAAATAAAAGTTATGTTTTGATTTATATTATATTTTGGTGTAAACACTTTTTAGGGTTTATAAAATATGTATGGAGGACAAACCTTATGTGGAGGTCCAAAGTGATTGGACAGTGAAATGTCCCACTTCCTAAGATGATCATGTCGAAGGCCAAAACTTTGATTAAATAAAAGTTATGTTTTGATTTATATTATATTTTGGTGTAAACACTTTTTAGGGTTTATAAAATATGTATGGAGGACAAACCTTATGTGGAGGTCCAAAGTGATTGGACAGTGAAATGTCCCACTTCCTAAGATGATCATGTCGAAGGCTGTCAAAGGCCCTTAGCCCATTTTGTCTTCCTGATGGCTAAGGAATAAACTAAAGGGAAGACTTAAGTTATGATAGTTTATTATAAAGTGCAAAATATATACATACATATATATATATATATTATAAAGCACTTATAATAAAATATTATAAACTTAATAATAAAATAAAAATATAAAAAGGCAACAAGGCATTAGCAAGCGTTATTTATTCAAGGGAAAAATGCGACTTGCCTAGGAGAGAAAAACAAGTGGGGGAAAACATTAAATTAAGAGAATTTTGATTGGGTGTGAGAGTGGCTATTTAGGCAAGTGAACTTTCTTGGAGAGGCATGATTGTTTATTCTTTAAATTCTGAATTTGTATGTTGAGCATTTTGTTGCATCTTTGCTCTGATTTGCACGCATGCAAATGAGATGCAATAGTAGGAACGAAGTCCCTCCTCAATGAAGGTGAGGCTGCCTTTATTGAAAACCAAAACTGTATTTACATCTGTACATTCAAAATTGTATGTGGGGGGTGTTTTGGAACATCAATGGAAAGAAAAGTGAATGAGGAAGATGGAATGGAATGAAGGAAAGGAGTGGAAAGGAATGAACTGAAAGAACATGCAAGAGTTAGGTAAAAACAGAGCCTAATATTGCATGAAGAAGAAAGGTGAATAACCAACACAAATAAAACGGAGTTTGAGTTAGCCAAACAAGAATGTGTAAAAGGGAACACACATGAGCAAGTAGATAATCAGAGCTTGATCACTGTGAACTAGAACAACAGATTAATAACGTTGACAATAAGATCAAAGATAATATTTGCATGCAAGATTCAAACACCTAACATCTAATGAACATAAGAACATCAAATGTTACAAGAGACAATGAATGAGACACAAAGTTCGTATTTCATTAACTCCAAAATGTTTTCACAAAAGAACACAAAGTTTCTTCTTGAAACAAAGCTTGCACACAAAAGTATTTCTTCTCCTCTCTCAAAGTCACCTTTACAAATGAGCCCCTCACTTCCTTTTATAACCCAAAAGTTGGTTACAAAGTAGTTAGGGTTTTACATGATCATTAAATAAGGCACTTAAGTGACCTTTGACTTTTTCAACCAACTTTATTAAAGACAACCAAAAATAGAAATTACTTAAAATATCCATAGTTTCCCGAAAGTAAATAACAACACCTTTTAAAATATACAATAATAACCAGTGCCTTATCCATTGAAATGGGGTCCGCCTATCTCAAGCGTATGAGAAATGGACTCTCCCACTTCGTTAGATACCAAGAAAATTAACTCCCTGAACCGCCGGTGAAATTAGGATCTGCCGCTTTTTCCAGTTGAAAAGATCTAAACCTTCCCAAAGTTTCAAACATTTTTTCTTCTTCTGGAGGTTCATTTGGTCGAAGAATAGCCTCACAAAATACCTACAATTCAAGAATCCTACTTGGCATATCATTTAAATTAACAATTTTGGATTGAGCATTCTCAAATAAGTTCTTTAATTTGATGCACCGCTCCATTGAAACTGATGAGAAATTGTTGGCAGGAGTGTACATGTCCTTAAACAATTGTGAAAATTGCTCTTCCACCTGCTCCGATGAACACCTTTGATTATGCTCATTTACGAGGTTGCAAGGAATCTCAGCTATGAATTCTTGAATCAAGGAGAGTGAAGTGAAGGCTTCATTGCACATGCTCTCATAATGGATCATAGAATCCTCGAGAAGCGTCTTCCTTGATTTGAGATGCAGACACCAAAGAAAACGTGTCCCTCAATGTTCAAATTCGAGAATTCCTTCAATGGCTAAAACTGAGGATTCCATACTTGTCATCTCCAGTAAACTGGGCAATATCTCATCCAAATTTGATATATTAGAAACAAAAGTTTCTTTGAAAGAAAGAATTGGATCAAGATACACACTGACATCTTCATGAAGCTTAACCGCGGTCTTGATCGTCCCTTGGCCTAAAACGAGAATCTCTGAAAGCCAAGTTTTAGTGACATGGCCTAATGTGTTTATTTCTTTTGACAAATTGAGAGTTTCTTCATCAGGGGCAGCCACTGCATCAGGTACTGGGAAAGTGGATGATATGGGATTTATCAAATGTTGAACATATTCCACCAATTGATTCTTTTCGGCCTTGAGCTGAGAGTTCTGAGACTTATATTTCTCAAGTCTCTTTAGCACGATATCAATTGAATCTCAAGCCATCGCCATGTCACTTTCTAATGTAGACCTCCCAAGTCCAAGTCTGGAAACTTCATAATCAGCAGGTGTCATGGCATCACGCTCCTTATCAACTTGTGGGATGGCGAGATCTGCAAATCTATTTCCGTCACTATCCACCATTATTCGAGAAAGCACCTTAGGCTTCTTTGGAATGACGTCGTTTGAAAGTTTGAAAAGGGCATCAAAATCAATGTCAATTGCCTTGACAACCCTCTTCCTTTTCTTAACCTCAGAATCAACCCAGGAAGGAGTATCATGCACTATTTCCGCATACAAAATCCTAGAGCTCAAATCAATATTCTCATTGTTCTCGACATCATGAGATCCTGCTTGAATCCTATCTACGACCTCGATTTGAGGAGAAACAACCTCAATATCCACCTCCTGATTATTCGGGAGATTTTGGGAAATCCCTTCATGAACTACATGCTCCGAAGTGTTTGATATTTGAATTACCTGCACCTGAGTGGACGCTTGTTCGAAGCATGGCTGAGGATCGTTTGCCACGAGCTTCTGAGCACTATTAACAATGTGGGTAGAAGAATCTCTACTCGAGGTAGAAAATCCTGATACACGCTCTCTTCCTTCTTCGGGGTTAGGATCTTTAGATTTTTCTCCTCGTGACACGTTACTTGGCGAAGTGGATTTTGGCAACCACTCCTTTCTTGCTTGTTGTGTATGATTGGATGGTACAGAGGTTGATCGAGAAGAGGCTTTGGTTGAATGGAGGCCTCCTCGTGTTGGCAATTTTTGTGATCCTGAAGCATGATCTTGAATTGATTGTAACTTGGCAAGTTCTCTGTCGTACCAAGATATGCTTCTTTCAAGAATTGGTTGATTCTTGCTATCAAGAGAAAATTCATCTCTTTTGGTCCAGTCGATTCGAGGCAATGGGGTAAAAGCAACTGCATCATATGAGGGATCAATGACATCTTCATCATCATTTATGAATGAATCGGGAGGGTTCTTGATGCGGAAGGCCTTGATCTGAGCAAGTGTTAGGCGAGAAAACTCTCGTCTTCTTACTTCATGTTCGTCTGAACAGGCAGCCCAGAAATCTTCCATGGTAGGGTTATGTTGATACTTTGCTCCAAGAATCTTCTGCATATATCCATTGATATCAAACTGGGCTCTCTTCACATATGGATGAATTGTGATGAGGACGAACTCTTTTTCCATGAGTTGTGCACTGAAAAGATTTGGACATTGGTATTCCCCGATTTGGATTGGGAAATGAATTCCTGAACGGTGTTTGTCACTAAGAAGACAGTGAACTTGGAATAGTTGTCGCGCAAGCTCCATTAATGCCCATCTGTCACTGACGTACTTAGGAAGCTTCCACGGGGTACCAGCAAAGCCACTCACGCGAATGTAGGAAAATGATGAAAATTGAATAAACCAGGTTCCCCATTGGGAAATGACACTCATGGCTTCTTTAGAAAATCTTTCCTCAGTATTCCGATTCAGGTTCCGAATCACGCGGAAGGTGAATGCATCGTTGACTCTTCTAAAATGGTGAGAGCTATTTTTGAAACTGAGTTGAGGGTAATAATGAAAAACACTATTTGACGGCCCCATGACTCCTCTTGTTTCAAGTCCCGAAAATAGCTTTCTTCTTGCTACTGCATAAGTCAGATACGATGTCATGTAGAAGCATCCAGTCATCTTAACTTCTATCAATTATTTGTGAAGGGTGTTACTGATGATGGTGGCCCAATCCACAAACTCTTTCTTGGCAAGGATGATACAGATAAACTGATACATCCATGGGTGGAAAATCCTAGCAGAGGGTAAACCGAAAACTCGACTTAGGAGAGTAATCATGTCCCCGATTTCTTCCACGAACTCAACGCGGTACAGTTCTTTGGGAAGCCTGTCAATTCGAGGCCTCTTGGTCACTAACCAGTTGTTATTAACCATCTTGCTCCACCTAAGGGGTTCTTCATCCCAAAATTCTTGTGCTGACTGGCGAGTGATATCTGCATTCTCAGGAAAGTCAGGTATGCCGAGCAATTCCTCAATATGCTCCGTGTGATTAAGAGGAAAGGCTCGCGATTATCTTTAAAAATTCCTCGTCTTTCGGGATCATAATGCTCCGCGCAAGCGATAACCAGCTCCGGACATTACACCAAGACAGGAAATGTTGTTGCTTGGGTAGACCACTATGGTAAAGCCTATCCGAGAATATGGTTTTGCCTTCAGTTTTCACCCGTTCGCAGAATTGTTGCACATTGATGTGACCCAGATTTGTATCAGTGATATTGTCATATGCTGACTTAATGGAACTGGGAGGGATGATTCCTTGGAATTCATACTTGAGCGCGGATTTGTTCGATTTCTCCACTGGCTTCCTCGATCTTCCTGCAGATTTGTTAGATTTTTCGGCCATTATGAATTTCACAGAAAAATGACTCAGGCACGCAAAACAATGCAAGCGGGTCGGGTCTCAGTCTCCGAAACCCCCGTCAGTGCAAGAACAATATGATTCGTTTTAATATTATTATTATTATTATTATTTTAAAAAAATAATAATAATAGTAACTAGTCTTGTTTACAAAATCACATACCAAGACTAGGTTTGAATTCTGACTCGGGTGACCACTTTTTTATATATTTATTTTAAATAAACGAAATCACCCGAGTTCAATATCGATTTTTATTTAATTTTCCAGAGCAAATTCTCCCTGTATGTGTAAAAATGGCCTGATTTAAATAACCGTGTACTTTGAGATTCACTTCTTCCTTGCGATCTTCTAATCGATGCGTGAATACACTTGCTTAATTCTTCTACAATACGTGATTTCCTGGACTGTCCTTGGAGATTGATGTGATTTTCTTTGTTGAAAATTTTATCCTACAGGCCTCTGAGCAATGTTTGGATAGCTTCCTTTTCTTTCTCCCACGTGGTCTTTCTTTCCTTGGTTGCAGGGACTGTTCTTCTTATGAGAAATGCATGTGATTTCTTGTCTTACTTGCTACCAACTTGCGTGGGATGTCCTGGCTTTGCTCTGGCTGTATCTTTCCTCAATGCAAATGGTATTTAGATTGATTTCCTTTTTTTGGATTGTTTTTTCTTGTTGTGTGTGGTCTTTGCTCAATGCATGGAAATTTGTTTTGAAATGCATAAAACAAAGTATCTTCTTTTACCTCATGCGTGGAATCTCCTTTTTTTTTAGCTTTGGACTGTCCCTTCAAACTGCCAATGCGTGGAAATCTATCTTTTGCAAATGCGTAAGAGATTTATTTATATTTTCTTATTACTTGTTGTTTCTTTGTCCTGGCTTTGGCCTGTGTGGATTCCTGGCCTTCTACCAATGCGTGGATTTCTCCTTCAAAAATGCGTGGTATGTTGGCTTTTACTGTGAAAACATGGAAAATTTACCTTGACTGTTTGTTCTTGGCCTGGAATGCTGGTTTTCCTTTGATGAATGTGTGAAAAATGATTTCTTTTATATTTTAGACTGTCCTCTCCTTTGAAACCTGCGCAGATCTTTTCTTCTTGCTGTTGGAGATTTTCCAGCATGCGTGGAAACTTTGTTTTTGTTTTATTTTAAAAGCTGTTGGACTACCTGTGCATGCGTGGAGACTGTCCTTCTGCTGGTTGGGCGTGAAAATTCCTTTTGCCTGCAGCTGTTGGACGTGGGCAGATTTCAAAAATGCGTGGAAACTCTTCCTCTCTATTTTAGATTGTCCTCCTGGCTGCGTGGGAACTTGTTAGGACTTGTTCTTCTTCAATGTCTTTCCTCAAAACGTGGTGATCTTTAAACTACTCTTGCGTGGTCTTTTGGATTGGGTGGAAGCTGTATTATTTTTCCTTCAGGTGGAGAGCCTCTTCAATATCTAGCTTTGTGAATGCGTGATGATTCATTGAGGGATGTGATAAAATATTACTCTGTTCCTTCAGAAGAAATAAGAAGCAATTGGAAAGCTTCGCACGACTCTTTCCAACGAGTTCGACGGAGGAATTTATGAAGGATAAACCAACTTCCCTTCTTCCCGGGTAGTGGAATTAATTGCCAGGGGGAATGGGAAAAGCAATGGCCAATTGCCAACAGGAATGGCAAAGTGGGCTGGCAATCTTTGTTTAATTTCCACATGTGGTAAATCGGGAGATTTCTTGCCTGTTTGCCAATTTATTGATTTGGCAATTGGGGAAAGAAATCCCACAAGCGGGAAATTAAAACAATTTTGCCAGGAAAGG
This sequence comes from Taxus chinensis, assembly GCA_019776745.2. Lineage (NCBI taxonomy): Eukaryota > Viridiplantae > Streptophyta > Pinopsida > Cupressales > Taxaceae > Taxus > Taxus chinensis. Next base: position 281,584,174 of record CM034147.1, on the reverse strand, counting down.
GGAAATCCAGGCCCGGGAAGCCAATTTGGCATACCCGGCAATGGGAAGTGGAAGCTTATTTCCTCCCCGACAATTAAAATAAAACTTGTCGAATGAATTTTAATTGATATTATATTAATTAAATACTCCCAAATTTATTAAAAAATAATTTTATCAAACAAAGAGTAATTAATTAATTAAATATTAATTAAATAATTATTAATGCATTTTAAGACCTGGCGGGAGGAGTTCATGCCCGAAAAGGACGAAACGAAGACCAGAACGATCACAAAAATGAGACGGTCATGATGAGAGTGATAAACCACGCAAAGTAACACTTTTTTTGAAAAAATTTTAAATTTCCATTTTTTTTTAATATAATTTTGTGAAGTCAAAATTGGCTGCGTTTGTCGCATTTTTCTCATATAAATCAGATCTACAACATAATTAATTCCTTTTATAATCTGCATTTTGTGTGTGGGATTTGCCTATAATCCCTTTAGGGTTGCATAGTGTCTATTTGGGGACATTACAGGTGGTATCAGAGCAGTTAATCCAACTAGCCTGTGAGGAAAAGAAGCAAAAATCATATCTGAATGCAATCAACGAAAAGCCATATAGTCTATCAAAGAAGAAACACCCCAAAGAAGGTGACAATGGATGAGTATGATCAAAGACCTCCTCCCAATGATGAGTTGATTTATATGAATGAGATATTCTCTAGAGGAAATAGAGAGTTGCAGAACTGTTTGATGGAGGCACACAAAGATCTAAGAGACTCCTTTATAGGGGCCATTGTTGATTTGGGTAGATCCCTATAAGGGATAAGCACTAATAGACAAAACTCTCAAGGGAATCAAGGCAATCAAGGTGAAGGAAGCTCTTCTACTCATCATACAAAAAGAGTTTCAAACAAGAATCCTTCCAAGTTCTTTCATGCTAATTTCCTTCAAATAAATGAGCCACAAGAGGAGAGAGAGCAGCCACCAACACATGGGTTTGTTGAAGAAATGAACCTATATGGAGAAGAGTATGCATCATTCAATACCAACACAAGGGATTTGCTTTCATTCAAGGAATTTTGTCAGCTTAGAAGAAGCGAGGGACCAAGGAAGAAGGTGAGTCATCCTCAAGAGCCAAGGAAAGATATTCAACATAGATTGGGTAAGATTACTCTTCCTACATTTGATGGTACGGATAAATGTTCTGCTAAAGCCTGGTTGCAAAAGTTAGATACTTGTCACTAAACCCTATGTATGAGGAAGAGGCTCTTAAATTTGTCACCTTGCATTTAGAAGGTGTGGCTCACGAATGGTGGTATCATGGTCTAGTAACACAAGGACATGGTTCTATTGATACTCTTGAGGATTTTAGCAAATTTTTAAAAGAAAGGTTTGACAGAAAGGATCCAGAAGTACATTTCAAGGAGTTGGCACAACTCAAACAAGAGACATCTGTGGAAAGGTATGTCGTTGATTTTCAAAAATTGGCAGTCATGGTTTCAGATATTGGTGAGAGAAGGTTAATTGTTTTGTTCGTGGAGGGCTTGACCAAACCCCTTAGAGGTTTGGTGAAAGCTTTTAAGCCTCCATCTCTTCAAGATGCCATCAAAAGATCACTAAATCTGGAATTTACAGCAGGAAAAAATAAAAATCTGCAATTTGAGCAGCATCGAACATCACATTTGGGGCAGCAAAAGAGTACATTTGAGATTCCAATAACAGCACAAAGTGATAAGTAAGGGGCATCAAATAGTGGGCAGCAGGAAGGGCACAACAATGGGAAAGAAACATGTCCGAAATTGAAGCAAGAAATGAGTTAAGGAGGAAGAAATTATGCTTTGATTGTAAGGACCCATGGACACCCAACCATCATTGCAAAGGTAAGGGATCTATCCATTACATTTAAGTTGTTTCAGATAATGATGAGGATGAAGACAATGCTGATCCAAAAGACCAAGCAAAGGAAGGTGAGGTGGTTGTCACAAGTGCTACATTAGCTACATAGACAATGTTGCCTAGTTTCTATGCTTTCCATGTGAGAGGTGATCTTCATGGACAAAAGATCACCATATTGATTGACAATGGAACAACACATAACTTCATTGATGAAGATTTGGTTGCCAAATTGGGATTATAAGAAAAAGACTTCCAAGGATTCAATGTGATTGTGGCGGATGGACATTCAATCACATGCACCAAGAAGATTCCATAACTCCAATTCAACATGGGAGGTCATGAGGTAAGTGACGAGTTTTATGTTGTTGGTATTGATGGTTTGGATTTAGTACTTTGTGTGCAATGGCTTCAACCTTTGGGTGAATTCACCCAAAACTATCAAACCATGGAGTTGGAGTTCAAAGTGCAAGACAAGGAGATTGTTTTGCAAGGTATGAGGAAGGGAGTTCCTCAAAGAATGGCAGCCAAGAGCATGATTGGATTATTCCAAGAAGGGCAGATTGCACAAAATGTGAAGGGTGAAGAAAGAAGCATGTTATTACAGCAATTGAATTGTGAAGAAATTCAGCCTCTTATGGATCATGGTGACATCACAAGGCAAGGGACAAGTAAAATAATGTCATAGATATTGCATATTCAAATTTGTTTTGAGAAAACGACTGAATTAGAAGATGAAATTTGCAATCTGACTTATGTAATAACTTGGATGCAACCTTGTATATATGAACATCTTGTGAGTGATAGATGGTGGCAAGTTTTAACCCACTTAACAGGCACATGGGCCAGGGTTTTGGACCATTTTAGCATGTTTTGTCTATTGTGCATGACACGTAGAAAAAAGAGTTGGAATTGCTTGAGGGCAAACAATTTTGGGAAGGGAGGACTGAAATGTCCCACTTCCTAAGATGGCCCATTTTGTCTTCCCGACAGCTAAGGAATAAACTAAAGGGAAGACTTAAGTTATGATAGTTTATTATTATAAAGTGCAAAAAATAAAATAAAATAAAATATTATAAACAACTTATAATAAAAATATTATAAACTTAATAATAAAATAAAAATAGAAAAATGCAATAAGGCATTAGCAAGAGTTATTTATTCAAGGGAAAAATGTGACTTGCCTAGGAGAGAAAAACAAGTGGGGGAAAGCATTAAATAAAGAGAAAATTCTAATTGGGTGTGAGAGTGGCCATTTGGGCCCTATTCTTCTATATAAGCAAGTGGACTTGCTTGGAGAGGCATGACTGTTTGTTCTCTAAATTTTGAATTTGTATGTTGAGCATTTTGCTTGCATCTTTACTCTTGAGGAAGAAAACTCTCCAAGAGATCTAGAGAAGGACGAAAACCCTTCCTCTAGTTGAGAGGATTCTCCACCCTGGAGATTCCATTGTGCATCATTGAGTTAGTAGTAATTTTCAGTGTTTTTCCAGCAGTTAAAGGAAGAAGATTTGCAAATTTTTGTCAAGGGTTTGAAGAGAGAATTGCTATCTTTTTCTATGCCCTTTTTCCAGGTGGAGTGACCACTTTAGGAATTGATGTATGGTGTTTTGGTGACTTCTTTTAGGGCTGTTCCAGCTGCTGCTATTACTTTTGAATTTTAGAAATCTGATTATCTAATTTTCAGTATATTTGTTGTGGAGGAAAAACCACTCTCAGCTGTGTTAGAGCCAAGTTTTCTGCAGAATTTTTAGAAATTATTTTCAGCCTCTTTTTTATTCCAAATCTAGTTTTATCTATGTATTTGGGATTCATAAATATAACGGACTAGTGGACTCTCCTCTCTATAGTAGTGGGCAATAGTGGACTCTCCTCTCTATAGTAGCCCTAACCTAAATAGAAATCTAAGGGCAAGAGAGGGGTTGGCTCGCTGCGGACCACTGTCATTTGGTTGGCATAGAAATAGAAATCAATAGGCACCCATATATATAGATAGGTTCGGTCGAGCACGTTATCTATATTTGGGTTGAGCCCATGGTTTGGATGGACTATGGCCCATACATATATCTAAGGGCATCACTAGACTATGGCGCATCGCTCTAGTCTGGATGGTTCTTTCTCTATATCTTCATCACATGCATGCCTCTCTCATGTTCACATCTATGGCATGGCCTTACTATCTAATCCATAGTCCATCTAGACTATATACGTGACATGATTGGAAGCCGGTCGAGCCCTATCTAAAATCCCCCCATATATAGATATAGGGCCCCTATATTCTATGGCCCCATATCTATGTTTGGCGAGCATGAACCGATTACCGATCATGTATGCAGACAAGAGCGAAGCGAGACCTCCATGGAATGTAGGGGATAATTCTATTATCTATATGGAGGCTTCTATTTTACACGTGGGTGCGGTGTTGTTTGATGAGCAACTATACTCTATAGAGTAGGGGTAACTGGTTCAGCGAATGTTGGTGCCGTTTGGCCCCCCTATAGATAGACAGGTAGATAGATAGATAGATGGCTCCCCCTATCTATCTATATGGTAATGGGCAACATAGCCCTTCCCAGTCCGGGAAGGAAGAGTGAAGGGAGCTTGTAGAGTGAAGGGAGATTGGGACACTTATAGATAGATAGATAGATGGCTTCCCCTATTTATCTATATGGTAATGGGCAACATAGCCCTTCGCGGTCCGAGAAGGAAGAGTGAAGGAAGCTTGTAGAGTGAAGGGGGATTGGGACACTTATAGATAGATAGATGGTACGGACGGGAGCGAACAAACTATAAGTAGCATCAGCATGAAGGATCTGTGATATACATAGCTAGGGTCGATCTGATCGCTCTCCACGGATACTTGTAGAGTATTCGCCCCTATATATATAGAGTCTAGGGTCGATCAAGACGGGGAAGGCTCGCTCGCCAGTGAGCCGTGTTCACATCGGTCCCATGTCCCGATCCAATCCCAATGGCCTTCTCTATATAGCTTTCCCGAGATCCTCAATAACTACACCGAGAGATGGGGAATTAGGAATCAGAGTGTGGAGGAATCGAAGTGTGAACCGGGGGTTCTCGTATGTATCTCTATTCCCACTCCCTCCCATGCTTCTTCCCTCCCCAACCCAATATAGAGTCATAGTTCTAGCATTCATTGGAAATCCCACACAGGCGCGAGCTCCTCCCCACTAATTTCTTTATTTCCCCCACCCCCACTAATTGAGGTTGAGGCTGAGGCTGAGGCTAAGGCTGAGGCAATTGGTATTTGGTATTTGTCCGTTCAATAATAAGTGGGGCATCTGTGCACTTACAATTCTACCCAATCTGTCGGGCCCGGGGCGGGGTCGATATAGATATAGGGCAATATAGATATCAGGCAATATCTATTATGGGGTCGTGTCGATTGGTGAATATCCGAATGGGGTAGATATAGATATAGATCTCCGAACATTCCAGATCGGACCTGGGTTGCTCCGTGATCAAAGTGCCCAGGCATCCGCCGCAGAGATTGGTGGATACGCGAGCACCAGGGGAACGAGTTAATAAAGGGAAGGGTCACATCATTGTCATTTCGGGACATCTATATCTGAACTCTATATCTGTTGTCAGTCGTATTTATATATCTGTATCCAGTACATCGTGATGGCTCACCTCGACCTCTCGCACTTTCTTATCGGTGAGGAGATAGAGACAACGCATTTCATACATAAATCGCCCTTGGGAAAATAAGATATAGGAGCCCTATCTCTATATGGGTACATCTTTTCATTCTTCTCAAACTCTGGAATATAGAACTATAACTTCTAACTCCTTCCTACCAATCAACCTCATCATATATGATTAGGAGATAGATCCCCATCCGGATCCGGATACGTGCCAATCAGCCAATCAATTATCATTAGTTGTTGGTTCTATGACTAGAACTTCGTGGAAGTAAAGAGGTCTCTCGAGGTCTCTGGAGGACTTAAAAAGTCATCTTATAGAGTTCTTCGTTGTCGCTAAGGAAACACTGCACTCCGTTCGGTACAGAACATAGATCTAGGGGTGCGGCTATATCTCCCTACAGCCCCCTATCTAGACTCCCCTATCCCCCCCTCTCTACTCTCAACTAAACTATATTTCTCGGCTCGGATCGGCTCCCAAATCTATATGGGAAAGCCGAGATATAATAGAAAGGGGGGGTGGGGGCCTCTGCTCCTGTTTTGTTCGGGGAAGGTTTGGATTCTTCAATCTCATGTTAGGAGGGATGTGACCTATGTCAAGTCCGTAAGATACCACAGCTTTCGGTGTTCTATGATTGACCTCCAAGTAATGAGTAGGTAGTTTTATTTTTCTTCTTCCTCTATTCCTTCTGATTCTCCTCTTCCTGTAGGGGGGTTTACCGGAGGGGAATTTCCTAGAGGAGGGTTTCCTGGAGGGAGATTTCCTGGAGGGGGATTCAAACCAATAGGTTGAATCGCGACACAAATTTATGTTATTGACGATGAGACTTGACAGACAAGTGTGGCCCCTTCTCTTCAATAATACGAATTTCTCTTCATTTTGTCATGCTCGGTGAACAAGCTGCCCAAGCATACTTCTTTTAATACAGGAGTTCTCGAGTAAAACATGGAATTTTGTTTTCGCCACGAGCGCAACCATTGCAAAAACAAGGATTTGAGTAAGAGGCTCCCCTCCCATGATCTGAAAAAACATGGTATCCATTATCTGGAACCATCCATAAATCGACTCGAGGTCACATGCTCACAATCTCGACAAGTTGCCCATCCATCTCTTATCTAAAAATCCTCCGATGTAGTGCCCTATATATCCTCACTATGGTGCTCAGTATAGAGATAAAGTTCTCAGCAGTATAGAGATTAGATAGGACCGCATTGGACACTTGACCAGACCAGACCAGAATAAATATATCTTATTATTCACAAGGATGTTTCATGTTTCTTATGGCCAACCCCCCTGTGGTGGTGAGGTAGGGGGTTGCGGAATATTCACCCCATCCCCCACCCCAGGATAGAGATTCGATCTGAGTTTAGATAGGGGATTGAGCCATATCTTATCTAGGTATATATGAGGCTCGATCTGTCCCTCTAACCTGCTACCCTTTGCAATCGGTAGATTTTTATGGAAAGGTGCCCCCATAAATAGGGATCGGCCATATCTATATAAAGGGGTGGGCATATATCCACCCCTACCCATAGAGATGAATAGTGATGACTGATAGATAAATATTTATATAGAGATTTGGGATATGATATGGCACTCTCGAAGCCATAGATAGGCGCTGTATCCTCATCTATCTAGGTTGTCTCTCTAACATTTCTGGGATAGATAGACCCACCCCGGTTTAGCTACTCTATATAGATATGGCAACATCCTCCTCTCTATATCTTCTATCTGGGTCAACCTCCGGTTAGAATCGCTTAACAGAATCGCTCAATTCCCACCTAAGCTAAGTTGATTCTAGAAAGTATGGTACTAAAGTATCCCACGTGCCAGCCCTGAGCTCTGTCTCTCACTCTCGCATTTGAGAGATATCTATTCTAGTTCTATATAGATGGGGTCTACCCCATCTCCGACCCTATAGATCTACTATTCTAATCCTATGGGGCACTGTATACGAGATAGGATTCACATCATAGCCAACCTTTCACCCTACTGGCCCTAATCAACATCATATAATCTTCCTATGGATCTCCATCCAGGCCTGGGTCGAGGGCATGGATCTAGCATAGAGATCTATCGTGTCGATTGCTAAACCGTACTCTCCCTATCTTACGATAGGAGACTAGAGATTACTTGACTCATAGATGGATCTCGACCCCACGCCCCGGCGTACCATATCACTAGATGAGGGCAACATTGATCCATAGTTGGGGTCGAGGGCCTATGCGTCGTTTCTCCTCCCTACCATGGGGAGATCAATAGATCTGAATGTATGCATCGCTCTATCCAATCCCGGTTGCCCTCAGTTGCCTAATCATCTCGTAGCAAATGAACACCCCCCTCTATATAGATAGGTTACTAGAGAGATAGGGCGGAGCAGACTTCCATTCATAGATAGATAGGGCACTACCATCGATTGGTGAGATTAGTACATAGATCATGGATATGGATAGATCCGGACTAGATCACCCAATCTAGTTGCCCGTTCACGGGATAGCCCACAGAGATAGAGGAGATGAGGGCTAGATCTAGGGTACACCCAGATAGAATAGGGAACCAGATTGGACACACCCATATATCGATAGGGCAGATGGGCACCATAGATGGAACCAGAACTGCATTCGGATTGGACGACAAAATACCCCCCCTAAGTCATATACCATAGGGATAGAGAGATTAGGGTGGAGGGAGACACCATATAGGACCAGATAGGGCATAACCAGAATTGAGTTCCACTGGAATGGCCTGACATGCGATAGAGATCCTACGTGGCTATCGGGAGGCCTCTATCTCTCAAAGCGATAGACTAGATTTCCATCTCGACTGGGAGCCTAGACCGGATATAGGTATAGGCCACCTCAATATAGAGAGATCTAGATTCTAGGCCGAGATACGGGGCAGGCCATGGCACTCCCCGAACAATCTCAATCTCTATATGGGGTGCCGAGCCCCTAGAGAGATCTATAGAGTGGGGATTCCGATAGATAGGGGACCTCTAGACAGAGATAGGAGAGATTCAGACTCTTCTATTCTCGACTCGACATCTAAATCTGAATACAGGGACTGGGCACTCGCCATATCTATCTAGAGGTGGGCAGAGAGAGATAGATATCTGGGCTCAGATAGATCCACCCCCGGAATAGATCCCTATCTATCTCTATCTATGGGGGCATAAAGAGAATCCACTTATCCCTGGTCCCCCCACAAGATAGAGAGATTTTAGATAGGCCATCCAACCCGATTGCTAGTCTCTCTATTATATGGTCTGAGCCAACCTGGTTGCTAGAGACTCTCTGATAGAGGGGGCCACTCTAGATGGGATAGATAGGCCCAACCCAGTTGCTAGTTGCATATAGATGCCCCCCTATAGTGAGATCTGGACGATATTGGGCAGCTCCCAAATACAGAGAGGGGCCCCTCAGATTTAGGGACTTATCAGATGGAGTGCCGAGCCAGTTGCGAACTATTCTATATGGAACTCGCTAGTCTATAGATAGTGGGCCCCGATCTCTATATCTGCAACCGGGCCGACCCCTCCATCTCTATCTGGGGGGGGGGGCTCTCTAGATAGATAGATAGCATACCGGGTCCCCTAGCCATATAGGTGCGATCCCCCATCTAGAGTATTGGGTCTGGGGCGACCCCTCTCTCTAGATCCCCTATATGGGGTGGGCGGCATGGGGTGGGGCATCCCCTACCCAACCTAGTATATATATATCTATGGCCACATCAGGGTGAGTTTCAGACCCAGACACTCCCTGGAATATAGTGGGTATAGGTCACCCTATATAGAGAGATATACAGATTTTCGTCTTCACCCCCATAGGGATCTCCAAATAGAGAGATATATAGAGAGTTGAGAGTGAAGATTTAAAGATACAGAGAGAGATACAGAGTGAAATCAGAGAGAGATATATAGAGACTGGAGAGTGAGTTAAGATATAGATAGAGATATAGAGTGCAGATAGAGATAGCGAGGGGGCCCTATCTCTATATGGGGTCATTGGCGAACCATCCTCCATTGGTGATTACCATCCCTGCCCTACTCTCCAAATTGTTCTTACCATCACCATATCTAGATAGGGCGCCCCATTTCTCTATTCAATCTAGGGGAGGGGCCTATCCAGACTATGGATTCCTTGAAAGATACCAATCCCACCTGATCTATATCTCCCAATCCTAATGGCTCGTGAACCCACTATCTCTTCTGGCTGGGCTGGCCCTCGTGAACCCACTATCTCTTATGGCACCCCCAACTCCAGAGAGTTTGCCCACCCCCCACATATATCGAGGGGATCCATTCCTCCGACACTCAATAGGGGCAAGTGCCCATAGGGCCATGCCCCGCCATCCCCCCTCCTATCTGATACGTGGATAGGGGTCGGACGAGTCAAAAGGTGTCCTCCCCCGCCCCTATCTATAGATGGGGATGGAGAGTTCATTCTGTTCTCGCTCTGCAATGTCAACCCCCCCTCTACTATAGAAAGGGCCCCTACCTATATAAGGCCAGTAAGGGGTAGGGGCCCACTCTAGTTAAAGGTAGGGTATCGCCCTATATGAATATGGCGCTGAGATGATGAAAGCGGGCCAATGACTACCTTCGAATTGCGACCTGCCTCCAGGGCTTCGACTGAGGTGGGATCCATCAATCCCAGATGTGGTTGCCACGCCACCGGGTAGGATAACAAGTGATTGATTTCTTGAACAAAACCCAATCTAGTGTAGCTGTCGTCTATGACATAGGACAGCGGAGACACCGGAATTCCCTGCTCTCTATAGGGGCGAGGGCGCGCAGCTATATGGGTAGAGAGTTCCCCCCCCCTCTGTAGAGAGATATAACTAGTTGGATAAGATAGATCGATAGCTTTTTGTATTCTCACTCACTACATAGTAGTGGGGTAGGTCGTCGTAGCTTCAATCTATCTCTATAATAGACAAGGCAAACTTCTTTATGAGGTGGCTAGGCGAACCTGCAGAGCTAATCAGTGAGGAAGCAGAAAGCACTCTACCGGACAACTGGACCTATAAGATCAATCCCAAGCTCACCCTATATGTGATATCTTCCATGCATAGCATAGAGCAGTCAAAAAACCCGATTCTTCCACTCACCTAGGAGTTGTGTGATGCCTAAGTAGGCCCCCTTCCATATTCCAAAGGCCTTTGCCGAAGCCCCGAAATCTGCTGCATAGGCAAGAGTTGGGGAAGGAATGGGATAACCGAATCAGTATCTAATGGCTAACTAGTCAGTTAGGAGCAATATTCTCTGCGATCCACAAACCTCCCTCATATCATATAGTTGGTTGGAGCCCCCATTCCTCTGTCCTATAGTTCCTATGGCATCATCTGTGAATGGAATGATGGCATATATAGAGAGGGGGGGAGGGAAGAAAATCTGATAGTGGAAATCGTTGGCCAAAATATGCCAGGTTGTCGAATATGCCGAATCCTGGGCCAGCCCATATATTTATATATAGGCCGACCGGAGCTCTTATTCTTGGCTCGGCTCTGTAGCTCATTGTTTCTTGGAGGTAGGTCTCCTTTACTTTCATAGATAGAGCGTGGGACTTCCATCAATCGAGTAATCAGTAAGTAGTCCTTTGTCCGGACCACCCGAAAGATAAGATGTCGGATACAAAAATATCATCTATTCTATAGGGGGGCCCATCTTTCCTACTATCAAATCACTAATGTCCCATCCTATCATGAGCGATTTCTTGGCGAGAGCGAACCGAAGATGTTGGGCTCAAATAATAGCTCCCTCAATACCACCACCTGCGGGTGCGAAGGCTCAACCTTGCAACAATATCAATATAGAGATAGGGCGGCGGAATCGGATAGAAATGGAAGGAGAACTGATGTTGAATCAGCTAGCAATGTGTTGTTCTTAAGCGAGAATTGGCCCTATACCTATATATTTCTACTTCTGGCAGATCTTTGCTCAGATTGACACTCCCCTCTCTCTCTAGATATCTGTTAGGTGAGCTTGGGTCGGATCAGTTCTTGGCCCGGATAGGCTGCGCGACGGAGTTGTGTTTGGCATGGGCAATCTAATATAATCAACTCAGTTAGAAAAGGGAGTCGACCCCCATATAGAGATAGGGGTGTCCGACGTAGCATATAGAATATGGAATTCGGATTGCTCTTCCAACTAAACAAACTAATATAGGGTAGGGTAGGGTAGGGTAGGTTAGGGTAGGGTGCCGACTCTAGAGATCCCCAAGATATATTCTATCGCCTATAGATTCATAGGGGTTATTGGGCATTCGATCTATCGCCTATCGTTTATCAGTAACTAGAGGGTAAGGGATGCCAACTCTAGATATAGGTAGTCGCCCCCCCATAGAGATATAGGGCTCCTCCCCTAGCTATAGAGAACATAGTAGAGCATAGTGGGCCGTCGATCGAAAGGAGACATGGCATTCATCTATTATGTACATGATATGAATGATGATTGATGACTGATTGTATCATATCACGTATCATAACGGATGGCTGGATGAAGACATGCGTGATACGACTGATGACTGATATCATGTATCATAATGGATGGCCCTATCCATAGTTCGGGGCCTTGTTCAGGCCATCCGGGCCCCTCTCCCTTGACCAACCAATCAGAAAGGTCGAGTGTTCATAGAGATAGGGATTCCGCATTAAGAAGAGAAAGGGGAAGGCCGGGGGAACCTGATGGCTTGGTGGGATCATCCATGTCCGTATGGTTTATCCGTCGTGTAGTGTAGTTTCTAATCTAATCTAATCTAACTAGAAATGAACTTGCCAACTGCATCAGATCGGACTGCATCGATCGGATGGATACCCGACATTGAGAGAGAACTATAACCTAATCTGAGGAGCCCTATCTATCATTCCTTCCGTAGTCTAGCATCCGTAGATCAATCCCTTTATGTCATGCCATGCCATGCCATATCTAGTAGAGTCAGAGTCGGTCGAGCATCCATCATTCCCTTCCGTGTCTTTCCTTCTATGTCGACCATCCATCCTTCCGCCCTATCTATTTATTTCTATATGGCGATCGATCCTTCTGTAGTCTAGTGGCGCATTGACATCCCGTTCCAATCCCATAGAGAGATACGAAGTGTTTTCTATAGATATGGATGACAACTGTCCCGTTCCAATCCTAATCCCGAACGTTGAGTTTAAGTGGCGCATGTCATTGAGAATCTGTCCATAGTGGATTGTATGGGAATGCGGTCACCACAGTATGGTATGATCCGGTGTGTTTGGTCCCTTGTCTTTTCACCAATCCGGCCGTCGGGGCCGGTCATCTATAGATAGGGGCCTCGTCCCCCTCCTCGGCATGTATATATAGACAGTTGGCCTCCCAACCCAACTTGACTTTAGAGGCGGGTGCCTAGACTATGATATCATGAGATGGCCCGGGGGAAATCTCCCATATCTAGGGACTCGCCTAGTTAATATGGGTGTTCACCGGATGCTATGATCAGACAGAAGGGCCCTTATCTAAACTATCGCATCTCAGAAGGATAGTACCGGCCATCTCCCACAGCTGCTCCACTGGCATGAACGACACCATATATGGATCCAGGGTGCCCCCCCACACCGTCCGATCTTATCTATATGGGATTGAGTATAGGTAGGGGGACCCCATGAAATAAAAACTATATCTTGGCGGCCAGGGGAACTCGATCGATGTCAAGCTCGATGTTTGACCAACAATCGGTGGGGCCATTACATACCATACCATACTTATTGACTGATCTGATTGGTGGCCAGGACAGGCCAGGCCAAGCCAGGCCATACCTCTCCCATATATATATAGAGGGACCGATCTGATTGGCGTACCATACTGATTGGATTGGATTGGATTGGATTGGATTGGATTGGCGGCCATACTCTACTCATTGACCAATCTGATTGGCGGCCAATATGTTTGACTGATTGGCGGCCTTGACACAACACAGAGTAGAGCATACTGAAGCAAGCAAGCAATTGGTGTACTGTCTAGATATGTAATACCAATGTTGACTGAGATAGCATTTACACGCCAAATAGAGATAGATATAGCGTAATATAGATCATTGACATTGGCCATATCTATTTAGTGGGCTCCCCCCATTGGCCCCATATATACATATTCTATATGGTACGAGATATTGGCTGAGACATGCCATGTTGAGCCTGCCTATCCTATCTATATAGAACCAGGGGGTGGGGTTCGGTTCATCGAGAACTGTCTATGTATAGATTCTCTTGGGGGGCTCTATATCTATAATGCAAGATGAACCAGACTATGCATGTGTCTTGCTTGGGTAACCAGACTAGTGTAGTGTAGTGATATAGCTTCAATTGGGTTAGTCTAGGCTCTCTCGAGCCTAGACTAACCCAATACAGATATATACAGATATGGATATTTAGAGGGGATCTATGCCCCTCCCTCCCCCCTCCATATAAAGTTGAGAATTCTAGATAGGGGCCCACTCTCTATCTATAGATAGTTTCTCTATGCCAAACACTACACATATATCTTTAATACCGACTGGCTAGCTCGTGCCAAGACGCACTATTCCATATAACCGATACGTGCCAACATGACGATCTATATAGCCCCAACTGCCATATATAGATAGGGGGTTGCCCCTCTATATCCAACCTAGCACGAAGCTCACTATGGAATGCAAGAGGATCCCCTATCAATCCATATAGGGAGGGGGGTCGCATTCCTGCTCAACGAGGCCATCTCCCTATCTCGCGGGGCTGCAGACCAGCCGCTCCCTCCTCTCGCCACTCAACCCTCTACACTATATATATATTGTAGGGGTGGAGTAGACTAGAGTAGAATTCCACTCGGTTCTGATAGAGATAGGTTTCTATCAAACACAGATATAGAGGGGGCCCAGACTAAATAGAAATAACTAGGGCAAGCCATCTATCCAATCTCTCCCATCTCTTTATATAGGGAAGGGGGCAGCTACTGGGCTATTGTATACGTGATACAACTAGACCAGACCAGACCAGATAAGTAATCTCCCTCCTCCGCAACTACAGATATAGATGCCATATGGATATAGTAAGTGGGGTCATGCCACCCTACATAGATAATTATGATGTTGATATATGGCCACTGAACTCTTCGAAGCAACTATCGATATCAGGACCCCCTTTATTCTAATTGGCATATAACGTATATGATTCGAATTAATACAACCTGTATATGGTCTATATATAGATCTAGTGTCATCCATATAGACCATATACACGACTGGCTCTCTAGGCACTACCCATATTCGGCCACCTATATCTCTGGTATGGCAGATGGGCTAGGGGGCATATATAGATAGGTAGGGGGTTGTCAACTACAGATAGGATTGGGGTGATAGGCCGAGGTTGGGCCCCCAGTTCTCTATATGGGTCTTTATTCTCATATAGCATTGGCCCCATCTAATCTATATATGGGGGTCAGGCCGACGGACGGCCATATTTATTTCTATAGCCCCCTATATAGATCTATATGGCATCTATAGTCTATAGTTCTCTCAGGAGGTATAGTATATATATATGGAGAGTGGGTCACATAAAGTCGAGATCTATAGGCCCAGATCAAGATAGGGATAGGCCCAGATCGAATAGAGTCGAGCCTCTCTATTAAGTTGGGTCGACTTTGAGAAAGAGAAGGGCTATACTCTCGCAAGCCAATATTTTGTATTATCGTGGAGGTTTGGAAGGGCGGGGCGATAGGGTCAGGTTAATAAGATAATAGTGCCCGGGTCGGACCACAGGGTCGGCGGGGAAGACCGTCTCTACGCTGCTATGTGTTGAGGGTGGGGTTGGGTAAGCCTGGGAGGTGAGAATGGGACTCCACGCCTTCACCCTAACCTCATCCGCCTTTCTCTTCCGAACTTCGGCACTCCCACCTCGCTTCCTCCACGATTTGATTGGGGATATACGACACGATTTGATTGGTCTTTGGGGGTGGCTCAACTATCTAGATAGATGGATAGATAGAGGCGGCCGCCCCCCACCCCCTAGATCTCTTATATGGACCCATCCCATCTCATCCCATCCCCTATAGAGGGGAGGGCACCGACGGGACGAACTATCTATATGTTATGCTCATGAGGCTGAGCCATTGTCTAGATAGGGGATAGACCGACCCACCTTCCCTTGAATCTATAAGGCTATAGGGGAGTTCATGCAGAATTCTCTCCAACTATATCTATATATATAGAGGCGGGGGGCATAGATCTAGATAGGCCCTTGCCGGATGGATAAGATCTATATAGGAGAGAGGGGGGCCTGAATGAGACTATATGGCGAGTGCCCCATATTTGGATAGGTGCGCTCACGCTGACATCTCTCTGTCCTGTTCGGGAGGCCGAGGAGCCTACTCGATCTCCCCTATAGATATTGGGGCCCCCTATATAGAGAGTGTAACTGCCCCCACCCCACCATCTAGACTATACTCCATATAGAACCCCTCGGGGCATAACACTATCCCCTCTTGGGGGCCCTATAGTTCTATTTCGGGTGCCATATAGAGAATCTAGGGGACCCTCCCCCCTACCTGCCTTGCATTATTAGTTTAGTAGGGGCCCCAAGCCCATATACTGAACAAAGGCGCCCATAGTTCTAGAGAGGAGTCCCTCCCCAAGCCCCTCTCTCTCTATGGTGAATATAGGCGTCGAGGGAGTGCCCCCACCCCATAGTTCATATTAGATAGGGGCGCTGACTATAGAGAGTCTAGTCCCCTCACCCCAGTTCTGCTCATATAGTTAGATAGGGGATCCTCCCATATAGTTAGATAGGGGCCCCAATCCCCCGCCCTATAGTTCTATCTAGCAAAGATATAGTTCATAGTTGGTCCCCGTGATTGTGAACCACATCTCTAGTTCTATATAGAGGACCAAATTTATATATGGCCCACCCCCATGTAAGAGCTGGACTATATTTGCAGAATAAAACGCACAGAATAATGATATATCTTTCAATTCATTCCGGATTATTTACATAAGATGCAATTACAAATATATAGGCACATAGTTTCCTATAAATTAGGAAACTATTCTACTAACAAATACTAATCACGTGAGTTGTTTGTAACAACCAAACAACTCAGCACACATTTGTTATTAGTTGTTTTATATAACAACTAAATAACAAATTACTAATATAATAATAATTACCAAATGTAATTATTATCTACACAATGTAAATACTAATTCCTAACATTCCCCCCCTTAGTGTTTACATGGTAGAAAAACATCCACACTCTCAACTGTAGTATGCTCACCCCTGTGGCATGTCCAACTCTGTGACTCATGACCTTGATCCAAAAGAAAGGCTCTCTCCTTCCATGGTTTTAAATAGGCTTACCACAAACCTTGACGTGACAGGAACTTCATCAACTGTCCACCTCGTGTGGTTTTCTGGATCCTCCCACAAACCCTTTCAAGATCCATGAACTGACTTACTCTGGTGCTATTGTTCATCACTATGCTTATACATCAAGGAATTATGTAGGAAACACAACATGCATATCTCAAAACTGCACAATAGAAGATATACTGAAAAATTTTCACATTACTTCCTATAAGAATCGTAATGTTCTTAATTGTAGTCTCTGTCATTGATCGCTGCCACTCGATCTCGAACAACATAGAAAACTGCCACTGCCACTGGAAGCTTTCCTTAACTAAGTCGTTTTGGGTACAGAATGGGAATGGAACATTGGTATGTATTCCCCCCCACAATGTGAAATTCCACTCAAATAGATACTGAGAAGCAAAATACATCGAAGAACATACTCCTGAATGGATCTTGCTAGTTAGGTCTTGCTACACATGGTCACTAATGCTAGTGAACGTATTCTTCTAGCTGACCATCTTCCAAAGAAGTATGGAAGTCAGAGGACCAAGTCAATCAGAGGATCACTAATAGTCATCTGCACTCCAACACAACTCTCTTTCCAACATCCATCCAATGCCACACAAAACAGGAACACTGCAAACTGAAGCACACTGAGAAAATCAAAACCACACTGAAAATCTAATACTCACACCATACATATGCCGCCACAGCTTCTGCGCGGCCCCATCGTTGGTGACTGACGAGAGGTCATTGAATGACCTCCAACCTCCTGTGCCTCCATCCTCCAGTTTTTTTGGCTTCTAACTCAGCCAAATGAAAATTTTAAGCTCATTTGTTTCCACACTGAAGTTATTCTCCCCCCGCAATGTGAAACATTTTAGTTTTAGGACGTCGGGTACAACCAATAATGCGTCCTACAAAATAGCCAAAAAATATGATATTTTTCAAAGTGGGTATTTTATCCCAAAATTAGAACCACTATAATGAGAATTAAAAAATAAACACTTTTGCAAAAAACGGTGCTCAATTTTGAGTTACCATGCAAAAGTTATTGAAGTTACAATTTCCCGTAAATTGGTCCAATTAAAATAAAATTGAATTGCCCTCAAAATTCAATTATTAAGCAAAAACTATAGAAATATATATATTTTAAACTATAGTTTTGCTAAATAATTAAAAAAACTTGACCAATAAGAAAAAACCTGTGTTGCATTTCTTTTACCGGATGTGCATTTCCAGCCACAAAAACGTCTGTTTGACAGCAATTTCGTCTTATCTGCATACTGAATCTGACCCTGATGTAAACTACAAAGTTGTGCGTCTTTTTCTCATATTTTCAACCCAAAAAGAATTGCCTCAATCATATGTTTTATGAGGAAGATATGTTCATTTTACTGAACACTACTTGCTGTATTTTTTTGGACGGATTTTTGAATATTCTCTTTGGCCTCTTAAATCTTCTTGGCTCTCATAGGAATAACCTGCTCTGGTACTGTTATCCAAAATTCACCCCCCCAGGGTAATTTTGATAACATGCATCTGAGGTTCATCATACCAAGCTTAAAGGCCAGAAAAAAATGAAGAAAATCGGCTAAGTCTTGTCCTAGGCAGTCAAGGACAGTTGGGACATCGGGGCGCGAACCGGCCGAAAAGCCTTCAAGCGGTCCACGCAGCAATTGGAACATCTGGGCTATCGGGACGCGCGGGATGCGAAAAGGCGAACCGGCCGAAAGAGGGAAAAATGTCTAAGTCTTCGTTTCGCACAGTTGGGACATTCGGGACAAAAGTACGCGAAGGGCGCGGATCGGCCGGTTTGGCACAAGGCAGTCCATTTCGGGCGGGCCGGAGATATTTGTCCCAGGTAGTCTAGGACAATTGGAACAAAAGTGCGCGGAGGACGCGAACCGGCCGGTTCGGCCGAAACAAAAGACTTTCGTTTGGGACATCCGAGACAAAAGTACGCGCGGGACGCGAAGAGCCGAAGGAGCCGAGAGCGAATGGGATCCTGCCACGTGTCTTCAGGTCAAAGAGGAACAAGGAAGCCCGAATCGGGCGGTTCGGAGATTTTTGTCCCAGGCAGTTTGGGACAGCCGAGCCAAAGGGACGCGAGGGACGCGAAGAGTCGAAAGCGTCGCCAACGAATCAAAACGTGCCACGTGTCAAAAGGTTGAAAGTTGCTAGGTGCGCCCCTCAGGCCCAAACCAATGAAATAGTGCCACGTGTCCAAGTTTAAGGGCCAACAAGGAAATTTCAAAGGAAAGCCCGCGGAAAGGTGGAGGAGAGAGAATTGCTCAGCGAATCAGAGTGTCATCCAACTGGCAGAGCGCGGGGAAAGTTCAAATATTTTCCCGCCGACCCGTTTTTGCCTGTTTTTGCCCTAAATCTTCAGATCGCCATATCTTTCGATCCAGAACTCGGATTTTCACGTTCTTTATAGCAATGGAAAGCTGGCGAAATTCTCTACACGATTCCAGGGTCAATCTGGCATTTTGGTTCAGTTTGGAGAGAGAAAATCAGGAAACGTTTCTGACATGTGGTAATACCCAGAACTGACGTTTCAACAACCAGCTTTAATACAACAGACAGTTCGTCGTTTCTGCTAGACAGTCCGCCGTTTTACCAGGATTCGCCGCTTCTGCCATAATGAGATGAGTTAAATGCAATTTAGAAGTGGTTGGGGTAGATTTGACTTTACTCTCTCTTCCCTCTCTCATTCTTCCTATATATTGTAAAGAGGGGCTTCTTTCTAAAGGTCAAACATTCCTGTTTTGCTCCTCCCTTCTTCTCTTTATCAGGCAGATTTGTGGAGTTCGAACCTCCCATTTAAAACTGTAATGCGACTCTGCCTTTTGGCATTCTGTAGTGTATTGTATCAATCTTTGGAGCAAGTAATGCATATATGTGGATGATTCTCAACCCTCTCTGTGTTTCTTTGCATCCTCCTGGTCTTTCACTGCAAGTTTTGTTATCTGTGCATGATCTTGCATCACATTTGAATGGTTTGTGTTTATTAGCAAGACAGGTGTTCTTCATTCCTCGGTGCATCACCTCTATTAGCTTAGGTTTATTTTTCACGCATCTTCTTACCCTGTCTCCTTGGCAAGTTAGATTAGGTTTTGAGTAAACCCTCTGCATTTTTCGTGTGCATCTAAACAGAATAAAATGCACGGAATAATGATATGCATCTAAACAGATTCCTTTCTCATTTTTACAAGTCCCACGCTTGGAGAAAGGATTCAATGTTATGCAATCACACTGGATGCCTGAACATCAACCTAGAAGCCTGATGTGCAGTCCAGGGCTGCTGTGATTTTGCACTAACAGGTACCAAATGTAAGAGCTGGCCTATATTTGCAGAATAAAATGCACGGAATAATGATATATCTTTCAATTCATTCCGGATTATTTACATAAGATGCAATTACAAATATATAGGCACATAGTTTCCTATAAATTAGGAAACTATTCTACTAACAAATACTAATCACATGAGTTGTTTGTAACAACCAAACAACTCAGCACACATTTGTTATTAGTTGTTTTATATAACTAAATAACAAATTACTGATATAATAATAATTATCAAATGTAATTATTATCTACACAATGTAAATACTAATTCCTAACACCCCACCCTAAACTATTTGATCTGATCTATCTGCGCAACCAAGAGCCTAGACTCTAGATGCCCTCGACTATAGAGGGTTTAGTTGGCGAGTATAGAAAGATGGCCTCTACTCTCTCTATATGGCCCGTCCTCGAGAACAGATAGATAGAACTGGCAGATAAGATATAATACGTGGTGGTGGTCCGCCATAGAGAGAGTTTGTGCCCCCACCCCGAACCGAACTATCTTATCTTCTGACCCACACCTACCTGGTGAGGTCGAGATATGACAGAGATATATATGAATCTTATACGTCAGGTCTACAATAGGCAAGCAACCTACCAAATGAAAATTGGTTCTCTATGGGGGGCGGAGAGATATCCACTATTTCTCTCTCTCTATATGCTCCGCCCCCTCACTCTTCAGTCTCTTCTCTCTCTATCTCAGTCGATAGGGCAGGGTTGATAGGGCGCTTCACCAACCAGATCAGGCGCAGATAATCGAGTGAAGAGTGAGAGTTCATAGTGAGATATAGAGTAGAGAGAGATAGAGAGAGAGAGATATTTGTATTCTATATGTAATACAAATATCTATCTCTCTCTATATCTCTATCTCCCCCTAGATCTAGCACGAGTCTCTCTGCCCTCTATCTGGCAGATGGAGATATAGGAGGAGAGGATATAGAGAGAGGGCTCCACCTACATCTAGCACAAGTCTCTAATTCTATATGCCCTCTAGATTGATCAGGCAAACACCACCTAGATCTAGCATAAATCGTATTACGTATATGATAGAGGTCAAGTCTACAGTAGGTAAACCTACCAAATGTGATTCTGACGGAGAGATATCCATAGAGAATCTCTCTATCTCTCTCTATATGCTCTGCCCCCTCACTCTTCAGTGTCTTCTCTCTCTATCTCGGTGGACACCTAACTTCACCAATCAGATCGATCTGGGTCTCATTCAGAGTGAAGAATGAGATATAGAGTAGAGAGACAGATAGATAGATAGATAAATAGATATTTAGATAGAGAGATATTTTTATTCTATATGTAATACAAATAGATATCTCCACCTAGATCTAGCATCGGTTGTATCACGTACATAATCAAATCTGATCTAGTTGTTTCATCGATGCTCTAACTAGATCATCGATACCAATCACTTTGCTTGATGATATGATTCCTGACCCACTAGATGCAAAGAATCACGCACGATGTGATCGAGACGAATAGGATTTCTGATTGAGGGGGGAAAGGAATTGCTTCGATTCTTCATGACCAACTCTAAATTCCTGCATACTTGCTCCGGGTTATTCTCGAGTATGTCGATGTTTCTGCTATTGATCTCAAGTGTATCCAAGATGTTGCACCTTATGCCTCAGAGATTAGGAGGGTTGCGACGCGAAAAACCTTCACTTCTCTCCCCTCTCCCTTTTTCTCTCTTTCGTTTCATGGTCATCTCTCATCTCGCCGCCATCGGAGATTGGAGTGTGTAGCAGCGAGAACTCCTAAATATAGATATGGAAGGTTCCAAGACTGGGATCTCATCGTCCTCACTTCATATTTATACTATACTCCTCTCTTTATTGGCTTTTGTTCTCTATCTATCCAACAGGGATCACCCCAATACCACTACCACCACCACCAACACCACCACCACCACCACCAGTATTGACGGTATTGATCACCCACCATATCTTATTTCTCCCCACTGGCTTAAGCTCTTCGTTGATAGTTTCTTAGCGGTTTTCAATATTCTATATGGCCTACATGCACTCATTGCCACTGCTGCTCTATGGGCTCTCGGCCCCCTCAAATGGGTCCTTTTATTCTTCTTCGAGTTATTGTCCTTCCTTGGTCCTGGTGGGGATGCCGATCCAGATATATCTAGCCACCCCACCCAACCTCCTGAAAATAACGATGGGGATGATGACGGCGGTCCTAAGCCACCAACGAGAGGATTGGGCTAGCACAATTCTTCTAATTTCAGCGATCTGGGTGACTATGAGCGACTCCGTCACTTGGGAAAACAAATATACGGGGAACAATTCCCTCAGAGCATTCTAGAGAATTCCAACGCCCCTCAAATCGGGTTCTTTGGTTCTTCGCCTAGCCTTACGGAGTCTAAAGCAGCCCTCACCTATGGCAGTCTCTATCCCTCATCTACCTTTCTTCAAGTTAGACCCTTTCGTACTATAAGTTGGTGTTCCGCCGAGAGAAAGGAAAAAGCTGGCAAGACGAGCTCCTCTGGGAACACTAACACTGGGAGCGAGGCAGCTGAGCCTGTCCAAATGCAAGACAAGATATTTCCGTCCCCTGAATACAAAATATTTCCTTGGGAGCTCCCTCCTCTGGGGAAGATTACTCCCAAAGATTTTAAAGTTCCCATGGAAGGGGAGATCATTCGGATTATCGAAGTCAGGAGAGAAAGGACCAGGAAGGCTAGAACGAGGAAAGTCGGTACTGGGAAGGAAAAGGCTAGTACGGGGAAAGAAATGATCGATACGGGAGTAGAGGAGAGCAAAGGGGGCACGAGACGCCGGTTTAGCACCAACCCTCACACTATTTTACTCCATTCGATTCTAATCGCATTACAATTGGGGCTGTCGAACGCAATGGCCTCTAAAGGTCTCACTGGGGTCGACACTCCAATTCCGGTGGCAGACACAACACCTCTGGAAGATTCCATTAAGGTGGTTTCCAACTCATTTTTGAAATATACAGTATAGAGCCCTCGGTTGGGTAGAATCCGCTTTCATCGCGCTTGAAGCAGGGATCGCAACTCTCCTTTAGTCTGTCGTTCTAGCCTTTTGGGACTG
Organism: Taxus chinensis; assembly: GCA_019776745.2. Lineage (NCBI taxonomy): Eukaryota > Viridiplantae > Streptophyta > Pinopsida > Cupressales > Taxaceae > Taxus > Taxus chinensis. The sequence continues at coordinate 281,560,866 of CM034147.1, read as the reverse complement.
GGTAAGTGCATGGTTCTCGTCCTCTACCACCACCTCGACCTCAGCGGCTGCGGAACTGCCTAATCCAAATCCACCTCTGCCGATTTCGGAACCTGTTGAGGTCTTAAATATAGAAGGCTCGAGCAGTTTAGGTGGTCCAACGAATACCACGCCTAATGGCGAATAGGCTCAAGACAACGTGTCTAGCCTTATTCTTCCCACCCCTCCAGAGATGGAGTCCCCTCCTGCAGCCATAACTCTCTAGTCAACCATGGAATAGATTAATTTATAGCGGACTATAAATGTACGACTCAAAGAGAGTTTGCACGTCCAATATGAGATTATCAAGGCGCATGAGACCCAGAATACGGATCCCCGCGAGCTCCTGTCTCAATACCTTTAGACCCTTCCTGTGAGGGATGCACTGATTCAAGAAAGGGAGACGCAAATGTCCCTACTGACCCACGTGCAGAGCTTAAGGGACGCAGTCGAGGAGGTGAAAACATTGACATTGATGCCCCAAAAATTCCATCTGGATCTAGGGGCATCAACGTCAACGGAAGCCCACTCATCCGTAATCAATATGAAGCGGATTGCAGTGATAGAGACACAAGCATCCCTACTGACCCAAGTGCAAGACTTAAGAGAAACTCTTGAGAAATTTAGAACATTGGCATTGCTGCCCCAAAAAGCCCTTATAGATCTAGAAGCAGCAGTGGCGATGGCAACTCAATCTCTAGGGGCCTCTAGACACATATATGACTCGGGATACGACCAACTAAACTGGAGGCAGTTCTCTCTATCTCATCCCTATAGGTTCAAATGGAGGGTTTGAGATGTGGCTTAAAGGAGGAGGCGATCGGGGAGTTAAGGGCACTGGCGACGCCCGAGAAACCCCTCTGGATCCAAGGATGGCAATGACAGTGGCAACTCCCTCTCTTCATCAAACCGAGACCAGAGGAGGTGTGCAAAGTTCTAACTAAACTATTTTTCTGTCCCCTATCTATCTCTCACTATAGGGGAAGACGGGGTAGAAAGCGCATCAATACCACTGATATCAATCTATAGGGAGTCGGGGGTGGAGGAAGCTCTAGACTCTTGAGGGGAGGAGCACGGCTCGCCCCTATCCGCCTCTATGTCTGTCTCTCTAGAGGGGGAGGATGCTGAGACTGTGAATCTATAAAACAAGATGAATAGCTCGCTTACGCGTAAATCGAAATACCTCTCTACCTCCAAAAGGACTCATGCTAGTTTGGGAACCAGGAGCTCCTCCATTCCCTCTAGTCGTTTGTCCCTATCTGATAAGTCTAATCGCCTTGCCAGTGAAAAGCTCGATATCACTCAACCGAGGTCAAGCTCTTTGATCCCGAAGAAAAACTAGAGTTTCCCCCTCCCAACCTTATCTAGCTAGGGGGGTGGGAACATGCGGTGTTCCTTATTCTAGATAACAAGAGACGAGGGGGGCTTGTTTCTCCAGTTCATCAAATATAGATATATGGTGGCCCAGTGGTGGTTTCCCCCTACTCACTCAAGTAGGGGGAAACCAGGGGGGTTTGGTGGGCACCCCCCTAAAGTATTTCTCCCATCCTCCCCATACTCCTAGTGGTCCTTGTTGGAGAGAGATATCGCCTATATATATAGATATACCTTATAATCCCGCCCTATATAAAAATATCTGAGGCTCCCCCCATGTATAGGTTCTTTATCGGCTCCTACCCTACCCTCCCCTATCTATATTCTTTATCGTCTCCCCCTATGGATAGATAGATTATACTTTACCTCCTCCCCTCTTATTGTATTGACCGGCTCATCATATATCTTGGGCTCCCCCCTCATCTATATTCTTTATTGGATGGGTGGTGTCTTTACTGTAGATTTGGATAGGAGTCCTATCTATAAATTCTACTGGGGCTCCCCTCTCTCTATAGATTCTATATTGGGGCACCAACCGGCACCCTATCGGGAAGGTCACCATACCTTTTTCCCCTGCGGGGCTAACAAGCGCCCTATCGGGCATGCCCATTGTAAACAAACAGAAGAAAGGCGGGAAGTGCATCTCTATATTGCGGTGTCAGGGGTTCGAATCCTCCGGTTTAGGAATAGGCATAGAGCGAACATGAAGAGAGTGACGTAAGGGCACATAATAGTTCCATGCCGGTCTTCATGACTTGATAAGGGCTTTCTTTCATGGCAAGGGGCGGTGTACGACAGGCATATTGGGTGGTATACGTGAGTGAAGGGACCCATGGCGAGCGTGTCCATCGCTATGGTAAGGAGTGGAGTTTGGGGGCGGGTTGGGTGAAGGCAGGGGTGGGGGATCGGGGGAGTATCCTGCTTTGGGCGGCAAGCTCCCCTCATCTAGAGGCCCACCTTTATCGACTTTCCCCTTGGCTCCTCTCCCTATATAGAGCGATGGGCCTCTCCCCCACTCGCCGAGGGGATGAACGGGACCTCTCTAGGAGCATGTTGGGATTGTTCTGGACATAAGCGTAGCAACCCGAAGGGCTTTCGGAGTGGGGCAAACATGGCAGAGTAGCTCAACAAGATATTCATGATCACCTCCACCTCAAGTAGTATTGGTATTGCTGGAGTGAATATTCTGACGGGGGCGGATTAGTCATCTGGGGCTCTACCGGAAACCACCGGCCAAAGGATGGGAAAGAAAGAACACCATGACAAACTCATGCATGGTCCCGAAACTCATAACATCCATCTATATAGAGGGGGGCCGGGGGGCGGGGGGGCAGCGGGGAGGGGAGGGGAGAGGGGGGGAGAGGAGCCCGTAAGATGGCAACTTCCTAAATAGATAGCTCTGTTGTTCCTCATCAAGTGATCTAGATGGGTGCATCTAATGGGCGGTGTGCGTATGCAGAACAAAGAACGAAGTTCGTGATCATAGCACGTTAATAGTTTATATGATCATTTGATCATTAATACTATTAATATTACATGAGTCATATCTATGCGACCTGCAAGACTGATGAACTAGATATTGGAGTTGTGCCTGGATCAAACCGGATCATACCCTTTTGCCCCATATGGAGTGTATCTCCCCTATCTCCTATCTAGATGTATGGCATCCGGTGACTGGGTTCCTCTCATCCCATCTCTTCCGTAGAGGGTTGGTGCCGTCGAGGCCCTATATAGAGATAGCGCGCATATCTCATATCCATCCTACCGAAGTCTCTAGATCTCTACGCCAGATCACTATCCCAGATCTAATCTCTAGGGCCCTCTATATATAGATATGTAACCCATATATCGATATTGGCTCGATGGGATATGGGCCTATCTATATGGAATCTGCCTTTATATAGATGAGATGGGGAAGTGGATAGAGTTGGTAGTTTAGGGAGGGGGTCGGAGAACGAAAGGTCGGAGCTATGATCTAGATATAGATTGGATTGCCCCCCAGAGAGTTTGTATTACATATATAATACCCTTCCATCCGAGGACAGAATCGTGGAATAGAATGGCTTTGTTCACCCACCACCTATCTGAACTAAGGCAAAGCCAAGTTAATAGTGTTGAGTTGGGGGTCCTATCTCTCTATGGGTACCCCTAAACTCTCTACATGGCCCCCTCCTCCGAACACCCCGTCAAGGCTATCTCTATAGCTTCTCTATATGGGATGGGGAGAGCATGGGACGTCGACAGCAGCCGGGGATCTAAATTGGCCCCCCCACTCTCTATATCTTCTCTATATCTCTAGTCATTGATGATGAGACACGTATACAATACATGGATGGAGAGTTGAGTCATCACATCCACTATCCAACTCTCATATCATATAGGGGTGGGTTGGGAATGAACCCTGAACTATCTGATCTGGGGCCCAACGGGATCATATAGACAATAGATAGGGGCAAGCACACGGCCGACGGGCCTATCTATTTTTGGAGTGACGTGACCATATATCTCTCTAGGCTGATGACTTTCTAGACTAGACGTGATATGATGAGAAGGATCTCTCTCTCTCGAGGACAACCCAACCGGTAAGGACAAAGCACACTCCCCCCCATCTAGATAAAGGAGAGCAGGGATTGGGAGGACAGGTGGATTGGGGTCGAGCTTCAGACTTGTAGCCAGCCACCTTTCTTTAGCTGCTTATATATAGATATGGCCGAACTCGTGACTAACTAAACTAATATGTGATGTCATTGGCTATCTAGAGTCAGTTCTCTACTCTCTATAGCCCCCCCCACTCCCGCGACGACCTACTTATCTAGCCCAGGCCCTATCTAGTTAGTGCCCCGCTCCCTTCATTAGTTCACAGCGATCTATATAGAGTAGGGGTACTATTCGCTGTCGCTCAATCCTCCCCCGTTGGCCCATATAGATCATATCATAAGGGCCGAGATCACTATGGATGGTAGATGGTCGGCGCGACGTCCCCTAGAACTCTATGGGGAGTTCTATAGATAGGGCCAATGGTCTAAATAAGACTAGGGGCCGAGCCGGAGATGGCCCTCTATCTAATCTATATGGACTAATATGTGATGTCATTGACTATCTAGAGTCAGTTCTCTACTCTTTATAGCCCCCCCACTCCCGCAACGTCCTACTTATCTAGCCCAGACCCTATCTAGTTAGTGCCCCGCTCCCTTCGTTGGTTCACAGCTATCTATATAGAGTAGGGATAGTGTTTGCTGTCGCTCAATCCTCCCCCGTTGGCCCATATAGATCATATCATAAGGGCCGAGATCACTATGGATGGTAGATGGTCGGCGCGACGTCCCCTAGAACTCTATGGGGAGTTCTATAGATAGGGCGAATGGTCTAAATAAGACTAGGGGCCAAGCCGGAGATGGCCCTCTATCTAATCTATATGGGCCAACGGGGAGAAGGCCCCGCCCCCTATATAGAGTAGAGAATCCCTCGAAAGAGAGATAGATGCATTGGCCCCTATATCTTTATCTCGATGGGCGGAATAGACTGATTACTAAACGAAAGCGGAGATGGCCGATCAAGTCAAGCTCATCATTGCTCATATCCAACCATTCACCACCCTAGTTGGCCAACCCAACCTTTTATCGTAAGTGGGGTGGGTTTCCTCGTTACGCCAGAAACAGAAAAAGGGGAGGCCGGGGGCCCCTATCTCTATACGGGAGTCTAGATAGGGGGCCCCAGATAGAGAGTTCAGGGTCGAAGGGAGATTGTTCATGAAGGCCCCGAAGTCGGAGATTGTGGATTGTAGATTGTTACTTCAATGCAATAGTTGGCATGCCAGTTTCGAATCGAAGGCCCCAGATAGTCTCATTCAGGGTTGGAGATTGATCATCTATATATAGATAGGGCATGTTTTCCCCTATATCTATAACTTCGGTTGACTCCCTCGACTTCCCCATATAGATCCATAGGCTTCCCAATCAATAGGGGTGCCGACTCTGACTATCTATATATTATATAGAGAAGATATAGTCGTTATGTTCAGCCCGGTCGACTAACCCCATCTATCTATGGGACACTTAGACCCATATAGAGATAGGGTGCTACGCTCCCTCCTCAACCTAAGCGGATCAACCGATCACACTGGATCCGCTGCAAACTCTGGGGCACTCGGACTATTCCTTGAACTCTCTATATGGCACTAACTGCGCTCCCTCCTCAACCTAACCCAACCCGCTACCCCTCAATCGAGCCTTGAACTCTCTATCTAGGTCCCCTGATGGAGCTGGGGCTGTCTATATCTCTCCCGAGCAGCACTAGAACCCGAACCGTCTAGAGATTGTAAGGGTTGTTGGGCATGAATTTCATATAGAGATAGGGGCCCTCGGTGTCCCGAGAGAACTCTAGATGCACGAGTCACTCCCACTCCAATAGAGTTGCGATACGATTAGAGCGAGAAAGGGGAAGTGCAGTATAGAATTAAATTGGCCACCCCCACCCTGACCTAAAGTTGTGTAGGGCTCATCACTCTATAGAGTAGGGCAGTTGAGAAATATATGAATAGGGTCACTATATAGAGTAGGGCTCATTCATCGAGCCCTAATCGAGTCGAGCCAGTATATAGATAGGCAGTCGATCCCAACTAACTATCTATAGGGATTATGCCTTCAGTCGAGCTATATGGATTATGGCCTCAGTCGAGCCCTGCTATATCTAGTTGGGTCCTAGTCGAGAGCCCCTATGCCCTATGTAATTTTTTCGGCTCACCATATATATATAGATATAGGTAGGCAGTCGATCCGTAGTTGATTTGTTTAGTAGTTATATACATAGGGCCCAAATCAATCGAGGGGGTCGAGCACCGACTAGAACTACTATCTATTTGAGATGGGCAACCATATATGGTAGGGCCCATATAATAATTCATGGTAGGGCCCCTATCTATATATGGTTGGCGATCCCCTCTATATAGATTATATGGATCGATCGCCTATCCTATAAAGAGATCTGGGATATGGCTAGCGAACATGCCCCACTGAAAAGAGATAGGGGTGTCTCATAGAGATGGGGCTCCTAATCGATCACCTAGAGATCCCCTCTCTATAGATGGGGGGTTTAGCGAACATACCCCCCTCATTATAAACAAGGGCAAGGGCGACTCTCTATAGTCTATAATCTATATAGGGGGTCGAGGAGCACTCGATAGCCCTCTATATTCTCTGGGGGCATTGACATCGATGCTCCCTATAGATATCCCATATATGTGGCAAGGCAACACCCTACTATCCCCTCTCTCTATGGGGGGGTAAAGGGCATCTATATCTTATCTACACCCTATCCACATGGCAACCATATCTATCCCATATAGATAAGGGGGCCTGGCTCCCTATCTATATATGGGATAGGCCCCTGTAGGCGGAGTTCCTTTAGATAGGCCCCTGAACTATCTAATGTCTAATCCCCCTATATAGAGAAGAGAAGAGGGGCCTCCCTCGCCTAGATCTCCCATATAAGATATATATATCTATAGGGCGGAGTTTGCCCTTTTGTTTCTTTAGGGCATATATAATACAGATATAGATATAGTATATCAATACAATACAATACAATACAATACAAGTTGTGAATTTACAAAAAAACAAATATTGTTTGTATCCATCTCTATCTCTATCCCAGATATATAAATAGGGGTGACCATATATCTGTCTATATATAGGAGGGGCGGATGACTGGTCTCATATTCTATCCATGATACGAATGATGACTGGTTGTATCATGTCTAGTCTCTAGATGGGAATATGGATGGGAGAGCTGGAGATTCCAGTGGACCGGCTAACCACACCCTATACTGATATTAGAGTGACTAGTGGGTAGCAGGGACGAAATCATCTCCTTTCTAAAGCCCATGGGGACTACTGACCAATAGTTCGGTGTCTCCGCCCCGGGGTGGTTCACTATTGGAAAGCAGTTCCTCAACATCAGTGATGGACACATTGAACTGGGACTCCCATATCTATATATAGGGCGATCAGTTTTCGACCTCCGGTGGCAAAGCTAACTGAGTGGTGGCCTGCATGACCTGGTTGGGTAACGTGGGCAGATATAGATATAGGCCCACATTACCCGAGTTGTCTGCCTGACTGCTGAATGCGGGTGTCTCCAGGGCGGTTCAGTGCATTAGACATAGATAGGGAATACGATCCCAAGGATGAACTGCCCTCGTCACCTATATATGGGGCCGCCCTGCCATAATATAATATAATATAATATAATAATTTGGGACCTATTTGATGGCCCCATAGGGGTCGGTGGATAGAGGTCTTTGCCCGGTGCTATATATTCTATTAAGGGCTGCATTAGCTAGGCCCTATATCTATATTCGGCCGATCCTAGTCTATATAGGATGAACTTAGCCGACCCCTATATAGATTTATATATGGGTAGTGGGTATAGTGGGTATTAACGACATGACCTATTATAGAATGTAGTTCCGCACGTTGACAGCATGACAAAAGATAGATAATATAGTTCTATTCTATTCTATTTTGTATATAGAGGTCTCCTCTGGGGGGGCCGAATGCTCCTATTCTATATATAGGGCAACTGCCGGGAAACCTTGCCACTCCTCCCGGCATGGCGAAAAGATATAAGCCCGGCAAGTACCCGCTGTACGGAGTTCTCTCTTGCCCTATATAGATATATATATGGGTAGGGGGCATAGTGGGTATTAACGGCATGACCTACTATAGAATGTAGTTTCGCACGTGGACAACATGACAAAAGATAGATAATATAGTTCTATTCTATTCTATTTTGTAGATAGAGGTCTCCTTTAGGGGCCCCAGGGGCCCGATTGCTCTAGTTCTATATATAGGGCAACTTCCAGGAAACCCTGCCACTCCTCCAGGCATGGCGGAAAGAAATAAGCCCGGCAGGTACCCGCTCTACGGAGTTCTCTCTCGCCCTAACTATATATGGCCGCTATCTATAACAATACATAACCCATTTCTGTTATGCTATCGATCGGGCCCTCGACCCATATCTCTATAGGGGGTCGAGGAGTGAGCGGAGCGGACCCGAAGATATGAACTATAAATATCTATATATATATAGGCGAATGGACATAATCAATGGCCCAATGGTAATCAACTAATGAGGGAATCCAACCGGGGACTAGAAAGGGAGTTAGGAGTTGTCCCCCGCCCTATCCCAGGCTCCTCTATCCAATCCATACCATGCCATACTTGGTTTATGCTAGCCCTATAAATCTATATGGGCGTCAGTACGATCCCCTATCTATACATGGGTTGGGATGAAAGGGTACTATATAGAATAAGGGTTTAGTCCAATCCAATCTATATCATAGTTGCCCCCCCAGATATAGATAGGGTCAATCCGGTTCATGGTTCCCTATCTATGGCGATCTTGCTGAAAAGTTATAGATATAGGGCTCCCCATATCTATAGAACTGTGCCCAGCCCATATATAGATAGGGACGGAATAATGGAGTTGGGGATGGCCCCCCAGATATATATTAGGCCATATTATGGTCCCCCGTATATAGATAGGAAGATAGGGCGCCCAACTACATAGGGAGGGGGGGTTGGGAGTTGGCCCCCATATATAAATAGGGCGATACTAGGACCCCCACCCCATATATAGTTATAAATTGGGGGCACTATCTAGATGCTATGCTCGAGGCCCCTATCTAGATATCTGACAACTCTCTATAGTCGGCCGAGTCGAAGGCCGCCTCTATCTAGATAGCTACACTCACCCCCTCCTAAATATCTTATCCATCTAGCTATCTGGAGGAGAAGATCTATCTAACCCCTAACCCCATCTATAGAGATCTGGGTGGTCGAGAGCCCCCACCCCACCATATATATAGATAGGAGACATTGGGGTCGAGGGAGAGGAGAGGGCCCCTGAACTCTCTCTATTATCTATAAGGTAAGGCACCCCATTAAAACATATTCTAAAGGGCTAGGCCTATCCATATATGGGCACAGTTCTATAGATATGGCCGACTGACTACATGTATATAGAGAGAGATGGGTATGGGTTTGTTTCCTAAGCCCACCTATATATAGTATTGGGGGATTAGCCATCTGCCAAATATATATAGATAGGGTGCCCATTTAGAGTTATCTCCGAGCCATATATAGATAGGGGCCCTCACATAACTAGAACTATAACCCCTATGCCCGTATAAGGGGGCCCTCTATCTTGTAGCTATTTAAAGGGACTCGGGAGTATATCTAGGGGGTGCCCCTATCTCCCCCCCTATACATAGATATGGGAGCCGAGAAATCTAGAGGGGCAACAACGAGAGAGGACCAACAAGAGAGGAAAATGGATAAGATATGGCCAGTCGCCCATCTCGGGAGGGGGCCTCCCGGATCTGATGGGGCCATCTATCCCATCTCTCTATAACCGGCCGGAAGGTTGGGACCGACGGCATCTCTCCCAGATATATATATAGGGTTGGCACCCTCTATATCTACCTATATATGGCGACGGCATCTCATCTATAGTTGTAGATGGGGATGGAGAGCCTAATATACTATTCCCATATATATATATGGGCAGAGTGATCGACTAGCCAATACATTGAAGAATCTCGATTAGGATACCAAGCATCGGCCCTATATATATACAACCGGCTATCCTCGATTGGGATGGATGGGAATTGAACAGCTGGTCTGGGATACCAAGCCTACTGATGAAGACACATTACCGACCTGCATTTGTAGTTAGCACTCACTCCATTAGATAGACAGGGTAGGGGCCCCCATAGAAACCATCTATAGAGAGGGGGACGGGGGGTAACATCTATAGTTATCTCGGGAGATCTAGTATACATAGTGGGGGCTCCTATCTGCCCATATATGTATAGAGGGGGGCAACTAGGGTGCCCCCCTCTATATATATGGCCTAACCCCGAGCCTTGTGCCCGTCGAGTGGTTTGTCGATAGGCCCTTCAATCAGGTCTCTCGAGAGGTATATATATATATATATATATATATATATATATATATATATATATATATATATATATATATATAGTGGGGAGAGTGACTCAATCATAGCTAACTGGAAGCAATACCGGATTCAACGAGAACGTTCGAATATGATATGTGATGAACCATAGATGGAAACAACCTGTTCCTGGCGATCCGTTCATCGCCAATCAAGGGGTTCATCCAAGGATCAAGAAGACCCACATCTATATATATTGAGGCGGATCAATCAATAACGTCCGTTCATCGCCCCCCCAACTATATAGATGTCAGCGCCTTTGAATCAAGTCAAGCTAGCAGGAGTGAATCAAGTCAAGCTAGCGCCTGGAGCCCTATCTATATATGGCATAAAACAAAGTTTTCGGGCCCGGCCCACCCCTATTTATTGTACTGAGGAGTATATGGGTTTGGGGCACTCGACCAACAACTCTTTCTATATATGGCTTGGCCTTTTAAAGAGGAGCGGCGCCATTCCTATTCTCTCTTCCGCTTGTCGAACCGAACGAGATATGTATATCATTAAGAGCGGAACCTCCTTTCTATTAGTCATTAGTCCTGTTGGACTGCATCACTAGTTGCATTAGTTCGGAATTCATCAATCGCTAGGACTTGTTTGGACTGCATCAATCGCTAGGACTTGTTTGGACTGCATCAATCACTGGCTAAAGCGAGAGCATTGATTTGGTTAAAGCAAGAGCATGGACAAAAGCAATGGCGCCCCTATTTGTGCACTCGCTTTCTTCGTGATGCATCCCTATATAGATCTGGGGAAGGCAAGGAACTATGGAAAGGAAATCTATATCTGGAGGGCGAGGGATTCTTCCCCTATGGACAAAACAGAACCACTCGACCAGCAAGAACGGTGTGAGCAGAGCGTAGCATATAGCATCTCTTCGCACTCGACCAAATATCTCTTTGTTCTTCGTCAAGGCGTGAGCGCATTATGTATGGTTAGATAGGACCACCCACAGTATAGAGTTGGCCCACAGGGGGCTCTCGCCCGCCCCTCTATTCTATCTGTAGGACAAGAACCCTATTCGCTCCCCGCTCCTATATATATAGAGGGCCGAGGACCCCATATCTATATATCGGGAGGGGGTACTCAATTGTCCTCAATCGAGGCACTCCAGCCCTATATAGATATAGAAGGGCCCCTAAAGTATATAGAGTTGGAAGAAACTCAATTCTATATAGTGTTGTGCCAATGGACCTCCCATGCCAATGAAACTTTCTCTCTTTCTCTATACTGCCCTCCCCCTCCTCAACCCTTACCTCAAGTGCAAACTCTATATACTCGCAGAAATGAGCTTCACTTTCCTCAGTCGAGATCCTACACCTCCCCTACAGAGAGATCTATGTATGTGGGGGAGGACTGGGAAAGAGGGGGAGTCCCTCAAGGCAGTAGAGGAGGTCGAACCCCCAGAGTTCAGATAGGGCATTGGTCGAGCCCCTAGATAGATATAGAAGATATATTTAGGGTAGGGTAGGGTAGGGTAGGGTAGGGACGAGGGGAGGAGCAGATAGATATAGATCCCTCTTCCCCCTCCTCAACCCCATAGAGGGGGACCTTTCTAGCCATCTATACAAAATGGGCGCCCTATCCCTATATACATCTGGACGTCCTCTATCTGGGGCGTATATACAGGGGTTGGGGTCGACCGCATAGCAGACATGAGACCACCCACCTGGCCAAATAAACTATATACAGGAGGAAGTCCCCCGACCTAAACTATTTAAGGGGATGGGTCGGCTTATATAGATAGATGATAGATTATCGCTGGCACTTCACATCTCCGCAGCTATCTCCCCACGATCAATATCCTAGGAATGAAGTATCCTATTGATTGGGGTCAGGGCAGGGTATGGACATAAGGGCATCAAATTAAAATAGGTTATACTATGGCACTCATCACTAAATAGGATAGGAGGGCAAATAGGATTGGATGCCCGAGGAATCTTCTTCCGCAAATGCTCAAATTATAAAATGGATGCCACTTCTTCTATGGAGGGGGGGATCATATAGCATCTCTTCGACCGCTTTAAACGAATCTTCACTTCGGTGGTAGGGGCTGAGTTAGTTGCCGAAACAAAAGCACTTGGGATGGGACCAGTGTTACTGATCCGGGTAAGATCGGTGATCGGAGTTCTCTTCCCACAATCTCAAGCCGACCGTTTCGGACGGGAGCAATGGCGATACCATGAACAGAAAGAATACCCATCTAAAGAGACAACTGTCGTAGACGTAAAGATCCATCCCCTACTTGCCATAGACATAAAGTAATATCCATCCATCCATCCATCCACAGAGACAACTGCTTGACCACGTCGGATATCCATCCAACAGGCCAGATCGCCGCCATCCTTACTTGATATATGGGATGGCTTGCTCAAATTATAAAATGGATGCCATTTCTTCTACGGAGGGGGGGGGATCATATAGCATCTCTTCGACAGCTTCAAACGAATCTTCACTTCGGTGGTAGGGGCTGAGTTAGTTGCTTAAACAAAAGCACTTGGGATGGGACCAGTGTTACTGATCCGGGTAAGATCGGTGATCAGAGTTCTCTTCCCACAATCTCAAGCTGACCGTTTCGAACGGGAGCAATGGCGATACCATGAACAAAAAGAATACCCATCTAAAGAGACAACTGTCGTAGACGTAAAGATCCATCCCCTACTTGCCATAGACAAAGTAATATCCATCCATCCATCCATCCATCCACAGAGACAACTGCTTGACCACGTCAGATATCCATCCAGCAAGCCAGATCGCCACCATCCTTACCCGATATATGGGATGGCTTGCCCATCACTTTCTCTCCCTCCAGATAGATGGGATAGCCAGGAAGTCGAGGGCCCGAGTTCTATATAGAGGGCTGATAGGCCGAGGCCTTCAGTCACCGTAACCCTTCGTTCCCCTATCTATATATGGGGGCCATATATCTATATAGGGCAAGAATTGGTATGAGATATTTATCTGGGCTCGACCTTTTCTATTCCCTATTTGCCCGCATCCACCCCTCCATTTGGGGACTCAATCGATGCTTATAATAACCATATAGTATATGCATGCACTTTGATCAAAGCACTCGACAACCTCTATTCAGAACTAGAGAGAATTGGGGGGCGGCGCGGCCATATATCTAGTTTCCCCTATCTATATATGGGGCACTCCACCCACAAGACACTCTATATAACAAGTTAGGCACCCTACATCACGTCTATAATACTTTCTTTCGGGTGGGTCGATCCCCTACCCCTGTTTCTTAGTAAAGGCCCCCCTCTATATAGGAGATCTATCTAGGAGGCATTGGGTGACTCCTCAGATATTCTTCTAGATAGGCCCCAACGGCCTAGCCTACCCATATATAGAGCTTCGAGAAGGAGAAGAATTCTAGAGAATTGGGGGGCGGCTATATAGAAATCATCTCCATATATACGGCATTCGCATTCGTCATATATAGATAGGGGGTGCCCCATCCCCATCTAGAGAGATCAGATCTAGATGGCCCTATATATCTGCCCCTACGCCCCCATGTATATAATTCTCTCCCGATGGGATGAGTGTCGACTATAGAGAAGAGAGCGTCCCTCGGTCTAGTCTATTGAGAGCGCCAGCCATAGTTCAGATAGGGGTCCATATCTACAAATAGGGTCGCCATACCATACCATATATATAGAGGGGAGGGCCCCTAAATGACGTAGATTAAATATAGAGAACTGGAGGGCCCTCAAACTAAACCGATTGATTCTCATCGCATCATATCATGTATATATATAATAGATGGATCCAGATTCCCCAGATAGCCATATAGCCATATATAGAGAGGGGAGGGGAGGCCATCATCCATCCATCTCTTATATACGTGACACAATGGGGTGAGGGCCCCCCTTCTATCTATATATATAAGTGCATTGAACCAGCACCTGTTGATGCTGAACCTCCATCTATATATAGCAAACCTACTAAAGTCCAGAACCAACCTCACCCGCCCAGATATGAGAGGGCTCCAGATAGATATATAGGTAGCCGTGGATAACCTCCGATAGAAACAAAATGGGCAAGAGTTGCTTGGCCAAGTAGATATATAGAGTAGGGCACAACAACTGAACTTAAACTCAATCGAATGCCCCTTATCTATATCTATCTGGGGTCCTCTCTATATCTGGGGGACAGATTCTATCCATACATGGCAACCCTGTCTATAATTCATAGTTATGCTCGATCCCCAGCCCATCTCCCCCCTGATATATCGGTCCCATCTATCATGGCGATCCATCATGAGTAAACAATACCAATAGTAGGTAGTCGTCATTCGTATGGGATATGGACGAGCAGAAGATCTCCATCTGCAATCATCCACAATCAGAAGAAGAGATTTCAAATAGATTTATCCATGGGGATAGAGATAGATAGTTGGCACTCGCCCCCCCATATCTATATAGAGCCAGAGCAGATTCTATATAGGGCTCATCCTGATTGATCACTCCACTCTAGATAAGATAAGATCTATGTGCGGGGCGGCGGCGGCCTACCCTACTCTCTATAGGGAGTGTCCAGTGGTGGTGTGGTGAAGACTGAACTCAAACAAGGGCCCTGAAATCTACTCTCCCATAGATCTAGATCTAAGGGGGTCAAGGGGATTTGAACTCAGCTCGACTGAAGGGAGGGTTCTAGTCTCAAGCCATAATCCCCCCCAATATCTAGATAGGGGCATACCATATAGTTGGTTGGGTTGGGGCCACAACCCAACCCAATATTTCTTGATAGATAGGAGTGCCGACTCTCTATATGACTATATAGATATAGCCGCGATTCTATATAAAGCCCGGCCCAACCCCACCCATCTAGTCTCAACTCTATATGAATATAGGGCAGGGCAACTAACTACTCTACTATGAGGTGGGAATAGCTGGGATCAAAGCGAGAGGGTCTATCTATCTATATGGGGGTCCCCCTCTATTCTCTATATGTCCCTGTAGAGATATGGCGGCTATCTAGAGTTGGGCTCCTCTACAATCTCTTCTCTATTCTGGGGTCCCCCTCTATTCTCTATATGTCCCTATGAATATATGGCGGCTATCTCCTATCTCAGATATATAGAGAGGGGCGGGTCCTCAACATATAGATGAATGGCATAGCGATGGCATCATAGCGAGAGGGTCCTCGACAATCTCTTCTCCATTCTTTATTCCCGCTCCTATCCCGATCCATATCCCTGAGCATAGCGAATAATCTATATCTAGGCTGGGGCTGGGGGGGCATCAGGCCTGCCTATAGAGTTAGGGGTCCCTCGACCATATCTATAAGGGTGCATGAATGGAGCTATATAGAGTAGGCTGGACCAGTTATAGATATAGTGCTTCCTCGATCTATCGAGTGCCGCCGACTAGACTATAGATAGTCGTGTAGCGCCCCTAGATCCCTATACATAGGTCGAGCCCTCTAGATATCTAATCTATTTATGGGGTGGGGGGCCACGCCCGCCCTTATATATAGTAGGCGATAGCCTAGCTATATATCTATTGGTTGGGCCGGCTATGGCTATATAGAAGGCATGAATGACCCAGCCTAGACATAGTTTGGCTAGATATATAGATATGGGCGGTTGGCATATTTATAGATCTAACATAGGCCCTGATGGCGACTTGGATGGATAGAGAACCCCCCCCCCCTTATCTATATAGGGGATATAGAGAGGCTACTCTCTTCTCTAGCGGATCGAAGCTAACATAAGCGTCTCGTCTGCTGCACCCTCCACCCACCCATCCACTGAGGCCTATATAGATCGATCTATGGCCCATCCACAGATTGATTCCAAGGGGAGAAGCTAGGGATTCTCCCCATATATATAGATAGAGGGCTCACCCGAATTGATACGACTGATGACTTCTTATTACTCCAGTCGAGGGCCTATCTAGATATGGGACCCGATTAGTTTCCCACCTCCCATCGCCTATCTCCCATCTCTATTCTATAGGTATAGGACTTGACTATTCTATATTACATACGTGATATGACTCAACCAACATTGTTGCATCCGGGTGGGTACTCACTAGACTAAAGGGCGACTACATTGCATATGCTCTTCCCTTAGGGAAATGTTTTATTGAATCGGATTGGAACGCGATGCGAGGCCCATCCCTCTCCCTCTTGCATTGATCCGCTGCCATATATATCTAGAGGGGCTTTAGTCCGATCCCCCTCTATCTCCCATATAGACATAGAGGGGCCGACAGAACCCATATCCCATCTATATAAAGGGAAGGGGATCTTTCCCCAAAGGCCCATCCACAGATTGATTCCAAGGGGCGAAGCTAGGGATTCTCCCCATATATATAGATAGAGGGCTCACCCGAATTGATACGACTGATGACTTCTTATTACTCCAGTCGAGGGCCTATCTAGATATGGGACCCGATTAGTTTCCCACCTCCCATCGCCTAGGACCGATAGTTTCCCACCTCCCATCGCCTATCTCCCATCTCTATTCTATAGGTATAGGACTTGACTATTCTATATTACATATGTGATATGACTCAACCAACATTGTTGCATCCGGGTGGGGTACTCACTAGACTAAAGGGCGACTACATTGCATATGCTCTTCCCTTAGGGAAATGTTTTATTGAATCGGATTGGAACGCGATGCGAGGCCCATCCCTCTCCCTCTTGCATTGATCCGCTGCCATATATATCTAGAGGGGCTTTAGTCCGATCCCCCTCTATCTCCCATATAGACATAGAGGGGCCGACAGAACCCATATCCCATCTATATAAAGGGAAGGGGATCTTTCCCCAAAGGCATCCGGCTCATATATCTTTCCCCTCTACCTCTTTCTATCTATATACATCCTTATCTAGATATCTCATCCGGCAGGCCTGTCTTTCTATATGGCTGGACTTAACGTCGGTTTGATCATCTGGCCATATCCATAACTACATAGAGGGGAGAGGGGCCCCCCACCTCATATATAGTTATAGATATGGCCGAAGGATAGAATCGTCCAGCGATATAGATAGAGTAGAGAGGGGTCGAATCAAGTACCCAACCCCCACACAAGCTTACCAGAGATAGGGAGGCTTTACTGGGTCTTCAAGAATCTATAATGGTACACCCACTTTTATAATGGTATATTCTATAGATAGGGCCAACTAGATATATACGATACGATACGATACGATGTCACATATATATAGATAGGGCGAAGCGAGGAGCCTGGCAGACTGACTCCATATATATAGGGGAGATAGGGGCCCCCGAGGGGCCCAGATAGATATATAGGGAAGAGATAAATATAGGAGATATAGCTAGGAGAGCCCCTCTATAGATCTATATGGCAGCAGATCAAACAACCTTATGGTATGGCGGATGAAGTGAGAACCACCGGTGGACCCCCATTGTTCTAGATGGCCCTATCTAGATAATATGGCGGATGAACCTCGTTACTATAGTTCTGAATCTATAGCTGGGACTTATAAAGATAGAGAGGGGGGCCTCGGGACTCCATCGATCTATTGTGCCCATCCTGCTCGTATATAGATAGGGATAGGCCCCCACCCCAGGTTGGGATTAGATAGGGCATTTCACTATAGAGTGGGGGAACCCCATAGAGGTAGGGAAGATCTCTATATAGGGGGAGGTTAGATAGTCTTCTATAGAGATAGAGGATCGTGTCTCCTGGCCACCTCCCCTCTATATGTAGCGTCGGAACTATAGATAGTCAGAACGGCGTCCTCTACATGTATCTCTATAGAGAGTTACGGCCAACCCTATCCCTATAGTCGCATAGCAAGGACAGTTAGGTTGTGCGAGGAGAAGATATATATAATATATAGGGGTCTATCGACTACAATATTCTATAGAGGTGTGGGGATTGTGCCCGCTGGTAATAATCTAACTATATAGACATACACGCGGAGGGTGGCGTAGGTCGAGTCGAGATTGTGCCCGACCCTCTATATAGAATAGAACCTGAACAATCAATCGAGGTTGGTGATCTCCCGGTGTGAGATAGGCCAATGACCTGATCAATCAATCGCCCTCTATATCTATGGGCGTGCTCAGGACCACTAAGGGGTTTGAGTGAAGTTCTCGACCAGTCGATTCATATATATGCAGGGGGACCTTGAATACAAATGACTACTCACTCAACCCCCCCATCTATCTATATCTACGGCTTTATACAGAAACAATGGGGGGGATCGTTGCTCGACCTTGAATATGATATGGTGACAACACTTGATACAGAGCTTGAGCTTGATCAGTTATATCTATATAGGGCATAACGACATGAAAGAAGATATATATCTAGGGCCCCATTGAATTCTATATCGCTCGATCACCCGATGCCCTATAAAATCTATATATCTCTCCTTTATAGATATAGGGGCCATATCGATAGGTTGTTAGGTTGTGGAGCTTGTTTTCATATGAGAAACTATTGAAGACTGTACACTAAGAGTACTGTACACTTGATACCAGGAAACGTTTTTCTCATATGGACGGGATTTTTGACCCATAGGTTGATGGGATGGTTTTGACCCATGGTTTTGATACCGACGGTTTCGTAAAACTGCTTGAGCAGTTGTCTACTTATATGGTTCTATGCATATGGTAGGTATAATGTAACATTGCAGATGTGTTTTGAATTCGGGTGTGAATTCTATAGAGTATGTTGAGCATAGCTCCAAACGAATCTGGGTATTGTACTGAGAGAGCAGTGGCTTATAATAAAATCTGAGCAAGTGATTCTTGGTGGAAATAACCCAAATTGGGTGAACCACGTTAAATACTGTCTCTTTGTGTTGTGTTATTTTATTCTACACTTTTATTTGAGATCTGTAATATTATCTGCATTTTAGTTTCTACTGTTGCAATTATGTGAGGGATTATTCCACATATTTTATCCCTTATTTCCTAACATAGGTCAAGCAGAACCAATCAATAGGTAGGTTGATCGCGCAAGTGCATGTAGATAAATGTCAGTTAGTTAGTTGGTTAGTTAACTGCTCTTATGCACTCGACCTAGATTTATGAACTTCGGGTTAGTTAGTTGTCCCCGCCATATATAGATAGCGCGGCCATATATAGATGGGGGGGCTTCGTTAGTTGTCCCCACGAGTTAGTTAGCTGGATGTTCTTATTCCATAGTGTTGGCTAGATTTTCTACATAGCTAAAAACCTAGGCAGTCATGAGATAAATCTCCCTCATTTACCAGTGAGGCTCCCGTGTCAGATTTGTCAATTAAAAATATGCTAGTATCTATCTGGGGGTTTTACTTTAACTATGCAGCTCATGAACCATAGCTGTATAATTTTGCAGCAAGTAAGCAACTGTTTAAGAAAGGAAATAATAAAACACAGGGAAGAAATAGGGAAGATGTGCAACCCAATCAATAGATAACAGAGTTGATTGCATGCACCTAGAAGAAACCAATAGATATCAACACACAGAATTATAAGCAAAGGCAACTCCAGATCTAGATCTAAAATAACACAGTTTATAGAAGATCTGAGATAAAAAGCTAGAAACACAATGCACCGTGACACAAAGTTCTCTGGAAATCTGCTCCTTTATATTCCTTTGCTTCAAGTGGCTATCAGGGGTTTCAGCACAAAGTCTGAAACACAAGAATGTTGCTTACAAATTCTAATCCTTTAACCCGTAGG
This sequence comes from Taxus chinensis, assembly GCA_019776745.2. Taxonomy (NCBI): domain Eukaryota; kingdom Viridiplantae; phylum Streptophyta; class Pinopsida; order Cupressales; family Taxaceae; genus Taxus; species Taxus chinensis. The sequence goes on along the minus strand of CM034147.1, from coordinate 281,540,801 downwards.
TTCTTCCTATACTTATAGAATGTAAAGGGGCAATTACAAGTCGGAAGCTGTTAGTGAACTGACACATATGGAAGTCGGAAAAGAAACAACTGAAATCTCCCTCCTAGAATTCCTCTTTGCATGACATGCATGATTTGCAACTGAAGATAGAACCTTCTATTTTGCATGTCTACCACCTATTTCCAAGTAGTTGACTTCTTCAAGTAATGGCTTTTAAACCAATCACTTTTACTTTGTCGAAGGAAATAAGAGAAAGAAGAAGAAAGAGGAAAGTTGCAGCTTTGTCCTTTTTCATATTTTGCATGTAGTTGATTCTTTTGCCCTTGATTTTCACCAAATTGGATCTGGAATCGGCTGGATCTGGAGGCAAATGACTGTGATTTGCTTGCGGGTATTGCCTTTGACATGTCTTCCTTCTTATCCTTGAACCTTTTGCAATTCTTCTCCAGTAAATGCATCAGTGCAATGTTCGCCGTAAATAACTCATCATTCTTATTTTTAATTGCATATGAGCAATTAAAAATTCTGTAAAGCAGTCCGGGTGAATGCAAATTCAGTGAAGGCTTCAACTGGAAGATTGGGAGAACATGCACAAGGTTCTGGAAGGAATTCTCCATGCACTGACTTCTTCACGGGCTGCATTCGAAACAAGAGGATGAAGCCTTTGCAATTATGGATCTGGATAATGGATGGTAAGACCTGGCACGCTCCATGAAGAATTCTGGGGAAGGAAGTCTTTCCAGCTCTGGATCTGTCAATCAATTCGGAAAGAGGTTCCGGACCTAGATCTGTCTCCAATGTCTGCAAACTTAGAAGTGATGCATGACTCTGTTGTGTTTTTCTTTTTCATCCCTCTTGCCATGGCCGTATCTATCTTTGTCTGAGCAATTCTTTTTCTCTTTATTCGGCCGCAATTCTTCACAACCGATGCAAATCTAGAGATTTCTTCAGATTCAGAGAATATGTTCAATGTATTGGACATTGATTTAAGCTCTCTTTCTCTTATAAAAGCACCAGTAATGAATTCCTGCAAATAATTCAGACAAAGATAGCAACCAGAACATGAACAATGGATAAAAATCTACATATATCAAGCCTGCTACTTCAAAATTTGATGTTTTATTTGCATTCAAAGCAAGCATGAATTTTACCAACGTCACCTGAGCACCTGTATCACTTATGCAGACAATTATTCAGACACAAATCAACCTCCTTCAAACCTAGGCGTCAAACTTGGAAGCTTTCAGCATTAATTACACCTTCTGAGCAAAATTCCTCTCCAAATGGGGCGCACTTTTTGTCTGGGCTGCACTTCTCTGCTTTTGAATTAATTCATTCATCCTTATGGCAGCCCCTGCTTATATAATCCTCATAATTCTATAATTAATTAATTTCTTTCATATTCCTGGCAATTAATTAATTATTTAATAAGCTTTACTCTTCAAATGGGGTGCCTATTTTGTGCATGTTCATGGCTGTCATTAAATAAATTAAATTTATTTAATTTTAGCCTTCTACTTCCAGTTAACTTAAGCCTCACATTATGCTTTAACCTTAGCCACTAAAAATAGGAATTAATTAAATCAATTAATACTTAAAAAAGTATTAATCCTCTCCCAAATGGGGCTCAATTTTTTGTCATAAAGGGGCTGCATTAAATAAATAATATTTATTTAATTTTAGAACTTCTAATTCTGACTTCCTTTATCCACTTTTCCTTTGTTGACTTTTCCACATGCTTGGGCGCCAAATTTGGAGGATTTAATTAATTTAATGCATTTAAAGCTGCCCTTCTTTCCCAAAAGGGGTCACACTTTTTAGCATAGGTAATTTCTATTTTTAAAAGCCAATTAACAATGGGATTATTCACCCTGCACCGCAGCTCCAAAAATCCCATGATCCACTTAAGTGATTTTACCCTGCAAGGCAGGTAAGAAAATAGTGAATTTTCTTTTATTTCACAATGGGAATTTTTACCCTGCAAAATAGGCAAGAAATTTCTGCCTGCCTGCTGCCTCTAATTTTTCCATTGTGACTTAAGTGGCATTGTTTTCGTGGGAAAAAGTACCCTGCTAAGCAAGTACAAAATTCTCACCTGCCTGTTGCTTCCAAAAATCCCATGATCCACTTAAAACCCTCTTTTTCCAAAAATGTGGCCTGCCCAGAAGAAGCTTTTTGGTGCACGACTTCGTCTTTTCAGAGATAACCAGACCTCCGGTGGCGAATTCCTTCTGGCATAACGTCCATAGGTGATCTCCAGATACTCCAGGCAAAGAATCAGACCAAACTAGCAAAGGAATTGATCCAGAGAAATTTCACAGAAAACAAAACGGGAAAACACGAAGAACACAAAACGTTGCCAGAAGTCACAAATAAAGCCCAGAATTCATTCTTGGTTAAAACCCTACCGGTATATGGGAATATTGACATGTACGATCACAACAGGGTTAAACCAAAGCACAATTTCCCTCAAACGGGGCTCAAAATAATTAAATACAAATTTCCCGCAGGCAAACCCCAACGACAAAATATAACAAATTCAAGCATCTAGGTATTTGTCGAAATTGGCTTATATGGCTCCTTGGGATTATCCTAACACAATACAGAAACTTTCTGGCAATAAAAACACAAAACAATCCATTATTTTATAAGTACGAAATTTTTTACATGGGGTAGTCTCAAATTTCAGGGTGAAATCTGGGGACACCACACAGCCATATCAACGCTATATATAAGGCATTAGCACTCATGCACATCAGGCAGAATAACATTAGCATTTATGCACCCCTATCTACATATAGAGGAGATGCGTCCCCTATCTATATATAGATGAGATGTGGTCAAGATAGAGATAGCCCCCTATCTCTAAATATAGATATGGTGAGGTTGAGGTCATCTCTATCATGATGGCCATATTCTATAAGTAATATCAAAATCACGTGGATTTGATTTGACCCTATATATAGATATGGTGATTAAATATATATATATATATATATATATATATATATGGTGATTAAATATATATATATATATATATATATATGGTGATTACCTATATATAGATACGGTGATTAAATATATATATATATATGGCGATTACAAACAATTACTTTAGGTGAGGGTGAGGGGTGAGATGGAGGATCTCTCCATTCACTTTGTTACCTCGTGAATTCCTCTTGCACAATATATAGCTGCCCTATTCTCTATATGGCCCTGAACTGTTTATATTACGACTAACGAACTCAACTATGCCCTATATAAATCGCTAGCTGGCCTGGCCGAATCGGCTATATATCTTAGATCTGTCGGTAACACCATTATCGAACGACATTATCCCAGTAACTAGCATCTGCTGCAACAAGCTGCAACAATATATATATATATATATATATATATATATATATATATATATATATATTATGTCGGTAATACCATTATCGAACGACATTATCCCAGTAACTAGCATCTGCTGCAACAATATATATATATTTGAACGACATTATCCCAGTAACTAGCATCTGCTGCAACAATATATATATATATATATATATATATATATATATATATATATATATATATATATCAGTAACACCATTATCCCAGTAACTGGCGTGACTATCCCATTGTCAGCAACTAGGAATATATATATATATATATAGGGCAGGGTCTCTCTCTATTTTTTGAAATTGAACCCGTGATGCTTGGCCTTCATCTTTCACTCGAATGAACCATGCAGATATATATAATATATATATCCAGTACAAACAAACACCATATCCCAGTAACTGGCGTGACTATCCCATTGTCAGCAACTAGGAATATATATATATATATATAGGGCTAGGGTCCCCTCTCTCTATTTTTGAATTGACCCGTGATGCTTGGCCCTTCATCTTTCACTCGAATGACCCATGCCTCCTTTATTGTTTCAACCCGACGCTCGCCCCTTTCTTCTCCTTTCCTTTCCTTTCCTTTCAATAGAAATACTTTGCCAGTTAGTTTAGTTGGTTAGTTTAACTGCTCCTATGCACTCGACCTAGAATTTATGACCTTCGGGTGGGTTAGTTGGTTAGTTTCCTTTATATAATATATCAGTAACACCATTATCCCAGTAACTGGCGTGACTATCCCATTGTTGGCAACTAGGAATATATATATATATATAGGGCAGGGTCTCTCTCTATTTTTTGAAATTGAACCCGTGATGCTTGCCTTCATCTTTCACTCGAATGAACCATGCCTCCTTCATTGTTCACCCGACGCTCCCCCCTTTCTCCTTTCCTTTCCTTTCCTTTTATAAATAGTTGCCAGTTAGTTAGTTGGTTAGTTAACTGCTCCTATGCACTCGACCTAGATTTATGACCTTCGGGTGGGTTAGTTGGTTAGTTTCCTTTTATATATATATCAGTAACACCATTATCCCAGTAACTGGCGTGACTATCCCATTGTCGGCAACTAGGAATATATATATATATATATATATATATATATAGGGCAGAGTCTCTCTCTATTTTTTGAAATTGAACCCGTGATGCTTGGCCTTCATCTTTCACTTGAATGAACCATGCCTCCTTCATTGTTCACCCGACGCTCCCCCCTTTCTCCTTTCCTTTCCTTTCCTTTTATAAATAGTTGCCAGTTAGTTAGTTGGTTAGTTAACTGCTCCTATGCACTCGACCTAGATTTATGACCTTCGGATGGGTTAGTTGGTTAGTTAACTGCTCCTATGCACTTGACCTAGATTTATGACCTTCGGGTTAGTTAGTTGTCCCCGCCATATATAGATAGCGTGGCCATAAATAGATAGGGGGGCTTTGTTAGCTGTCCCCATGAGTTAGTTAGCTGGATGTTCCTATTCCATAGCCATATCAACTCTATATACAAGGCATTAGCATTCATGCGCATCAGGCAGAATAACATTAGCATTTATGCGCCCCTATCTATATATAGATGAGATGCAGCCCCTATCTACATATAGAGGACATGCAGCACCTATCTATATATAGATGAGATGCAGTCGAGATAGAGATAGCCCCCTATCTCTATATGGTGCGCTCGGCCCCTATCTATACTCCCCTATATATAGATATGGCGAGGTTGAGGTCATCTCTATCATGATGGATAACGGACTTTGTGCCATATTCTATAAGTAATATCGAAATCACGCGGATTTGATTTGACCCTACATATAGATATGGTGATTACCTATATATAGATATGGTGATTAAATATATATAGATATGGTGATTTCAAACAATTACTTTAGGTGAGGGTGAGGGGTGAGATGGAGGATCTCTCCATTCACTTCGTTACCTCATGAATTCCTCTTGCACAATATATAGCTGCCCTATTCTCTATATGGCCCTCAACTGTTTATATTATGACTGACGAACTCGAATATGCCCTATATAAATCACTAGCTGGCCTGGCCGAATCAGCTATATATCTTAGATCTGCTGCAACTATATATATATATATATATATATGTTGGTAACACAATTATCAAACGACATTATCCCAGTAACTAGCATCTGCTGCGACAATATATATATCTGTGTGTGCGTGTGTCAGTAACCCCATTATCCCAGTAACTGGCGTGACTATCCCATTGTCGGCAACTAGGAATATATATAGGGCAGGGTCTCTCTCTATTTTTAGAAATTGAACCCGTAATGCCTAGTGAACTTGAACCCATGATGCTTGGCCTTCATCTTTCACTCGAATGAACCATGCCTCCTTCATTGTTCACCCGACACTCCCCCCTTTCTCCTTTCCTTTCATTTTTAATTAGTGACAGTGACAGTGACACCTCCGCCCAGGGCACCACCACCAGTTTTGGGTTGATGCATCCGGGTTCATTTTTCTGACTAAAGTGGATCGGCCAAGCTATATGGGTAGGGGGTTGTGATCAATCGGTTGTAGAATCGCCGCCCCCCACCCCCTACTATATAGTTTAGTTTGGTTTAGAGTAGGGCCCTTTAGAATAGCAGGGGCCATACCTATATATAGTGGTGGGGGTTTGTTTCTTAGGAGTTTCTTAGTATTGAACCTTAGGAACTATCTTACCCCTACATATCTCACCTTGACATGATTCTGGGATCACCCCATATAGAGTATAGAGTATAGGTGTAAAGGGAGATCAAAGTAACTCTAAGATATATATAGGGGGTCACGTGAATGTAAAAAAAGTGAAGTGATTCATGCATGGATCTACAATGGTTCCCTGGGAGTGGAGTTACTTGCGTAAGGGGTAGGCTTTCTTGCTGTATATTTCGATCAACGGATGAATGCATCCCGTATCTCTGGTGGTAATCTCGAAACCAAAGGAGATGCCAGGTGAACCCCCACCCCCACCCTGGCACTATAGTTGACCTTTCCCTTTCTATAGTTACCGAGTAGGGGGAATCTGCTAAGCCTCGGAGAAGTGGGTCTGGGTATGTAGCTACAAAACTCATATTGTTCGTTGGATTGGCCCTCCCCTCTATATAGATCTAATATTTGTTCGGCCTGGCGATCGATTGAGATGGGAGATAGGTATAATATAGAGAGTGCGAAGACGAGAAGGCTAGAGAGAGGTGGAATAGGGGTCAGAGTCCATATCTATTGGGCGCCCCCCTAAATAAAGGTTGATATCTAGGGTCTCTTTAAAGGGAGAGGACCCCGGCCGACTTAGTTAATCTATATATATGGTGGGCAGTGTATATATATAGATAGGGCTTCCTCTCCTATCAAGGCCCTATCCATCTATCTATCTATCTATAGGTTGCTTTCTATGACTGCCCCATGGATATTGACCAAGTGGACCCGCCCCTCCATTCGGCATTTCTCTTTCTGGTTTCTATGACTACGAGCCGAGAGATATAGAGTCTATGATTGCGACCCAATCAAACAGACAGACAGACATATAGAGGGGAGAGGGGGGGAGGGGAGGGGAGGGCATTAGCCATCTCAGAGGGAGGGGGCCATATCTCTCTATCGAGCCGAGCCGAGCCAAGATATAGAGAGAGGGGGGATCGCTTATAGCCTCTGCTCTCTAGATATGGGCATTCTCTATCGGCCAGGCCAGGTAGATAGAGATCTCTCTATCCATCTATCTCCAAAATAGAGATAGATAGATAGATAGAGAGAGAGTGATAAATAGATATGGCCCTCTTCTGTATAAAGATACACATAGATTCTGGATATAGACAGACTCTATCTATCAGGGATAGGGCCATGCTCTATTTATCTCTTTATGGCCATGCCATGCCATGGTCAGAGTCCATATCTATTGGGCGCCCCCCTAAATAAAGGTTGATATCTAGGGTCTCTTTAAAGGGAGAGGACCCCGGCCGACTTAGTTAATCTATATACAATGGTGGGCAGTGTATATATATAGATAGGGCTTCCTCTCCTATCAAGGCCCTATCCATCTATCTATCTATCTATAGGTTGCTTTCTATGACTGCCCCATGGATATTGACCAAGTGGACCCGCCCCTCCATTCGGCATTTCTCTTTCTGGTTTCTATGACTACGAGCCGAGAGATATAGAGTCTATGATTGTGACCCAATCAAACAGACAGACAGACATATAGAGGGGAGAGGGGGGGAGGGGAGGGGAGGGCATTAGCCATCTCAGAGGGAGGGGGCCATATCTCTCTATCGAGCCGAGCCGAGCCAAGATATAGAGAGAGGGGGGGATCGCTTATAGCCTCTGCTCTCTAGATATGGGCATTCTCTATCGGCCAGGCCAGGTAGATAGAGATCTCTCTATCCATCTATCTCCAAAATAGAGATAGATAGATAGATAGAGAGAGAGTGATAAATAGATATGGCCCTCTTCTGTATAAAGATACACATAGATTCTGGATATAGACAGACTCTATCTATCAGGGATAGGGCCATGCTCTATTTATCTCTTTATGGCCATGCCATGCTCAGTAGACTATCTATGCGCATTGGCCAGATCTATATAGAGATTAGACCAGACCAATCTCAAATCTCGATATAGAGGGCCCTCTCTATCTATGGCCATGCTAGATACTAGATACAATAGAGGAGTGGGCATATCTATCTCTACAGGGCTCTGTTCTGCTCTATCTAGATTCGATATGGGTATGTTCTCTCTATGTCTATCTATCTAGATATGGCCATGCTTAGTACAAGAGTGGGCATATCTATCCAATTAGCCATCAAGCGAAGTAATTAGCCATCAAGCGAAGTAATTAGCCATATAGATTTATACTGGCAGGGAGCGGAGCGAACCGAACCGAGTCTAGATCAATCTGGCCATGCCATATAGATATATACAGCGGAGCGAACCGTAAGGATAGAGCCACATATAGTCTATAGCCTATCTGGTAGGAAGCGGAGCGGCATATAGCCTATATATCTATGGCGCCCCCACCCGACCAGAGCAGAGCCAATGGGGTTTGGAGTTCATCCAGCGAACCGAGCGAAGCAAGTATATAGATCTCGCCATGCCATTCATCAAGCGAAGCATATCTCGCCATATCCATAGATCGAAGCTTCTCGCCAACCATCCAGCGTCTCGCCAGCGAAGGGAGCGGAGCGGCATATAGAATAGAACCCCCCACCCAACCAGAGCAGACCTAGTGGGGTGTGGGGTTCATCCACTGCCCCACCCGCCCCAGCCATCAAGCGAAGCATATCGTTCTCGCCATAGCCATAGATCGAAGCTTCTCGCTAGCCATCCAGCGTCTCGCCAGCGAAGGGAGCGGAGCGGCATATAGAATAGAACCCCCCACCCAACCAGAGCAGACCCAGTGGGGTTTGGGGTTCATCCACTGCCCCACCCACCCCATCCATCAAGTGAAGCATATCGTTCTCGCCATATCCATAGATCGAAGCTTCTCGCCAGCCATCCAGTGTCTCACCAGTGAAGGGAGCGGAGCGGCATATAGTATAGAACCCCCACCCAACTAGAGCAGACCCAGTGGGGTTTGGGGTTCATCCACCGCCCCACCCGAGCCCATCCAATTTAGTGGGCCAATTAAACTAGACTCTTCTCTCTCGAAAGAGATAGGGGGGTTTGGATGGTCTATAGAGTAGAGGGTTCAATCTAATCTAGAGGGTTGGATCTAGAGGGATCTAATCTAGAGGGGAGGGTTGGTCACTCTCTATCTATCTCTCTCTCTATGGCCAACCCAGGACAGGGAGATCTCTATCTTTCCATCTCCGAGATAGAAATAGATATAGAGATAGCCTAATATAGATCATTGGCATTGGCTATATCTAGAGAATAGAGAGGGCATTGGCCATATCTAGAGAATCTAGAGGGAATTGGCCATATCTATCTATAGGGGCCATATCTCTATCTCGCCATCTCTCTGGGCATTTGCCATATCTATATCCATCTATCTCCGAGTCCGAGATAGAAATATAGATATATGGGGTGTCGATCTAGAGATAGAGATTTGGCTAACTGCTTATATAGTAGAATATAGGGCAATCGGGTTGGGTTAGGCTACATCCAGCGAATAAGATAAGGGAGCGAAGCTATTAGCAAACGCCCTTTCGCCTATCTATCTATCTATTGGGCCCCATGCCCTATCCCCTATCTCCAACAAAGGGACAACCCCACTCCCCTCCCCTCTATATAGATGGCAATGGGAAAGATATCCTACCCAAGGCGGCTCCCTCCCGTGATGGGTTAAATGAACTGGTGAGAGAGATAGGATTGTTAAGAGCCGTTGGTTGGTCGGGGAGAAGAGCTACAAGCAGAAGCGGTGCTGGCATGGGATATATGGATAGGCGAATTGTGGTGGGCCCTATACCCTTAACCTATATAGAACTGATGCGGCGGGTCTCTATCCTTCTATGGTAGTGTGGACCAACCAACCGATATAAGATGGTGGATTATAGATCATAGATAAGATAGTCACATAATGTAGAAGTGAAGGTTATCCCAGGGGGGTCAGATATATATATAGGGCCTCCCCAGATCTATAGATAGGGGACACCTACCCATCCGGGCAGTCAATCTCCACTCCATAGTGATATAGAGTGATTGACACCGGAACAAATCATAATGAAATGTCTCTATATAGTTCGCATTGTGCTCCCACAGGGGATCCGGCATATAGAAGGGCCCCATCTATATATAGGGGGAGTAGAGAGGGCCCACCCCGATATATAGATATGGCTAGAAAGGGCCCGCCCCGATATAGAGATATAGCGATGTTCGGTTGCTTGCCTATATATCTATATGGATCTATTTGGGGCGGGGCCTATCTAATCTGAGCTATAATAGAGGTGAGCCATAGATATTTATAGTGGAGGGTCAGGCATATACAATCTAGAGTCTCACGCACTAGAGTTCAATGGACTTCCAAGATAGATATCCCTCTATCTAATGTCTATTGAATCTGTATGGTCGGGAAAGGCGGCCCGATATAGATCAGGTGCCCCTATAGAGAGGTTGGATGAGGAAAGGATGGTTTCGCTGGCCCCCCTCTATATAGATCTCAGATCTATATATGGGAGATAGGGGGCCCTCAACACAGATATCTATATAGGCATTGACTCAATTCATTAACCACTCACTATGCAACGTTGCGCTCAGCCTATATATCTACATGGCAGTGGAGTGTCGTTTGCCTCTCCCTTATATATCTCTCTCTCCCTCTCTCTCTCCCTCTCCCTCTATATAGAACTGAACTTCACATATAGAGTCTGAAGTGTTGCTTCTCCCGAACTGGCAGCCCTATATAGATCTATATGGCTTGCCCTCTCCCTCTCCCTCTATATAGAACTGAACTTCAAGTATAGAGTCTGAAGCATTCATACGAGTATTCAGTCTTCGGTATCTATATCTCAACTAAACTCTCTATAGTCTAGTCGGCACCCCCTCTCCCCCCCTATATAGATCTATATGGCTTTGGGTGCATCCGGGCTGAGAACTATAACTATATAGTTCAGTCTCGTGTTACCGGTTACGCATCCTTCATGTCACCGAAAATTCAGAGGATTGGACAATATAGCAAGAATCCAGCTCCCCGGTTACATCCATCCTCCATCCTAAGTCGTCCAACCAATCACCTATACAATCCTCTGTCCCCATTGTCATCCTCTGCCCGGTATCACTATATCTCTATGGCCCACAATATCCAAATGGCCTATCGAAAAGAATTAGATAGGGCATTTCGGCAGGTTCGATAGGGGCCCTAGACAGTTCTCTATATACGGCCACCCCACCCAATGGCTCAAGAACGGGCAACCGGTAAGGTAAGGGATTCCTTCCAGTAATATTACAGAGTTGGCCTGAAGATGATTCAGGAGATACAAGTTGGCACGAGTACCCAACATCGGACTAATCGGTAAGCGCATCGATCGAATAGAATGGAATACTTGACTCTATATACAAATAGGACGCGCAGGGGGAGAGAGATATAGAGAGAGATAGAGAGGTTCAGGTCATAGATATGGCGCCCCTACCCTACCCACCCCCTCCTGAACTATCTTATCTGATCTGATCTATCTGGAGGGTGAGGACACCCTATCTAGATATGGGCACTCTCTGGCCCCTATAGAAAGATCTATCTGGAGGTCAAGGGCTCCATATAAGTGGAATGCCAGTGATCATGCAATCAACGGAGAACTGTGGTGATCATACAATCATCGGAGGACTGTGGTGACAATACAATCAGTGAAGGATTGTGGATAGTCGTCAAGGATCAGCAATAAGGGCTTTCTCCTTCACTACAACTCGTCGGCCGAACGCATAGTCATCAAGGATTAGAAAAAAGGACTTTTTATGGAAGGAAGAGATCCGGTCGGCCGAGCGCATAAACACACACACACACACATATATAAACCTGTTGTCAATAGTTGGACGAGAGGAGAGAGAGGGATTAGGACCTATTTATTCTCTGTTCCCAAGGTCAAACGATACCGATTTACTAGAGTTGTGGGTGGCCAGCTCCCATATATAGATAACGGGGAGGATAGTCAATGACCTACCTCTACCTCCACCTCCCACCTCCCCCTATCTAGATGGGGCCATCTATCTATATCTGATGGGGATAGAGGAACTAGATATCGATATCGGCGGGAGTCACGTTCTCCATATTGATAGAGTCAATGCCGGAATATACAGTAACCAGCTATAGGATAGGGCAATCAAGAAACCCGACGACCCCTATCTATATATGGCCCTATATATAGATAGGGCCCATAACTAATCTCCCAGTTCGATATAATGGGGCCTTCCCTATAGACATAGGTGAGGCCCTATATAGATATTTGGGAGATTAGATAGGCCCCTATATATCTATGGGACCCTATAACTGTAAGGGGTGTGAGTGTATAGTCAAGTCACATACCCGGATGAGCTCATTTGTGAGACTCAAGGCCCTGGTTATGAAGCTATATATGACACCAATCGATATATATAGAGATAGGGCCACCCTATCTATATATCTACTCGAGGTTCAAAAGAGAGAAGGCGCCCCCACCCCCATAGATATAGATAGGCAGAGGAAGCATAAATGTTGGCCACCTAGCCCTATATATCTATCTGGACAATTGTAGTAACATATATAGAGGTAGGGGAGAGGATCGTCGCCCTATAGATCTAGATCTCTCGAGAGCAGGAGGAGGTTCTTTGAGACGCTCCCCAAATATCTATATAGGGCGGGGGAGGTTCCCCTCGCCCCAGATATAGCCCTATATATCTCTAAGGGGGCCAGCCCGACCTGGCCCATATATATCTTATCTTACCTATACTATTATATTTGTCGCATATAGATAGAGGGGAACCTTTCTATATATGGGATCTCCCAAGATCTCTATATAGGGCGCCCCTTTCTATCTAGATATATGTTCCCCTCTTTATCCCATGAGGGGGGGGTGTTCCCCAAGAATGGGGTAGGGAGCCCTTGGGCCCCCCTCCCTATATAGATTAGATATGGAGGATAGAGAGTTCAAGGCCTCCCTATCGATGTGCCCTATCTATATCCATATTAGGTCAGGTACAGTGGCTGCCAGATAGATTATTTCTTTGTGGCTGGGCCTCTATGGAAGAATAGGTGGAGCTGGGCTATACTAGTACAGACTCAGGACCCCCTCTCTATATATGGGCATAGAAGGCCGCCCATATATCTAGAATACCTTCTTTGGTGTAACCGGATCGGTTGGGTTGATCTGAGACTGTGGTTATCGGTTTCTCATCTATATACTCTATGCTCAATCTATATATGGGGTGCGACCCCCTATCTCATTATACTGGGAGATGGGCCCACCCGCTCCAATGATAGAGGCACCATATGGATAAGATAAGATCTCTATGTCAAGAGGGGCCTATCAATATATATCTCAACTATATCTAGCCATATATCTATATCTGCCATATATTCTATCTGGTGGGGGCCATATATCTATATCTACCATATCTCTATATCTTGGGGGCCATCCCAACTTTCTATAGATTGGTATGGTATATATAGATTGGTATGGATTGGCCAAACTAGATATATGGTATGGCCAACTAGATTACCCATCCCAACTAGATTGGATATAGGGGATATACATCTATATAAAGGGGGCAGCTATGATATGGACAATGAAGCATCCCAACTAGATATATGGCATGGATTGGATATACAGTTTTATATATAGATAGGGACGCCACATAAAACTACAGGCCCCCACCCGCCTTCTTTCTATACCAGATCGATCGAGGGATCGGGAAACTGACTATACTCTATTGACGGAAGTTGGGGTGGGATAGGGCCCCTCCGGATATATAGGAGAGGAGTTGGGTCGGGGATCGGACCTACCTAGCTACAACCGGGGCACCTACCCTAGAGGGAGATAGGGGGAAGATATATAGATAGGGCCCCCCAACCCAATACTCCACCTCAACCTCCAATCTAGATGGATGCCTCAAGATAAGATAGGGGCCCTAACTATAGACCATGGACTAGACATTCTATCTAGAAGAGATAGATAGATGCCCCATATATAGATAGGGGGCGTTGCCATAGCTATAGATAGGTGCCGACTATAGAGTATGGACATAGATAGGGCACTTATATATATATATACAGGTATACATATATACATATTTCACTCGCCAGATAGATGGCAGATAGGTGGCAGTGGCAGATGGATGGGGCCATCTATCTATACAGTCGAGGCCCTATAGATCTATCATAGAGAGTCATGAGAGGGACCCACCCCCCCCAGATCTATGTAGTATCGGGCCGGCTATATGCTCTGATATATAGAACTGAGGCCGAGGGGTTCTATCTAGATATGGTGATAGGCACCCAGTTTATCCGCTATCACATCAGCCATACCATATGGAATCCCATATTGAAGGCGGGGAGGGCAGGACCGGTTTCTATATAGAGGGCCGAGAAACCACCCCCGTCTCTAGGCTGATTGGGATTGGCGAGAAGTATATCCATATGGGGGTGATGACTATAGTCTAGAGTATAGAATGTCTAGCCAAGGTTAATACTCTGTATCTCCAGGAAGGGGGCAGTGAATACTCTGTATCTCCAGGAAGGGGGCAGTGAATACTCTATATCTATATCTCCAGGAAAGCGGCGCCCCACAAATAGATAGATAGCTCCCCCTTCTATATGACTAATGATATCTTAGATTCATTATATCTCTAATTTGGGGTGCTTCCTATCTATAGTTGTCCCTTAGGAGAGAAGGGAGATAAATATACTATATTATATTATATTATTCGCCTCTCTATATATCTGATATATATATATGGGGCAGGGCCCCTATCTATATATCTGGGAGCAAAGCATAAAGAACTAAGATCTCCCTGGCAGTACGGAGAGAAACGTTTATAATGGATAGATGCATCCATGCTAGATGTGTATGTGGTGAGATATAGATATATGGCCGCCCCTATCTATCTCTCTCTCCATATCTCTTACCCAGTTCTATATAGAGAGAGGGGGGAGTGTTTCACTCTATATAGTCGAGGATCGCACATCAGCCATCATCCATCCATCTATTATATACGTGATACCCATATAGATCTCCCCCCTCTCTAGAAACTATCTCACGTAGACTATATAGAGTCGAGATGGAATAGAGATAGATGCCCCCTGCGAGATGGATGGAAGATGGATGGCTCGACCCATATCCTATATAGAATAGAGATGCCCCATGGGAGATGGATGGGAGATGGATGGTAGATGGATGGCCCCTATAGATCTATATGGCATCGACCCTATATCTATCTAACTGGCCCATCTATCTATGACCGCTACACCTACCCTACAAGGATTGGCTTAGGTCGGGAGGGGCGCTCGACTTCATTCTATCTGCCCCTATGTAAATCTATCTATGGGGCGATGGGGCAATGCCCCCTCTATAGATATTTGGCACCGATGGTGGCAGGGTTAGATGGGGCCGTCATATAGATATAGCATGGGACTTATATGCTCCATTGTTCCTCGTTGTTCCCATCGTGAATAGTAGATACTTGCGTTGACCCCCCCCCTCTATACTCTCGGGGGATGGATGGGGATAGATAGATGGGATTTCTATGCTTTGATGTTCCAATCGCAATCTACGAATCCCACTATATTCTAAGGTCCCCCCTATCTATAATCAACCCAACCCACCCTATGGCCGACTCTCTATAGTTGCCCGCTAGATGGCTAACCAACCGAACAAACAATCGGGGAATATATAGATAGGGCATTCTTATGCCTGGATCGAGGCAAAAGAATCAGGTCAGGTTATACTCTATCTGACCCTATATAGATATTTAGGCCCCCCTCTCTATACTCAATGATATCTAAGATGTTGATGTTGTTACGTATTTAATCAATCCTTTCAATCATGTTACACGATGGATTCGTCCACGCCGTATCTATATCTACCAATATAGATAGGGAGGGGGCCTATAGTTCTATGGGGGCCCCTATCTCTCTATCTGGTCTAGAGAGTAGAGAGCAGAGCCCTATCTATAGATCTTCCCTCTATATGCCCTATCGAAACCCGGTCTATCTATATCTGTCGATCTATCAAAACACAATAGATATAGATATGGCGTGATCGTGCTTCTCATATTCTATTTCATACAATAGTCTCTCGTCTATCTATCCATATCTCTTTGATCCGATCTCTATCTATCTATTCTCTATCTCCCAAGCCCTCTCCTCTCTGATCTATCTGGGTTCCTGGCACGAGATATAGATATATGGCCCTATCTCTCCCTTTGGGGATCCCATCTCTCTTTAGGCGGGGGGGCCAACGTATATAGATATGGGGAACTCGCCCCCCGATAGGGCCGAGGAAGAGTCGCCCCTCCTTGAACTATAAACTCTATCTAGGGCGGGCCCCTGGGATGGGGCGGATAGATATATTCCATCCATCCTTGCCTCAAAAGGGATAGGGGGTCGAGGGATCCCCTCTATCTATATCTGGAGGGAGAGGGGAGCATAAGTGTGCTTGCTGGATCTCTAGTTAGAACCTGCACTGTAGGGATAGTCATGGGAAGGGGAGTCAAAGGTTAGGGTTTAGAACTAAATGGAGGTTGATTCGTTGCCAAATATCTGCCCCTTTATATTGAATTTGTGCTCTCTATTTCAACAGGCCAATGCGCATAAGCATAAATGACCTCTCTATCTCCCCAGCGCATAAATGACCGAGGGGGTCCTCGACCTATTGAATAATCAGATATAGATAGGGGTCAGCGGGGTCAGGAGATAAGATAAGATAAGATGTATAGGGTCGGGCTCATTCCCCAACTCTCTCCAGTAGGCCGTAAAATAGATCATAACCCCGGTTGTCGTCCCCACGACAGTACCCGGATGGATGCATCGAATCGACTGAATGTCATATCTATAGTCAGCACCCTCTACTCTATATATGGTATGGCGACAGATCCAGAGATTAAACGACTACATGGCAGGCATTAGATATAAAGAGAAAACACAATATATGGATAGGGGACTAGCTTCCAAACCTTTAGACTAGCCAAGTAAATGAGCAATGCCATATAGATAGTTCAGGGCCGGATGCTCTGATTAGACAGAGGGATGATGGCCCCATCTAGATATAGATATATATCTATATCTAGATGGAGACCCAGACCCGAAGGATGCTATACCGTCCAGCGAGAGAGCTCGGGGATTAGATCAAATTGGATTAGATCATTTGTTGCCTGACTCGATAGATAGGTCTAGATAAGGGCCCCCACACTCTATATAGACTATGGATCTGCAACCGGGAACCCGCAAGATGAGAAGGGGGATCTGCAAATAAGTTTTCTATGATTCTATGGTTTATGTAGATGGGTGCCCCGCCCCCCATCTAGATATATACCCAACCTTTCCTTCCCAACCCTTCCATATATATCTTCGGCCCTGTATATCGAGATATGATTTATCTTCCAAGATAGGATCTATATATGCCCACCTCCACCTATATAGCTCAATAGGTGGGCGTGGGCGGTTGCCTATATCTAGACAGTTCAGGGGTCCTCTCCTAGATAGTTCTATATGGGTCGGGGTCCCCATAGTGCCCCTATCTATATCTGGGGGGCCGGGAAGAGAGTTGGCGAGGTATAGAAATAGATAGTTAGGCGTATAGAATAGTTCCCCCTCGATTGCCCTATCTAACTATATGGGGTGGGGAGTCCCCCTATCCGCCATATAGATATAGGGGCCATATCTCTATATCTGCCAAATCTATATATATATATATATATATATATATATATATATACCCCAGGCTCTAACTAGTTCGAATTGACTCCTATAGATATATGGTAGCTGTACATAGAGTAGGCTCTTCGGCCTTCCGGGCAGAGGTACTAACTCTATATAGTCGCCCACTATCTCTATATAGTGGCTCCTTGACTGCCTCGACTGTGGCCTGATAAGAAATTAAGAACATAGGTTTATATTGCCACCTCCACCTCCATATAGAGGTTGGGGCCTCGAAGAGAACTATAGATGGCGGGCATGCATATAGTCCATATAGTCCCCTCTCCATATAAATCATAGATAGGGGAAATTTACATTTAGAGGGGTTCTATGGGTCCCTTGATCTCGATCTACATAACAGCACTCGACTCCCCCCTCCATAGAGAGAGATAGAGTAGAAGGATAGGGATATGGCTTCTCCAGCCTAATTCGGAGCGCACTGTACTATATCTCAACCACCTAGAGAGTTCAGGGTTCTCTATCTCGATATTGAAATGTAGTCTCTTCCCCCCACCCCCACTCTCTATATTGATATAGGGGCCATATCTCTATGTCTACCAAATATATATATATATATATATATACCCCGGGCTCTAGCTAGTTCGAATTGACTCCTATACATATATGGCGGCTGCGCATAGAGTAGGCTCTTCGGCCTCCCGGGCAGAGGTACTAACTCTATATAGTCGCCCACTATCTCTATATAGCGGCTCCTTGACTGCCTCGACTGTGGCCTGATAAGAAAATAAGAATATAGGTTTATATTGCCACCTCCACCTCCATATAGAGGTTGGGGCCTCGAAGAGAACTATAGATGGCGGGCATGCATATAGTCCATATAGTACCCTCTCCATATAAATCATAGATAGGGGCAATTTACAGTTAGAGGGGTTCTATGGGTCCCTCGATCTCAATCTGCATAGCAGCACTCGACTCCCCCCTCCATAGAGAGAGATAGAGTAGAAGGATAGGGATATGGCTTCTCTGGCCTAGTTCGGAGCGCACTGTACTATATCTCAACCACCTAGAGAGTTCAGGGTTCTCTATCTCGATATTGAAATGTAGTCTCTTCCCCCCACCCCCACTCTCCATATTGATATTGCGCCCAGCCCCCCATTCAAATCTAGCGTCTCATCTCAATCCAGAGGGAAGGGCCATAGAATAGAAAGGGCCCCTCGATCTGCCATATGGAGTTCAGATCCATATGCGATCCACTTCCCCCATATATGCATCACAGCTAGCTTCGATTCAACCGGTGTTTTATACCCTCCCCTGCCCCCTACCTAATATAGATCTGATCTGATCTATAGGCGATCCCCTATAGATTTTATGGATTGATCGACATTTGGATAGGTCCGGTGTTCTCAGTGGTGTTTGTGGACTAGTGTTCCCCCTCGTCTATATCTTGGTGAGATCGGTGTTCGAACAGAGACTAACTAATAACTTTGACTCCGACTTCGTGGTTGTACGGAGCCCCACCCCATAGTATAGAACATTAGATTGAGCAAGTCTAGATAGGGTGTCACCATATCTATCTGATGACGATCCATATAACATCATGAACCAGAGATATAGAGAGGGGGTTTGGTTCCCATCCATTCACCTTATATATGGCGAGAAGATAGGGCCACCCCATATCTAGTTTAGTTCCAACCATTTCTCAGAGCGACTTTAGATCTCAAACGAGCACCTCTAGATCTTATCTTGGAGGCCTCAGCTTCATTCTATAGATGTGGGATATATGGGGCCTATATTCTCTATATGGGGGACCCTCTAGACAAATGGGGATGGGCCCGCTCCGCCATATCCCAGATCTCTATAGGGGAGGGGCCCGGGAAGGCCATCTATCCATACCTCCCCCGCATCCGCATTTGCATTTGCTGATTGGAGAAGAGATCTCGTTCAAAAGATATGTGTGCAAAAGCGAAGATATGTGTGGCCGATTGGATTGATGGAATGGAGATCAACACCACTATTCAAGATCTATATAGATAGGGCGCCTGGAATGATTACAGAGAGAAACAGAATAGAGTGGTATTGAGTGTCGTCCCCATATATAGATAGGGCGCCCATATAGAAAGATTGTTAGGTATTAGGCTAGGCTATAGAGTTAGATCAGAAGATGGGGGGCCCGCTCTAGAATCTAGAAACTCACCCTCCCCCCTATATAGATATAGAATATAGATATATGGCCAAAATCTAGAGTTCTCGTATCATATCTATATAGGGCTGGATGGATCATATTGCGTATGTAATATCTCGGTCCTCCGAGAGAAGGAAAGTTCGGTGCCCTATCTATATCTGTTCGATCACGGTCAGTTGTTAGCGGTGTTTGTGTTTGTGTTCGGGCCTCCGAAATAAAGGGAAGAAAGTACGATGCCCATGATCCCCTATCTATATATCTATCTATCTAACTATGTCTAGATAAAGGAGTGGAGAAGCAGAGTTGCGGAGTTGGAACAACTTTCTCCACAACTCACACCATTCTCTATGGGAGACCAAAGAAGCGGAGTTGCGGAGTCGGAACAACTTGATCTCTAGTGTTGTCTAGCTTCCTGATCTGTATACAGCCTGCCCCTGCTCTCTATAGACTTACGTAGAGTGAACTATAGGGCAGGGCAAGGCAGGGCAAACCCCTAGAAATTGAAAGGGCAAGCTATCAGTTTTCAACCCGAGTTTAGTGAAATATTAAATAGGGGCCCCCACTATCTACAAACTAAACGGGTGACCCCTAGTTTTCTATATATATCTATGGGGAGTGTCCCCACCCCGAACTATAGCTATAGATAGGGCCCATAGTTCTAGAGGGGGTCGAGTGCCATACACTATAGATAGACAGAGATAAAGAGAGATAGAGAGATATATCCATGCGTCCCATATGAAACGAAAATTGATTCATAGATAGGGCTTGAACCAACCTACTATCTATAGTCCAAACTGATAAAATATGGATATAGGGCTGAAACCAACCTACTAGCTAGAGAGGGCCAACCCAATCCCCATATATAGATAAGGGCCCCCTCCATAGTTCAAAATTCTAAATAGGCGGTCACCCACCTATATATAGTGGGGAAAGAATCCTGGAGAGTGTCATATATTAATAGATTTATTGCTCACACCCCAGACCCAAATGGATAGTTCAGAATGCCCCCCACCCCGAACTATTATAGATAGCGGCGCCATATATTCTCTATAGGGTGCCAACTAGACTAGTGAGTGCCGACTGTATATATAGCCTCGCCTAGCCTAGCCTACCCCAGATGATAAGATACAATAGGGGGAAGGAGGCGCCGATAGAGAGGGGCGGGTGACCGATCATGTATGTGAACGATAGCAAAGCAAGCCCTCCATGGAATATAGGGGATAATTTTATTATCTATATAGAGGCTTCTATTTTACACATGGGTGCGGTGTTGTTTGATGAGCAACAATACTCTATAGAGTAGGGGTAACTGGTTGATGTCGTTCGGCCACCCTATAGATAGATAGATAGACAGATAGATAGATAGATAGATAGCTCCCCCTATCTATCTATATAGTAAGGGGCAACATAGCCCTTCCCAGTCGAAGAAGGAAGAGTGAAGAGAGCTTGTCGAGTGAAGAAGGAAGAGTGAAGAGAGCTTGTCGAGTGAAGGGGGATTGGGACACTTATAGATAGATATATGGCACGGATGGGAGGGAGCAAGCTAGAAGCAGCATCAGCATGAAGGATCTATGATATACATAGCTCAGGCCGATCTGATCGCTCTCCACAAATACTTGTGGAGTATTCGCCCCTATATATATAGAGTTTGGGGCCGATCGAGACGGGGCAGGCTCGCCGGTGAGTCGTGTTCACGTCCGTCCCTTCCTGGTTCATATCCAATCCCAATGGCCTACTCTATATAGCTTTCCCAAGATCCTCGATAACGACTCCAAGAGATAGGGAATTAGGAATCGAAGTGTGGAGGAATCAAAGGATGGACCGGGGGTTCCCGTATGTATCTCTAATCCCACTCCCTCCCATGCTTCTTCCCTCCCCCACCCCATATAGAGTCATAGTTCTGGCATTCATTGGAAATCCCACACAGGCGCGAGTTCCTCCCCACTAATATCTTTATTTCTTTATTTCCCCCACCCCTACTAATTGAGGTTGAGGCTGAGGCTGAGGCAACTGGTATTTGGTATTTGCCCATTCAATAATTAGTGGGGCATTTGTGCACTTACGATTCTACCCAATTTGTCCATCCCGGGGCGTGGTCGATATAGATATAGGGAAATATCAATAATGGGGTCAAGCTGATTGGTGAATATCCAAACGGGGTAGCTATAGATATAGATCTCTGAACATTCCAGATCGGACCTGCATTGCCTAGTGATCAAAGTGCCCTGGCATCAGCCGCGGAGATTGGTGGATACGCAGGCAACCAAGGGAACGAGTTAATAAAGGGAAGGGCAACATCATCGTCATTTCGGGACATCTATATCTTATAGAGTTGTTCGTTGTCGCTAAGGAAACACTTCACTCCGTTCGGTACAGAACATAGATCTAGAGGCGGGGCTATATCTCCCTACTGCCCCCTATCTACACTCCCCTATCCCCCCCCCTTTCTACTCTCAACTAAATGTGACTTGTTTGGGTAATGGTCAAATAAACCCAAAAAATGCGACTTGCTTAGTGAAGCAAAATAATTAATTAAATATTAATTATATGGTTTTAACCAAAAAGTGCGACTTGCATCTTTGGAAGGGTTTTTGGCTATATGGGGAAAAATGCGACTTGGGGAAGGGCATTCAGAACATTATTATTTTCACACAGCAGTTAGCACAAACCTTTTGTAGACAAAAGCCAAGGATGGAAACCCTCTGGATTATTCCTCTTGCGGACGGAAACCCCAGGAGCAGTGAGAGAAGCTTCCATCCAAGAATCTTCATTGTTTACACCAGTTATTCAACATTCCAGCAATTTCAGAGAAAAGAATAAATTGCAGCAATGGGCATTTGTACATCTATCTGAGTGGGGGCGGCTTCTTCTACAGTTATTTATTGTTGTGTCAGAGGTATTTTTTATGATAGATATTTATTGTAATTCCCAGTAGCAAATATATCAAATCGACTAGGGTTTTGATTCATTTACCAACGGTTTTTGGACAATCTTTGTTATTAAATCTTTATGCAGATTTATATTTGTAATGCTGTAATATTTAACTTCAGAAATCATTATTAAATACACAGCTGAAATATTTATAAAGAAATCTTCCAATTAAACACTAGACGCCTATTCTATATATGCCCGGTTTGCGGGGTTTGCTGTATTTAATTTATCTATGCAGTTTCAGTGTGATGTTTCATGAATTCCTTTGATATTATCAGTTCAGATCTAAGCCAGAGCATTATATAAAAATATATATATATATTCAGACAAAAATGGGGTTGGGATATTTCAGTGGTATCAGAGTAGTATATCCTCCCAGCCTGTGTGGGAAGGAAACTGACAGGGTATTAAAATAGAAATCAGCTTTGAATGCATCACAGAGAGGACGGTCCACACAGATACTACACCCGCAGACGGGCACGACTCGAAGTTGGTATTAAAAGAGGTGACAGAATGGAATACTTGGGCGAGAGACCTGAGAGTCCTCGAGAGGAACATGCAGATCCAGATAGGAATTTTAACCGGGATATGGCAGCCACACAGAGGCAGTTATCACAGACCATGGAGCGCATGGGAACTACACACTAGATAGGCCGCAGGACAGGCACGGCAGGAGGGATAGATCTGTATCCATTGCTAATAGCTACAGGGGTCATAGCAGATCACTTTCAGAGCTTGGGAGTGTTAGGGGATCACCACGCCGTGAGCGGAGGCATACTCATACAGACGAGAGGAGACCTACACGGACTGCAGATAGGACTATGCAGCCTAACTTCTTGCCTAGAGGTGACCCACCAGAGATTGAGGGACGATCGAAAGAAGCGGCTTTCCCAGATACTATCATGGCAATCAGCGATGAGTGGAGTTTGCCACAGCATGTGAGGGATGCATTTCCCCTCCCACAGTATTCTGCTCAGAGGAGAGACAGCATGAGGGCTGGACAAGACAGGAGACCTAGAGCACAGCAGAACAAAGATTTGCAACAGGTAACCCTCTCCACTTTCGATGGTAGTGGAAACATCAGTGCCAGGGCTTGGATTCACAAGCTCGACACCTACCTTACCCTCAAGCCCATGAGGGAACAGGAGGCCATACAGTTCGCTACATTGCACCTTGAGGGGGTGGCTTATGATTGGTGGCACCATGGGTTAGTTACGCAGGGTCACGAGCTTCTACGTTCTTACATGGATTTCAGCGATAGATTGATTGCGAGATTTGATCACAAGGATGTGGAGTTATATTACAGGGACTTGGCACAACTCTGACAGAGTGGACATGTTTATTCTTACATCAACAAATTTCAGCGGATAGCAGTTATGGTTCCAGAGATGCCTGAGAAGAGGGTGGTGATGTTATTTATAGAGGGCCTTCATGACAAGATGAGAGGATTGGTCAAGGCTCTTAAGCCTAGGACATTGCATGATGCCATCCAGACGGCATTGGATTTGGACACATCCCCCACTTCCCATCAGCCCAATAAGAAGTTGCCCATGAGCTCCAGGCCATTTCAGTGCTCTACTGCCCCGCAGAAGGGTGCACCACATCCTAAGGTGGATCAAGAGACTCGTAACGAGTTTAAGGAGGAAGCTTTGCTTTCATTGCAAAGACCATTGGGAGTCTAGACATCGTTGCCTTGGTAAAGGCAAGGTGCATCTCATTGATGTGATTTCCGATGGGGAGGATGATCATTCGCCAGATTCAGATGCAGAGAATGAGGGCGGTGACCATGATGCACAAGGGAAGCAGCCCCAAATAGAGCTTGGCGAGAGTGAGGCATTGGATTCATCTGATGTTACTATTGCTACACTCTCAAGCATTCCTAGGTACCATCCCTTTCGGTTAAAGGGAGTGCTTAAGGGATAGCAGATTGTTTGTCTGGTTGAAAGTGGAGCTATGCACAAATTAATTGATGACGGGTTGGTTGCGAAGCGAGGATTATAGGTTGAGGAATTTGAGGGGTTTAGTGTATGGGTGGCTGATGGATTAGCTATCAGTTGCACTAAGAGGATTCCGCAACTTAGTGTTCAGATGGGGGACTACACATTGACCGATGACTTCTATGTTATTGGACTTGGTGAGATTGATACAGTATTGGGTATTCAGTGGTTATAGTCCCTTGGCAGATATGTGCAAGATTTCCAAAGGATGGAGTTGGAGTTTATGGTGGATAAGAAAAAGATTGTGCTTTGGGCTCTTTCTGACGGTGGGCCTAGAGTTGTTTCAACACGCAGGATGGAGTCTATAGTACGACATGGAGAGGTTACATGGGCAGCCCAGTGTTTCATTTCATAGAAATCTTCTTCAAACAATGAGCAGCCTCTTCATATTGACATCCAGTCCATACTGGATAAGCATGGCCCAGTGTTTGGTGACATTCCTCCAGGTAGACCACCAGATAGAGGGTTTGAGCATGTTATAGAGCTCAAGGAGGGTGCTAAACCCATGATGACTACGCCTTATCGCCATCCTAAGACATACAAGGATGAGTTAGAGAAGGCCATCAGAGAACTCTTGGAGATGGGACACATCCATCCTAGCTCTAGTCCCTTTGCTTCTTCAGTAGTTTTGGTGAAGAAGAAGGATGGGACCATGAGGATGTGCATTGACTATCGTGCACTGAACAAGAAGACCATCAAGAACAGGTATCCCATTCCTCGCATTGATGAGTTGTTAGATGAGTTGCATGGATCTATCTACTTCTCGAAGATTGATCTTCGATCAGGGTACCACCAGATTAGAGTTCGGGATGAGAATATTCAGAAGACAGCCTTTAGGTGTCACTATGGGCACTATGAGTTCTTGGTGATGCCATTTGGACTCACTAATGCACCTGCTACATTTCAGTCATGTATGAACCATCTCTTCAATAAGCAATTGAGGCAGTTTGTGTTGTTTTTTGATGATATTCTGATTTATAGCAAGACATGGGATGATCATTTGAGGCATCTTGATGAGGTACTTAGCATAATGGAGACTCAATCTTTGTTTGCTAAGATTTCCCAAGTGTGAATTTGGACTTACGGAGATATTGTATCTTGGGCATGTCATTGGGGCCAATGGGATCAAGGTCCATCATTAGAAGATACAGGCGATGCAGGATTGGCCACCACCCAGGAATATCTCTGACTTGCGTGGATTCTTAGGGTTATGTGGTTACTACAGGACGTTTGTGAAGGGTTATTCTCAGCTGGTAGCTCCATTGACAGATCTTACACGGAAGGGTACATTTAGTTGGTCAGATGAGGCACAGGTAGTATTTGAGAGGCTCAAGGTAATTATGAGTACCTGTCCAGTTTTGGCTCTTCCAGATTTCTCACGGCCCTTCATTTTAGAGTGTGATGCTTCGGGATTGGGGATTGGTGCAGTTCTTATGCAGGATTGCCATCCTATTGCCTTTGAGAGCCGGAAGCTGAGAGATAATGAGAGACTGTATTCCACCTATGATAAGGAGATGTTTGCCATTATGCATGCTTTGGCAAAGTTTAGACAGTATTTGGTGGGTGGAAAATTTGTGGTGAGAACCGACCACAACAGTTTGAAATATTTCCTGGAACAAAAATAACTCAATGAGAGGCAACAAAAATGGGTCAGTAGGATCCAGGCATATGATTTTGACATTAAATACGTCAAGGGGACGAAGAATGTAGTAGTGGCTGATGCACTTTCCAGGAAACCCCATCTCGCTGCCCTATGTTCTTTGAGTGAGATTTCAGCAGATTGGAAATCTCAACTGTTAGGTGAGTATTCCAAAAACACTTGGGCATGTAACATTATGGATGGAAAAATTCAGGATGGCCGCTATAAGGTAATAGCTGATTTGATTTTGTATAAGGGCAGAATTTACCTAGTTCCTGAATCTGAACTTAAGGAGAAGATTATGCATGCTTTCCATGATGCACCACTTGCAGGACATCCAGGGTATTTTAAAACATACAGGCAGATTAGAGAGAGATTCTCCTGGAAGGGTCTCAAGCATGATGTCTTGCGCCATGTCCGTGAGTGTATGACTTGTCAGCAGGACAAGTCAGAGCATACTTTCCCAGCAGGTTTGCTACAGCCATTGTCAATTCCGGAGCAGAAGTGGGAGAGTATTTCAATGGATTTCATTACAGGTATTCCCGTGGTGCAAGGGAATGATCGCATTAATGCAATAGTGGATCGGTTGACAAAATATGCACACTTTTTCGCTGTCCCTACTAGCTTTAAGGCACCTCATGTGGCTGATTTGTTCTTCCGTCAGATATTCAGGTTGCATGGACTTCCGAAGAACATAGTTAGTGACCAAGATAGCAGGTTTATGAGCATATTTTGGCATGAGCTTTTCCGTCTGGTTTTCACTGAGCTGACTCCTAACACTAGTTATCACCCTCAGACGGATGGGCAGACAGAGATTGTGAACAAATGGATAGAGGGTTATCTTCGCAACTACGTTGTAGGACAGCAGAAGGCATGGGTAAAGTTGCTATATTTATGTGAGTATTGCTATAACACCACTTAGCATGTCTATTGGTGTGACTCCATTCCGAGCACTTTATGGGTATGATGCGAGATCCTTCGTTTATATGGCATTTGGGGACAGTAGAGCTCCCAAGGCTCAGGAGAGTTTACAGGGTATTCAGGAAATCCTTAAGGTACTTACGGAAAATATTCAGCGGGCCCAGAATAAGCAGAAAATGTATGCAGATAGGCACAAAGTGGAGAGATCATTTGAGGTAGGGGACATAGTTTTTCTACGACTTCAGCCTTACAGGCAGAGCACTCTCAAGCTGCGATTTTATGGGCCATACAGGGTGTTGAGGAGAGTTGGTGAAGTAGCATATGAGCTGGAGTTTCCTTCTGAGAGTTAAATACACAATGTTTTTCATGTGTCTTACTTGAAAAACACTTTGGGGCAGAACATTATTTCTTCTACAGATTTACCACCCATGGATGAGGAAGGGAAATTAGACCTAGTGCCAGAGGAGATCTTAGACAGTCGAGAGAGGAGACTGAGGAACAGAGTTATTCGAGAGTTCCTGGTGAGGTTGAAAGAGTTACCAGAGGAGGATGCTACATGGGAAGGCGAGACTATATTACAGCATCCAACTCTACAGTTGCTTGGGGACAAGCAATCTCGGGAAGGGAGGACTGTAATGTCCCTCTTTCTCGAATAGTTCGGTCGAAGACCTTTGGCCTGTTTTGTCTACCCGACAATCAAAGGGGTGTTTTCAAGGGTGACTTCAGATTATTATTTTTATTATATGGTGCTCAAAATAAAGTAAAATATCATTAAAGCACATATAATGAATTAATATCCTGTTTGAGTGACTTTAACTTAGGAAAGTGCATTTAAATAAATTAATAAATTATTTAAATTGCCTTCCTAGCCAAAAATGCGACTTGTTTGGGTAATGGTCAAATAAACCCAAAAAATGCGACTTGCTTAGTGAAGCAAAATAAGTAATTAAATATTAATAATATGGTTTTAGCCAAAAAGTGCGACT
This sequence comes from Taxus chinensis, assembly GCA_019776745.2. Taxonomy (NCBI): domain Eukaryota; kingdom Viridiplantae; phylum Streptophyta; class Pinopsida; order Cupressales; family Taxaceae; genus Taxus; species Taxus chinensis. The sequence continues at coordinate 281,512,492 of CM034147.1, read as the reverse complement.
TGCATCTTTGGACGGGTTTTTGGCTATATGGCGAAAAATGCGACTTGGGGAAGGGCATTCAGAACATTATTATTTCCACACAGCAGTTAGCACAGAGCTTTTGCAGACAGAATCCAAAGACGGAAACCCTCTGGATTATTCCTCTTGTGGACGGAAACCCCAAGAGCAGTGAGAGAAGCTTCCATCCAAGAATCTTCATTGTTTACACCAGTTATTCAGCATTCCAGCAGTTTCAGATAAAAGAATAAATTGCAGCAGTGGGCATTAGTACATCTAAGTGGGGGTGGCTTCTTCTACAGTTATTTATTGTTGTGTCAGAGGTATTTTTCATGATAGATATTTATTGTAATTCCCAACAACAAATATATCAAATCGATTAGGGTTTTCATTCATTTACCGTGGGTTTTTGGACAATCTTTGTTATTAAATCTTTCTACAAATTTATATTTGTAGTGTTGTAATATTTAGCTTCAGAAATCATTATTAAATACACAGCTGAAATATTTATAAAGAAATCTGCCAGTTAAACCCTACGCGCCTATTCTGTATACGCCTGGTTTGCGGAGTTTGCTGTATTTAATTTATCGATGCAGTTTCAGTGTGATGTTTCATGAATTCCTTTGATATTATCAGTTCAGATATGAGCCAAAGCATTATATAAAAAAAAAAAATCAGACAAAAACGGGGTTGGGATATTTCAATATGCGGACAAATATCGATTATGGGGTGGGAGCCATCCCTATATGGGAGGGGGTCTCTAGAAAGGAAGTTCGAGGTAAGACACTGGGTACTCTGGTGGGACAAGAGACATGAACCGAAGGGCATGCACGACAAATCTGATTCACTCTGGAAAGGGCCCTTCGTGATCAAAAGGGTTGCATGAATGGATACTTTCTTCCTTGCCTACCAGGATGGAATTGAGTTACCGCCTTTCAACGAGCAGCATCTGAAGTTGTTCAGGAACTGAGATACAGGGTAAAACTTGTATCTATATAAATAACATTTTGTATATTTATTCTTTGTTTTTCTGTGTTGTGTTGTTTTTGTTTGCTTGACCCCATGCCCAATAGACAAGACACGAAACCAGAGATGTTGGGATCTCACCTTCACTTCTTTCATTTTGACAGAAGTAAAGATGTCCACAGACGGAGCTGACTGGTGTCCCCAGATTTCACCCTGAAATTTGAGACTACCCATGTTAAAAAAAAATTGGTACTTTTAAAATAATGGGTCGTTTTGTGTTTTTATTGCCAGAAAATGTTTGTATTGTGTCAAGATATTCCCAGAGAGTCATTAAGCCAATTTCGACAAATACCCAGATGCCCAAACTCGTTATATTCTGTCACTGGGGTTTGTCTGCGGGAAATTTTTATTTAATTATTTTAAGACTCATTTGAGGTAAATTGTGCTCCGGTTTAACCCTATTGAGATTTTACATGCCAATATTCCCATATACCAGTAGGGTTTCCACCAGGAATGAATCCTAGGCGTTGTCTATGACTTCTGGCAACATTTTTTGTTTTTGTATTTTTTGCGTGTTTTTCTCTGTGAAATTCCCCTAGGTCAATTCCTTTGCCAGTTCAATTTTTTTTCTTTCCTGGAGTATCTGGAAATCATCTACGGATGTCATGTTAGAAGGAATTTGCCATAGGAAGCCTGGTTCTCTCTAAAAAGGCGAAGTCACACACAAAAAAAGGCCTCTTCTGGGCAAGTCGCATTTTTGGGAAAGGAAGGTTTTAAGCTGCAATGGGATTTTTGGTAGCCGCAGGGAGGTGGGAATTTTGTATCTGCCTGGCAGGGTACTTTTTCCCATGGAAGTAAAGTCACGTAAGTCATGATGGTAAAATTAGAGGCAGCAGGCAGGCGGGAATTTCTTACCTGCCTTGCAGGGTAAAAATTACCATTATAAAATAAAAGAAAATCATTTAAGGCAATCATGGGAATTTTTTACCTGCCTTGCAAGGTAAAAAGTCCTATTATGAAAGTCAAACAGCTTAAGTGGACCATGGGATTTTTGGAGCTGAAGTGCAGGGTGGATATTCCCATCAAAAAGTGACTTTTTAAAATAGAAATCAGCCATGGCAAAAAGTGTGACCAACCTAGAGGAAGAATAATACTTTTCAAAGTATTAATTAATTGTTTCTCTTCCTAAAATTGGTGCCCAAGCATGAGGAAAAGTCAACGCATGATGAAAGGATAAACAAGATTGGAAATAGAATGCTAAATTTAAATAAATTTAATTTATTTAATGCAGCCCTATATCATGCAAAAAAGTGAAACCCACCTAGAGGAGAAATAATATTTTTTAAAGTATTTATTGATGGAATTAATTTCTATTTTTGGCACATGAGGTCAAAGCATACTGTGAAGTCAAGGAAGACTGAAAGAAGAAAGCTAAAATTAAATAAATTTAAGTTATTTAATGCAGCCCCAAAGCATGTAAATTTTGGCACCCAAGTTTAAAGAGAAAAGCATGATTTTTAATTAATTAATTGCCAGAAATAGGAAGGGCAATTATTAATTATAGAATGATGAAGGTTATATAAGCCACACAAAATTAATGGAGTTATTAGTTCTTTAGCAAAGAAGTGCAGCCCAAGCAATTTTGGCGCCCCAAAAAGGAGGAATTTTGCTCAGAAAAAGGTGTTTTCACTACCAGAAAGCTTCAAAGTTTGGCGCCTAGGTTTGAAGGAGCTTGATTTAAGTCTGATTAATTGTCTACATATTATTACAGGTGCCCAGGTGAAGTTACAAATATTTATACTTGCTTTGCATGCAAGCAAAGCCTCAAATTTTAGGGCAGCAGGCTTTATATGCAGATTTTTATAATAAAAATCAAGTGTTCATGCTCCGGATTCCGTCTTTGCCTGAATTAACTGCAGATATTTATTACAGGTGCTTATATAATTGAGAGGGAGTTTAAATCAATGTCAGACACATTAACTATATCCTCCAAATCTGAAGAAGTTGCCAGATCTGCACCAATTGTGAAGAATTCCAGCCAAATAAAGAGAAAAAGAGTTGCTCAGATAAAGATTGCTCCAGTCATGGCAAAGCGGGATGAAAGAGAAAGCTCAGTGGAATCATGCATAGCTTCCAGATATGCTGAAGTCAATAGGCCCAGATCCAGATCTCATAATTGCAAAGGCTTCCGGCAAAAATTCATCCTCTTGTTTCTAACGCAGCTCGTGTAGAGGTCGGTGCATGGAGAAAAAGAGTTGATCAAATAAAGATTGCTCCAGCCATGGAAAAGCGGGATGAAAGAGAAAGCTCAGTGGAATCATGCATAGCTTCCAGATATGCTGAAGTCCATAGGCCCAGATCCAGATCTCATAATTGCAAAGGCTTCCGACAAAAATTCATCCTCTTGTTTCTAACACAGGTCGTGTACAAGTAAGTCGGTGCATGGAGAATTCCTTCCAGGATCTTGTGCATGTGCTTCCAAATCTTCCAGTTGAAGCCTTTATTGAATTTGCATTCACTCGGAGTGTTTTCCAGAATTTTTAATTGTTCATATGCAATTAAAAATAAAAATGATGAGTTATTTACGGCAAACATTGCACTGATGCATGTACTGGAGAAGAACTGCAAAAGCTTCAAGGATAAGAGGGAAGACAAGTCAAAGACAACACCCGTAAGCAAATCACAGTCACTTGCTTCCAGATCCAGCGGCTTCCAGATCCAACTACTTTCAAGTCCAGTTTGGTGAGAATCAAAGACAAAAGAATCAGCTGCATGCAGAATATGAAAAAGAATCAACTGCAGCTTTCCTCTTTCTTCTTCTTTCTCTTATTTCCTCCAACAAAGTAATTGAGCGATCAATTAAATTATAAAACTTAAGTGATCGGTTTAAAAGTCGTTATTTGAAGAAGTCAATTATTTGGAAATAGGTGGCAAACATGCAAAATAGAAGGTTTTGTCTTCAGTTGCAAATCATGCATGTCATACAAAGAGGAATTCGAGGAGGTAGATTGTCAGTTGTTTCATTTTCGACTTCCACATGTGCCAGTTCACTAAAGGCTTCCTATTTGTAATTTACCCTCTACATGCTATAAGTAGAGGAAGAACCTACAGTTAAACGCATCAGAATTTGTAAGCAGCATTCTTGTCTTCCAGACTTTGTGCTGAAACCCCTAATAGCTATTTGAAGCAAAGGAATAGAAAGGAGCAGATTTCCGGAGAACTTTGTCACGGTGCATTTGTGTTTCTAGCTTTTGTCTTAAATCTACTTATAAACTTTGTGTTATTCTAGATCTAAATCTAAAAGTTGTCTTTGCTTATAATTTTGTGTGTTAATATCTATTGGTTCTGTCTATGTGCATGCAATCAACTTTGTAATCTATTGATTGGGTTGGACACCCCCCCACTTTTTTTCCTATGTTTTTATTATTTCTTTTTTCATTAGATATTTCTTTTCTTTAAATAGTTGCTTACTTGCTGCAAAACTATACAGCTATGGTTCATGAGCTGCATGGTTAAAGTAATACCCCAAAATAGATATTAACATATTTAATTGATAAATCTTACACGAGAGCCTCACCGGTAAATGAGGGAGATTTATTTCATGACTGCCTAGGTTTTCAGCTATGTAGAAAATCTAGCCAACACAATATATGGGGGGGCTATATAAATAGATAGATGGGGGGGCCCTAGACATATAGGTGCCAGCCCCCAAATAGATTAATTCTCTCGGCCCCCCTCTCTAGATCCTCTATTCTCAACGGCACTCCCAACCCCATCTTCTGCCCAACCTATATATATAATATATATATATATATATATATATATGGCCAGATATATGGGGATAGCGTATAGAATCTAGTGGATTCCTTGGCCCCCTATATATAGAGAGATATAGAGTTCAAATAGAGCTTTAGAGAGAGATAGAGAGAGATAGAGACTTCAAAGTGAAGAGTTCAGATAGAGATATAGAGAGAGATAGAGAGAGAGAGACTGAAGAGTGAGTCGAGATAAAGAGAGAGATACAGATAGAGATATAGAGTTCAGATAAAGATAGAAAGGGGGCCCTCTCTGTATATGGGGTCATTGGCTAACCATCCTCCATTGGTGATTACCATCCCTGCCCTACTCTCCAAACAGTGCTTACCATCACCATATCTAGATACGGGGCCCCCTCTCTCTATTCAAACCGGGGGGGGGGCTATCCAAACTATAGATTCCTTTATACCACTCCCACGAGATCTATATCTGCCAATACCAATGGCTCATGAACCCACTATCTCCCACTCTCTTCTGGCTAGGCTAGCCCTCGTGAACCCATTGGTGATTACCATCCCTGCCCTACTCTCCAAACAGTGCTTACCATCACCATATCTAGATACAGGGCCCCCTCTCTCTATTCAAACCGGGGGGAGGGGGGGGGCTATCCAAACTATAGATTCCTTTATACCAATCCCACGAGATCTATATCTGCCAATACCAATGGCTCGTGAACCCCACTATCTCCCACTCTCTTCTGGCCCCCCACCCCCTAGAGATATAGAGTGGATCCATTCCTCCAACCCTCGATAGGGGCGGCTACCCCCAGGGCCCCGCCTGCCACCTCCCCCCTCCTATCAAATAGGTGGATAGGGATCAGACAACTCAAAAGGTGTCCTCCCCCACCCCTATCTATAGATGGGGATGGATAGTTCGTTCCGTTCTCACTCTGGAATGTCAACCCCCCTCTACTATAGAAAGGGATCCTACCTATATAAGGTTGGTAGGGGGTAGGGGCCCACTCTAAGTAAAGGTAAGGTATCGCCCTATATGAATATGGTCCCAAGATGATTAAAGTGTGCTAACGACTACCTTCGAACTGCGACCTGTCTCCGAGGCTTCGAATGCGAATGCGGTGGGATCCATCGATCTCGGACGTGGCCGCCACACCAACGGGTAGGGAGGTGGAGGGTAGGTGAACAAGCGATTGATTTCTTGAACAAAACCCCATCTAGTTCAGCTGTAATCTATGACATAGGGCAGAGGAGACACCGGAATTCCCTACTCTTTATAGGGGCCAGGGCACGCAGCTATATGGGTAGGGAGCACCCCCCTCCCCCCCTCTATATAGAAATATAACAACTGGCAGGATAAGATAGATCGATAGCTCTCTGTATTCTCACTCACTACGTAGTAACGGGGCAGGTCGTCGTAGCTTCAATCTATCTCTATAATAGACAAGGCAAGATTCTATATGTGGTGGCTAGGCGAACCTGTAGAGCTAATGAGTGAGGAAGTAGAAAGCGCTCTACCGGACAGCGGGACCTATAAGATCAATCCCAAGGTCACCCTATATAGATATATGTGATATTTTTTTCCTGATTTTCCTAAACTGGAAGAGCTCCTTCCTGAATTGGAAGAGCTCCTTCCATGCATGGCATAGACCAGCTAAAAAACCCGATTCTTCCTCTCACCCAAGAGTTGTGTGATGACCTAGTAGGCCCCCTTCCATATTCCAAAGGCCTCTGCCGAAGCTCCGAAGTCTGTTGCATATGCGAGAGCTGGAGAAGGAATGGGATAACCTGTAATGTCCCCATTTCCTAGCAGGTGGCCTAAGAGGCCTTTCGTCCGTCTTAGCCTTGGTCATGCCCAAGGGGCTAGTGATGTTGATGGTTATTGGGTATGGTTTGCACCTTCATTTCACTTATGGTTATGTTTCGACGTTGGACATGTACTTTGAGTTGACTTAAGTGAAATAAGGTTGTGAGATGCTCCCCTAATGTACTTTATATGTTATATTTATTCGATGACTTAAGTAATGGGTGAATATATGGTACTTTATGTTCTAATTCTTCGTTGGGGTGACTTAAGTGCACTTTTTGGCATGTGGGAAATAAAATGACTTAAGTTATTTTAATTAATTAAAGAAAAGACCCAAGGGGGTGACTAGGGTTCTTTTGGGCCTTTTGTTGCAATAAGAAGTTATAAAAGGAAGCACTTGGGGGAGAATAGGCATTCATTCATACTCACCTATTTTTGATATTGAAGCAACTGTTGTTTGTGCTTTCCTTGCTTGTGGAGGTGAAATTCCGCAAGAACCCTAGCTTCGGTAGAGCACTCTTCGGTGGTGAAAGATCTAGCCCTAGTTTGCTATTGTGGAGTCTATTCAGATTGGGTTGTCAGATTCAGAGTTTCAGAGGCTTGTTGATCCAGTTTCAAGTCTATAAAGAGAAGACAGCCAAATTCAATAAGAGAGATCATCTATTTTATCAATGGAAACTTCTTGGCATTGCATGTTGATGAATGTTACTTGTATGTCATTGCATGTTGATGCAAGTTACTTGCATGTTGTTGCATGTTAGTTTAATTGCAATAAAAGTGAAGATATTGGTTATTTTCTAATTTTATACCTTGCTGCCATAACTGTACTTAGCTGTCAAATTTTTCTATATACTGCTGTCATAAAATCAGATTGTTATTTGTGAAAATTTGGTTGGAAATCTTGAATATAAAATAAATCCGGAAAAGGGATATTTCATAACCAAATCGGTACCTAATGGCTAACAGGTGAGTTAGGAACAGTATTCTCCGCGATCCACCAACCTCCCTCATATCATATAGTTGGTTGGAGCCCCCATTCCCTCGGTCCTATAGTTCCTATGGCATCATCTGTGAATGGATTGATGGCATATATAGAGAGGGGGGGAAGGTAAGAAAATCTGATACTAGAACCAGGTGGCCAATATATGGCAGGCTGTCAAATATGCCGAAGCATGGGTCAGCCCATATATCCATATATAGGCCGGCCGGAGCTCTTATTCCCGAGTTGGCTCTATAGCTCACTGCTTCTTGGAGGTAGGTCTCCTTAACTTTCGGATAAATGGCGTCGCTTCCGAATCAATATACCTTACCTCTATATAGATAGAGAGCGGGACTTCCATCAATCGAGTAATTAGTAACTAGTTCTTCGTTCGGACCGCCCAAAAGATAAAATGTCGGATACAAATGCATCATCTATTCTATAGGGGGGCCATCTTTCCTCGTATCAAATCACTAATGTCCCATCCTATCATGAGCAATTTCTTGGCGAGAGCAAACCGAAGATGATGGGCTCGAATAATAGCTCACTCGATACCACCACTTACGGGTGCGAAGGCTCAACCTTGCAACAATATCAATATAGAGATAGGGCGGCGGAATCGGATAGAAATGGAAGGAGAACTGATGTTGAATCAGCTAGCAATGTGTTGTTCTGAAACAAGAATTGGCCCTATATCTATCTACTTGCGGCAGATCTTTGCACGGATTGACACTCCCCTCTGTCTCTAGATATCTGTTAGGTGAGCTCAGCTCGAATCAGTTCTTGGCCCAGATAGGCTACGCGGCAGAGTTGTGTTTGGCATGGCCAATCTAATATAATCGACTCGGTTAGAAAAGGGAGTCGACCCCCATATAGAGATAGGGGTGTCCAACGTAGCATATAGAATATGGAATTCAGATTGCTCTTCCAACTAAACAAACTAATATAGGGTCGGGTAGGGCAGCGCAAGGTAAGGTAGGGTAGGGTAGGGTAGGGTAAGGTGCCGACTCTAGATCTCCCCAAGATATATCCTATCGCCTATAGATTCATAGGGGATGTCGGGCATTCGATCTATCGCCTATCAGTAACTAGAGGGTAGGGGATGCCGACTCTAGATATAGGTAGTCGCCCACCCATAGAGATATAGGGCTCCTCCCCCAGCTATAGAGAGTATAGTAGAGTATAGTAGGCCGTTGATCGAAAGGAATTATATTTAGAGAGGTCGAATCCATCTAGTATAGAGCCAAGATAAGATATAATAGAGAGGGGCTCCTAAGATATAGATATGGCATCCATCTATTATGTACATGATATGACTAATGACTGATGACTGATTGTATCATACCACGTATCATAACGGATGGTTGGATGGAGACGTGTGTGATACGACTAATGACTGATATCATGTATCATAATGGACGGCCCTATCCATAGTTCGAGGCCCTATTCAGGCCATCGGGGCCCTCTCCCTCGACCAACCAATCAGAAAGGTCGAGTGTTCATAGAGATAGGGATAACAAATTAAGTAGAGAAAGGGGAAGGCCGGGGGAACCCGATGGCTCGGTGGAATCATCCTTGTCCGTATGATTTATCCGTCGTGTAGTGTAGTTTCTAATCTAATCTGATCAGACTAGAAATGAACTTGCCTATTATATCGGATCGGAATGCATCAGCTCGGAATGCATCGATCGGATGGATGTCCGACATTGAGAGAGAGCTATAAGCTATTCTGAGGAGCCTTATCAATCATTCCTTCCGTAGTCTAGCATCCGTAGATCAATCCGTTCATGTCATGTCATGTCATACCATATATAGAGTCGGAGTCGGTCGAGCATCCATCCTTCCCTTCCATGTCGAGCATCCATCGTTCCGCCCTATCTATTTATTTCTATATGGCGATCGATCTTTCCGTAGTCTAGTGACGCATTGACATCCCGTTCCAATCCCATAGAGAGATAGGGAGTGTTTTCTATAGATATGGATGGCAAGTGTCACGTTCCAATCCTAATCCCGAACGTTGAGTTTGAGTGGCGCATGTCATTGAGAGTCTGTCCATAGTGGATCGTATGGGGATCCGATCACCACAGAATGGTATGATCCAATGTGTTTGGTCACTTGTCTTTTCACAAATCCAGCCGTCGGGGCCGGTCATTTATAGATCCTTATCCGTATGGTTTATCCGTCATGTAGTGTAGTTTCTAATCTAATCTGATCAGACTAGAAATGAACTTGCCTATTATATCGGATCGGAATGCATCGGCTCGGAATGCATTGATCGGATGGATGTCCGACATTAAGAGAGAGCTATAAGCTATTCTGAGGAGCCTTATCAATCATTCCTTCCGTAGTCTAGCATCCGTAGATCAATCCGTTCATGTCATTTCATGTCATACCATATATAGAGTCGGAGTCGGTCAAGCATCCATCCTTCCCTTCCGTGTCGAGCATCCATTGTTCCGCCCTATCTATTTATTTCTATATGGAGGTCGATCCTTCCATAGTCTAGTGGCGCATTAACATCCCGTTCCAATCCCATAGAGACATAGGGAGTGTTTTCTATAGATATGGATGGCAAGTGTCACGTTTCAATCCTAATCCCAAACGTTGAGTTTGAGTGGCGCATGTCATCGAGAGTGTGTCCATAGTGGATCGTATGGGAATCCGGTCACCACAGAATGGTATGATCCGGCATTTTTGGTCACTTGTCTTTTCACAAATCCGGCCGTCAAGGCCAATCATCTATAGATAGGGGCCTCCTCCCCCTCCCGTGTTGGTCTCCTAACCGAACTTGACTTTAGATGCGGGGGCCTAGACTATGATATCATGAGATGGCCCGGGGAAACCCCACATATCTAGGGACTAGCCTAGTTAATATGGATGTTGACTGGATGCTCTGATCAGACAAAAGGGCGCCTATCTGAACTATCTCATCTCAGAAGGATAGTACCAGCGAGCTCCCACGGCTGCTCCACTAGCCTGAACGGCGCTATATATGGATCAAGGGTGCCCCCCCCACCCAGTCTGATCTTATCTATATGGGATTGAGTATAGGTAGGGGGACCCCATGAAGATATAGGCCCCCCCATAGAAATAAAAACTATATCTTGGCGGCCAGGGCAACTCGATCGACGTCAAGCTCAATGTTTGACCAATAATCGGTGCGGCCATTACATACCATACCATACTTATTGACCGATCTGATTGGCGGCAAGGCCAAGCTAGGCCAAGCTAGGCCATACCTCTCCCATCTATATATAGAGGGACCGATCTGATTGGCGTAGCGTACTGATTGGATTGGATTGGATTGGATTGGTGGCCATGCTTTACTCATTGACCGATCTTATTGGCAGCCAAGATGTTTGTCTGATTGGCATCCTTGACACAACACAGAGTAGAGCGTACTTGAGCAAGCAAGCGATTGGTGTACTGTCTAGATATGTAATACAAATCTTGATGGAGATAGTATTTATGCGCCAGATAGAGATAGAGATAGCCTAATATAGATCATTGGCATTGGCCATATTGATAGTGTGGGTTCCCCCCATTGGCCATATCTATCTAGTGGGCTCCCCCCATTGGCCCCATATATAGATATTCTATACTGTACGAGATATTAGCTGAGACATGCGATGTTGAGCCTACCTATCCTATCTATATAGAACCTGGGGGCCCTACATATTTATAATGCAAGATGAATCAGACTACGTATGTGTCTCGCTTGGGTAACTAGACTAGTGTAGTGTAGTGATATAGCTTCAATTGGGTTAGTATAGGCTCTGTCAAGCCTAGACTAACCCAATATAGATATATACAGATATGGATATTTATAGGGGATCTATGCCCCCCCTTCCCCCCTCCATATACAGTTGAGAATTCTAGATAGGGGCCCACTCTCTATCTATAGATAGTTTCTTTGTGCCAAACATTACACATATCTTTAGTACCGACTGGTTGGCTCGTGCCAACAGGCACTATTCCATATAACCGATACGTGCCAACAGGACGATCTATATAGCCCCAACTACCATATATAGATAGGGGGGTCGCCCCTCTATATCCAACCTACCACAAAGCTCACTATGGAATGCAAGAGGATCCCCTATCAATCCATATAGGGGGTTGCATTCCTGCTCAGCGGGCCATCTCTCGGGGAAACAAACCAGTAGCTCCCTCCTCTCGCCACTCGGCCCTCTACACTATATATATTGTAGGGGCGGAGTAGACTAGATTAGAATTCCACTCGGTTCCGATAGGGGAGGGAGCAGTTATCCCATCTCTGCCATCTCTTTATATAGGGGAGGGGGCAGCTACCGAGTTATTGTATATGTGATACAACCAGACTAGACCAGACCAGACCAAATAAGTAAGCTCCCTCCTCCACAACTAGAGATATAGATGCCATATGGATATAGTGAGTGGGGTCATGCCGCCCTATATAGATAGTTATGATGTTGATGGCCACCGAACTCTCCGAAGCAACTATGGATATAGGGCCCCCCTATATTCTAATTGGTGTATAACATATATGATTCAAATTAATACAACCCGTATATGGTCTATATATAGATCTAGTGCCATCCATATAGACCATATACAAGACTGGCTCTCTAGGCACTACCCATATTCAGCCACCTATATCTATGGTATGGCAGATGGGCTCGGGGCCATATTTAGAGAGGCCCCATATATAGATAGGTAGGGGGTTGTCAACTACAGATAGGATTGGAGTGATAGGCCCCCAGTTCTCTATATGCGTCTTTATTCTCAGCTATTGTTGACCCCATCAAATCTATATATGGGGGTCAGGCCGACGGGCGGCTATATTTATTTCTATAGCCCCTTATATAGATCTATATGGCATCTATAATCTATAGTTCTCTCGAGAGGTATAGTATATATATAGAGAGTGGGTCACATAAAATCGAGATCTATAGGCCCAAATCGAGATAGAGATAGGCCCAAATCGAATAGAGCCGAGCCTCTCTATTAAGTTGGGTTGGCTTTGAGAAAGAGAAGGGATATACTCTCCCAAGCCAATATTTTGTATTATCATGGAGGTTTGGAAGGGCGGGGCGATAGGGTCGAGTTAATAAGATAATAGTGCCCAGGTCGGACCGCAGGGTCGGCAGAGAGGACCCTCTCTACGCTGCTATGTGTTGAGGGTGGGATTGGGTAAGCTGAGGAGGCGAGAATGGTCTTTGGAGGTGGCTCAACTATCTAGATAGATGGATAGATAAAGGCGGCCGCCGCCCACCCCCTTAGATCTCTTATATGGGCCCATCCCATCTCATCTCATCCCATACCCTATAGAGGGGAGGGCGCCAACGGGACAAACTATCTATATACTATGCTCAGGAGGAGGAGCCATAGTCTAGATAGGGGATAGGCCGACCCCCCTCCCATTAAATCTATAAGGCTATAGGGGAGTTTAGGGAGAACTCTCTCGAGCTATATCTATATATAGAGACGAAGGGCATCGATCTAGATAAGCCCTCGCCGGATGGATAAGATCTATATAGGAGAGAGGGGGGCTTGAATGAGACTATATGGCGAGTGCCTCATATTTGGATAGGTGCCCTCGCGCCGACATCTCTCTGTTCTGTTCGGTAGGCCGGGGAGCCTACTCGATCTCCCCTATAGATGTTAGGGCCCCCTATATAGAGAGTATAGTTGCCCCCACCCCACCATCTAGACTCTACTCCATATTGAACCTCTCGGGGCATAACGTTATCCCCTATAGTTCTATTTGGAGCGCCATATAGAGAATCTATGGGACCCACCCCCTGCTTGCCCTTTCTTTATTAGTTTAGTAGAGGCCCCAGGCCCATAAACCGAACAGACGCGCCAATAGTTCTAGAGAGGAGTCCCTCCCCCCAACCCCTCTGTCTCTAAGGTGAGTATAGGCATCAGGGGAGTGCCCCCACCCCATAGTTCATATTAGATAGGGGCCCTTACTATAGAGAGTCTAGTCCCTTCCCACCAGTTCTGCCCATATGCTTAGATAGGGATCCTCCCATATAGTTAGATAGGGGCCCCAACCCCCCGCCCTATAGTTCTATCTGGCAAAGATATAGTTCATAGTTGGTCCCCCTAATCGTGAACCACATCTCTAGTTCGATATAGAGGACCAACTTTAGATATGGCCCACCCCCACCCTAAACTATCTGATCTGATCTATCTGGGTGACCTAGAGCCTAGACTCTAGATGCCCCGACTAAAGAGGGTTTAGTTGTCGAGTATATAGAGATGGCCTCTACTCTCTCTAAATGGCTCGTCCTCGAGAACGGATAGATAGAGCTGGTAGATAAGATAAGATACGTGGTGGTGGTCTGCCATAGAGAGAGTTCGTGTCCCCACCCCGAACCGAACTATCTTATCTTCTGACCCACACCTACCTGGTGAGATCGAGATATGAGAGACATATGTATGAATCTTATACGTCACGTCTACAATAGGCAACCAACCTACCAAAAGAAAAGTGATTCTCTATGGGGGAACGGAAAGATATCCACCATCTATCTCTCTCTATATGCTCTGCCCCCTCACTCTTCAGTCTCTTCTCTCTCTATCTCAGTCAATAGGGCGGAGTTGATAGGGCGCTTTACCAACCAGATCAGCCGCAGATAGTCGAGTGAAGAGTGAGAGTTCATAGTGAGATATAGAGTAGAGAGAGAGATAGATAGACAGAGAGATATTTGTATTCTATATGTAATACAAATATCTATCTCTCTCTATATCTCTATCTCCACCTAGATCTAGCACGAGTCTCTCTACCCTCTATCTGGCAGATGGAGATATAGGGGAAGAGGATATAGAGAGAGGGCTCCACCGAGATCTAGCACAAGTCTCTAATTCTATATGCCCTCTAGATTGATCAGGCAAACACCACCTAGATCTAGCATAAATCGTATTACATATATGATAGAGGTCAGGTCTACAGTAGGCAGACAACCTACCAAATGTGATTCTAACGAAGAGATATCCATAGAGAATCTCTCGATCTCTCTCTATATGCTTCACCCCCTCACTCTTCAGTGTCTTCTCTCTCTATCTCAGTGGACTTTTAGCTTCACCAACCAGATCGTTCTGGGTCTCATTCAGAGTGAAGAGTGAGATATAAAGTAGAGAGAGAGATAGATAAATAGATATTTAGATAGAGAGAGAGATATTTGTATTCTATATTTAATACAAATAGTTCTCTATCTCCACCTAGATCTAGCATCAGTTGTCTCACGTACATAATCAGATCTGATCAGATCTAATCTAGTTGTTTCACTGATGCTCTACCTAGATCATCTATACCAATCACCAGCCCTGGCACTACTCTGCTACATTCAATTCTAATCGCATTGCAATTGGGGTTGTTGAGCGCGATCGCCTCTAAATGTCTCGCTGGGGTCGACACTCCAATCCCGGTGGCAGACATGGCACCTCTAGAAGATTCCATTAAGGTGGTTCCCACTCATTTTCGAAATATATAGTATAGGGCCGTCAGTTGGGTAGGATCTGCTTGGAGCGGGGATCGTAACTCTCCTTCAGTCTGTCATTCCAGCCTTTTGGGACTGGGTAAGTGCATGGTTCTCGTCCTCAACCCCGACCTCGACCTCAGCGGCGGCGGAACTGTCTAATCCAAATCCGCCTCTGTCAGTCCCAGAACTTGTTCAGCTCATAAATAAAGAAGGCTCGAGCAGTTTAGGTGCTCCAACCGATCTAGCCTTATTCTTCCCACCCCTCCAGAGATGAAGTCCCCTTGTGCAGCCATCACTCTTGAGTCGGCCATGGAACAGGTTTCCCTACTAACCCACGTGCAGAGCTTAACGGACACAGTCGAGGAGGTGAAAACATTGACATTGATGCCCCAAAAATCCCATCTAGATCTAGGGGCATCAACGTCAACAGAACCCCACTCGTCCCCAATCAATATGACGCGGATAGCGGTGGCCCAGTTGTGGTTTCCCCCTACTCACTCAAGCAAGGGGAAACCGGGGGGGTTTGGTGGGCACCCCCACGTAGCATTTCTCCCATCCTCCCCATACACTCCTAGTGGTCCTTGCTGGAGAGAGATTGCCTATATATATATATATGTGTGTGTGTGTGTGTGTGTGTGTGTGTATCTCATCACCGCGCCCTATATATAGATATCTGAGGCTCCCCTATGTTTAGGTTCTTTACCAGTTCCTACCCTACCCTCCCCTATCTATATTCTTTACCGGCTCCCCATATGGATAGATTGACTATACATTTCCTCCTCTATTATTGTATTGACCGGCTCCCCCTCTAGATAGATGGGGTCTATGGTCTGCCCTATATATATATATATATATATTTGGAATAGGCATAGATAAAGATAAAGATAAAGATAAATATATTAATGTCCAACGAATGACCACAAAAGTAGGTCAATGGGACTGCAGCCCAAACAATATACAAAGTGCGAGTGGGGACAACTCAAAACGAGTTCCCAAAAACAGAAATGAAGAGAAAACACAACAGAAAGGAAACCCGAAGCCAAATACCCCCACAAGCGGGGGTAATGGAGCAAGTAGGGGAGAAAAACGAGGAAAGCAAAGAAGGGAATGAAGGGGGGGACAAAACAAGGACCAATGGTCTAATCAAGAGTGGTAGCCACACCCCTCCTAACATTAGAGGCCGACGAAAAGAAGCTCCTGATGGACTGGCAACCCGACGAGGGGGGCGGGAAGCCTCCTTCCCTACTGAGCTCTGAGACTGACGCGACGGCCAGGAGGACGAATGGAGCTGGACTGTCCTCTGGTACATGTGTACATCCGATTCTGCTAGCGGTGATCGAGAGGAGTGTGATCGAGAGAAGTTTGAGGGTCCAACCGGGGATGAACTGATCTATGCACTGTATCTGGGTCAGAAAGACTCTGTCGTTTAGTACCTCCACCAGTGGGTAGAACCGGAAAGAAGGCCGTAATCCGTCTCGTGGGGACGACTCTCGGAGGGGGATGGAGAATCTGGTCTCGTAACAACAAAGACTCACGGATGTAGAGTGCAAGGCACCGCTGGTCGATATGTCTGAAGAAGACCAGGAGAGTCTGAATCCCTCTGAAGAGACAATGAAATCGTCCTCTGATCTCATAGTATATGGGGCAGCGGAAGATGAAATGAGTCTCTGTCTCCACCTCATGAAGGCTACAGAGCCTACAAAGTCTATCCTCCCGATCAAGGTGGTGATCAGTCTCGCACCGAAGTCTGTGGGAGCCGACTCGAAACTGACCCAGAGGTATACGGAGGGCATGCACCCAGTGACGAGAGGTGTACTTAGGGCGGATGATGAGTCCATCTCTGATTTCAAGAAAGTGCTCTGCATAAAAGGACATCTTAGGGCGCAAACCCCCAAGGGGGTTCACCCAAGTAGTCTGAATGAATCTCCTGTAGATATCCTCCCGGATGGACCTGTTCAACACTTGCTTGGTGGGCAAGAGATGAGTGGGAGCATTCAAAGAATACTGAAAGGGGGGGAGACGATCAATCTGGATACCAACTGAGTCCAACAAGGCAGAAGTCTCGGCAAACCAACAACGGCCCACAGCCTAGGCAATACTCACAGAGGAACAATAGGTGAGATATGGATACCTGTCCTGCTCATCAGAGAGATCACCAAACCTCCTGATACGGTGAAGAAAGGATGATATGTCAAATATAGTCTCCAGACGGAAAGGTCGGGCTCCGAACTCTGCCAAAATAATATGCTGGGGGACCGTCTGTTTGCATCTGATGAAACAGCGAAGGAGGAGAGTCTGAATCCTCTCAGCAGAAGCCCAATCTGTGTCCAAAAGGGAGGGCCCCCATACAACAGACCCATAGAGAACAGTGGGGCGGATGAAGGAGCTCATAAGAAACATCTTGGAGGAGACGTCCTGGAAGTGGGCCGAAAACACTATCTCTCGAGAATGGCAAGAGACCCATACCCTTTATTCACCCTCGGCTGAAGAGCGTGTCTCATACTGAATCTAGGCCCTGAGAACTGGACTCCCAGGTAGGTGTATGTATTAGTAATTTCAACCTCATGCCCCTTGAAAAAGAAATGGAGGTGTGATGTCCACAACCTGTTGAAGACCATGACCTTGGTCTTATACCCAGATTGACCGTCAAATGCCGAAGATCACAGAATAAAGCAAGTGCATCAAGTTGTCTCTGAAGCCCCTCAGGAGAAGAGGCGAGTAAAACAATATCTGTCGGCAAATAGGAGAATGGAAATCAGGACGTGGTGAAGAAGACAACCATCCCCTTCCTGAATGTGATCCCGAAGGAAAGATTCCAGCTCATCAATGTAAATGCCAAAGAGGGTAGGAGACAAGGGGCACCCCTGTTTAACCCCAATGGTGCTCCTGATAAGATCAGACAAACCGTGTGCAGTACGAAGACGACCAAGGATGGACTCATAGAGGTGCATGATGGCAATAACAAGAGTCTCAGAAATACTGATGTCTCAGAGCCGCTGGAAGAGGGCCATACAAGGTACGGAATCAAAAGCTTTTCAAAAGTCTACAAAACAACAATAGACTTTCGAAGAGTGGTGACGAGCCTCCTCAATAATAGCCCGAAGGGTGAAGATGTGGTCGATGGTGTGATAACCAGGGCAAAAACCAGCATGACCTCTGGCTCTGAGCTGCTTCTGCTCCAAAATCTTGGACAACCTGTGGAGGATTGTAGCATAGAGTTTGGAGAAAGAATGGCCCACCATGATAGTCCTATAATTGTTCGGATCAGAAATGGACCTAGCTTTGTGGATCAGGTGAATGATATGATGAGACCAGGTAGGAGGGAAGCCCACCTTAACCACCTGATTGAAAAGATCTACCAAATAGGTACCAAAAACCTCAAAACCCTGCTTGAAGAACTCGACCTGGAAACCATCCACATCAGCCGCCTTGCTACAATTCAAAATCCGTATTGCCTCTTCGATATTACGGTGAGTGAAGGGATTACCGAGCGGCGGGATGCCAATCTGGGTGGACTACTGTCCCGGAACATCGTAAAGGGTAGAGGTGTGGGAAAAAATGGAGATAGGATCGATCGTTGTGGAGGAGGGGGAGTGGCGGGGAAAGACAGTACGCCAAAAGGACCAAGGGTTAGTCCTAAGGGAGGTGGAAAGCATATATCTGCGGTGGGAAATGAAGGATCGCTTCTTACGGCGAAGAAGGCACCTATAGACAACCTTAAGAGTGGGGAAGGAGGGGAGGGCCTGGGTAAAAGCCTGGCGAAGGCGACGGTGAAGGGATTTGCACTCTACATCGTACAATTGGTTCATGGGGCAAGATTTAATAGCACTAGTGGCCAAGGGATCTCAGGGCAGCCTCCCACATGGCAGAGGAAAGGTATGAGTACTTGGCCTCCACACTGGGCATGCTAGAGAATAGGGGCTCAGAGGGGAGAAGGTCACGGATGTGGGATGAGTAAGATCCGTAATCCCCTTTATCAAAATAAAAGGAGATGCAAAGTGGGTAGTGGGGAGCGGGAGGAGGGGCGGTGGTGGTAGGAGAGCTAGCGACCAGAGAGAAAGTTAAGATAGCATGATCGGCAAGGGAAATGGGGGAAACAAAGAAAGAGCAGAAGAGGGGTGAGATGTCTGGGTTGGCAAGGATATAGTCCACCACACTAGTGCCCCCACCATGGGGACGACATGTGATGAAGTGTGAATCCGAGAAGCGCTCAATCCCATTGAAGATTACCAACGTCTATGACTCCCCAAGCTGGAGGAGGAACCGACCATAAGCTGTGAGAAGGCCATCTGTATCCTCAGAAGTTCTATGCAGACCAACTGACACAAGGTCTATCCTCTGCGTGTAAAGCGTATCCTCTAACCTGTCGTGGAGGGGGACCCGAAAGTGTCTGGTACGGGCATTAAAGTCACCTAAAATGATAACCTCCCCTACGACAGAGTATTGACCAATACTGTCGTATAAGTCAAATAAAGGATCACCATCTAGGCCATTGTGGGTGGCGTAAGGGGAAGCAGCCGGAGAAAAGTAACAAACCGCTATATATAAATCCCTAGAGAATCGGGCGGCCCTACTGATGTGAATCCACATGTACCTGGCAAACTCATCAAAACCGACCATTGAGATCCTGTTCTGGAGCGAGTCTCTATAGAGACAGGCAATCCCACCAGAGCCTCTAACACCACTCGAAGCCTGAGTCTCATGTCTGCAAGTTGATAACCAAAAAAATCCAGTAATACCTGGGAGAGGACGAACCGGGCTCTCGTATGTCTTTGTGATAAAGAGAATGTCGGCATCCTCAAGAGCATCGAACATAAGGCCTGGGGAAGACCAAAGGGAACCATTCCCATTCCAGCAACTAATAGATAAGCCTTTGGTCTGACTCTTCTCCCACTTGGCCCGTCATTGGGGAACCCCTTGGCAGGGCTCCCAACCAGGAGGAGGAGAGTCTCTAATAACAACCCGGAGATTCCTAATAACAACCCATTTACCTACTTTCCTTGCTGCCATAACTTGCTCCCTAGAGCGTTTGAGCTCCCCAACTTGTGTCCTGGTGAGATCTTCATCAAGGAAGACCTTGTCTGGGCGTGAAAACAGAACCCTCTTAGCCCTAAGAGCTCGCAGCCTGTCAAAAGTTGTCCTGAAACGGATGAAGAGTGTGAAGTCATAGCCAACCCAAGCTCGTTCTAGTGCAATGTCAGGGATCCCCAAAGTATCTGTGATGAAGGAGTTACCAACCATTAATGGGTCTTGTGTCGGGGTGGGGGGTGGGAGACCCCTCACCTTGAGGTTTAGTTCCCTGTCACGCCTCGTACATTCCTCAATTAACTTGGCTTGCATAACGGCCTCAACCGTAGCTAGAGGTGGGGGAACACTGCCTTTCCCACTAACAACCTTGGACCATGATTTTGTTTCCAGTTTTAAGGAGGCTTGGTTATTTTTTATTTCTTCTTGTTGAGATCAAAGGTCTACAATTTATGCGTGTAGGGCATCGTTAGGAGAACTAGTATTATCCGTGTTGGTGGCTAGTTTTTCTCTCAAGATGACATTCTCAGATTCAACATCCACGACCCTGCCAATAAGTGTACAGACCTCAGTTTGGAGTTGCTGATTGGCAATTTCAACCTTTTGGATTCGATTAAGGAGTTCCAATAAGATGTTCGATGTACTGTTAGAAGTGTTCCCCAGGGGATTCCCGACCATGCCGCTACCAGTAGGAGTTTTCGGGGCCATGATTGAAGCTAAACCGGTAGGGTAAACCATCTGAAGAGGGGAGAGGCTGAGAGGCGAATCAGGGAGCATACCAGACAACAGAGACGACCCCACAGTTAAACCAGGAAAAGACAGTGCAGGCACAGCAACAAGGAATGTATCCTGCGACAAACCACAAGCAGAACCCAAGCCACGAAACTAAGTAATATCGTGCCCAGATTCACACAGTTGAGAGCTCAAGTCACAGATGAGGGCACGCAGCAGAAAGGTGACATGAGCAGTCAATCAGCCGTGCCGAGAGAATTCACACAGTCGTGCCCTCAATTCACACAGTCGTGCAGAGAGAACTGTCCAGATCAGAGGCAAAGAGATCCCAATAACACGTGAAAACGTGCCCTCGATTCACACAGTTGCACCAGCGGAAATCCCAGGCCGAATCACAAAAAAACGAAGCACTAATGTAATTCCCAGATTCACACAGTTGAGAGCTCAAGTCACAGATGAGGGCACGCAGTAGAAAGGTGACACGAGCAGTCAATCACGAGACCTTGGAGGCCATAACCACAGTCGTGAAGCAAAGAGTAATAACACGTGGAAAAAGCCACGAACCACACAGTCAGGCCACGAACCAGCCACGAAATCAAAATCCTGTGTTGCATGACAAAGAGAGGCACGAAAAATCGTGCCTGAGAGAACCGTGCCCTCTAATAGAGTTTCGTGCCTGTTGGAAAAATCGTGGGAACCAACAGTCAAGGGTTTGTTTTCAGTCAAATCCAGTCGCAAATCAACAGTAGAGCCTAGAAAAAAGCCACGAACCCACAGAAGAAACCCACGAAAAAAGCCATGAAAAAACCATGAACCAACAGTCAGGCCGCGGTGTACAGCAGGCATACTGGGTGGTATATGTGAGTGAAGGGACCCACGGCGAGCGTGTCCATCGCTAAGCTAAGGAGTGGAGTTTGGGGGCAGGTTCGGTGAAGGAAGGGGTGGGGGATCAGGGGAGTATCCTGCATTGGGTGGCAAGCTCCCCTCCACTAGAGGCCCACCTTTATCGACCTTCCCCTTGGCTCCCCTCCCTATATAGAGCGATTGGCCTCTCCCCCGCTCACCGGAGGGATGAACAGAACCTATCTCGGAGCATGCTGGGATTATTCTGGATATAAGCATAGAAACCCGAAGGGCTTTCGAAGTGGGCCAAACATTGCAGAGTAGCTAACTCTATATAGTCCTATATAGGGGCCGGGGAAAGGGGGGTTATATGACGTATATAGATATGTCCTATAGTCTATATACAAGTATATAGTCATAGAGAGGGGAGGCCCAGTCAAATATATGGATGATATTTGAGAGGTAGATCTATACAGGAGAGCAGCCTATATCTCTATCTCTGAGGGCCAGAGATCTGCCCTAGAGGGGAGGCCCAGTCAATATATAGAGAGGGGTTGTTCTCCCGATATATATCTTTACAGAGGGCTGATATCTATATATAGGGGTACCTCCCGATCTCTAGCCCTCTCTATATATGATATGGGAGCACAATACAGGATCGTTTAGGTACACTTGACGGAAACTCTCGTTGTTAGATCTAAATCCAATTATATATAGGGCGAGCCTATAGTATGACCCGCTTACCACGTGCACATACTCCACGTCAGCCAGATACATAGGGATCAAAAAAACACCTATAGGAAGGGGAGAGTTCCCAAGGGTTCGTTGCGGGTCCACCACCCATCAAGTATGTAACAACTTCAAACCCTCAATATAGAGTTATATGGGACCGCCCACTCACCACCACAGGGAATGCTTTAGTAGGTGTAGATGTGCTATGTCCTTTGATCTTCTTTCGTGGTCGGTTGTGATCACGTGGTCATATTAGGCCCCATTCTCCAATGCCCATTCATGCCCATTCATGCCCACTCCGGACTGAGCCAATGCCCATGAATGCCCATCTAGAATTACATGCTCCAATGGATGGTAGGAACACTGACCCACATGAATGATCATTTCATCATTCTCTCAACCATGAATGAATGATCATTGACATTTCATAATCTCACTCCAGCCATATAGATCTATCTATCTATTAAATGATCGATCATTTGAATCTTGATACGTAACATGATCAACAAGATATTCATGATCACCTCCACCTCAAGTAGTATTGGTATTGTCGGAGTGAACATTCTGACCGGGGCGGATTAGTCGTCTAGGGCTCTACTGGAAACCACCGGCCGAAGGATGGGAAAGAAAGAACGCCATGGCAAACTCATGCATGCTCCCGAAACTCATAACATCCATCTATATAGAGGGGAGGGGAGCCCATAAGATCATTACGATAGAGCCAAAGATTGTTCTCCTATGGTTAAGAGAGTAAGATGCACCGCCTCTATAGGTATGGGTGGTGGAGCTCAAGTAATAGCAACTTCCTAAATAGATAGCTCCATTGTTGCTCATCAAGCTCTCTAGATGGGTGCATCTAATGAACGGTGTGCATATGCAGAACGAAGAACGAAGTTGGTGATCATATCACGTTAATAGTTTATATGATCATTTGATCATTGATACTATTAACGTTACATAAGTCATATATCTATGCGACCTGCAAGACCGATGAACTAGTTATTGGAGTTGTGCCCGGACCAAACCTGATCATACCCTTCTGCCCCATATAGAGAGTATCCCCCTATGTCCTATCTAGATATATGGCGTCCAGTGACCGGGTTCCTCTTATCCCATCTCTTCTGTGGAGGATTTGGGCCGTCGAGGACCTATATAGAGATATGCGCCCATATCTCATATCCATCCTACCCAGATCTCTAGATCTCTACGCCAGATCAGTATCCCAGATCTGATCTCTAGGGCCCTCTATATATAGATATGTAACCCATATATCTATATTGGCTCGATGGGATATGGGCCTATCTATATGGAATTTGCCTTTATATAGATGAGATGGGGCAGTGGATAGAGTTGATAGTTCAAGGAGGCGGTCGGAGAACGAAAGGTCGGAGCTATGATCGAGATATAGATTGGATTGCCCCCCAGAGAGTTTGTATTACATATATAATACCCTTCCATCCGAGGACGGAATCGTGGAATAGAATGGCTCCGTTCACCCAACCCCCTATTTGAACTATGGCAGAGTCGAGCTAATAGAGTTGAGTTGGGGGTCCTATCTCTCTATGGGGACCCCTGAACTCTCTATATGGCCCCCTCCACCTCCGAACCTCCGAGCTCTCTATATCTCTATAGCTTCTCTATATGGGATGGGGAGAGTGTGGGGCGCTGATAACAGCCCGCAATCTGAATTGCCACCCCCCCCTCTCTATATCTTCTCTATATCTCTAGTCACTGATGACGAGACACGTATACAATAGATGGATGGAGAGTCGAGTCGTCACATCCACTATCCAACTCTCATATCATATAGGGGTCGGTCGGGAATGACCCCTGAACTATCTGATCTGAAGCCCAATGGGATCATATAGAGAATACATGGGGGCAGGCACTCGGCCGACAGGCCTATCTATTTTTAGAGTGACGTGACCATATATCTCTCTAGGCTGATGACTTTCTAGACTAGGCGTGATATGATGAGAAGGATTTATCTCTCTTGGGGACAACCCAACCGGTAAGGACAAAGCACACTCCGAGGCCTTTCATATCCACCAACACAAATATCGGACAAATCTACAGACAAATAGATATGGGAGATGGACGAGTGCCTTTCACTAGGCCCACCCCTTCTTATCCGAGTGCCCCGCCTAAAGATCAAGAGATGCCATAAAGAACTAGACGCCCATATACATATAGAGTAGAGAGTCTAGATATGCCGTGTATCCAAAGTGTCGGCCGCCCTATCTATAGATTCTATAAGCAGAAGCCCCGGTCGAGTGCTGCGTTGGGACTGGGATTCGAGTTGGATAGGGAAATGCAATGGTTAGCATAGCATATATCTGGAGTGTCGGCCACCCAATCTATAGATTCTATCAACAGAAGCCCCGGTCGAGTGTTGCACTGACCCCTCTTCTCCATAGAGAGTTGGATAAAGATTCGAGTTGGATGGAGAAATGCACTGGGGCCCTCGACCCAAACCCCTCTCTATATAGGCAGGCTAGTCTAGAGAATATCTGATAGGCTCCCCCCATCTATGCCACCTATGGGCGTTCCATCTATGGCTGGGATAGATAGGTTGGGTGCATCTTCGATGCCTAGCCTAGCCTATATAGAGGGGAGGGGAGGGGAGGGGAGGGGATAGGGTTGGCAGACTCCTACGGAACTCTCATCTCTCTAGTTAGAAGTTGCATGCTCCATTGGCCTATACATATCTAGATAAGGGCGGCCTAGAGTTCTCTCCCTCGACATACTTTCCATTTCTATATATGGGGTCGTGCCGACTAGACTCGAGGGAGTGTCCCCGACCCTAAACTATCCCTATAGTTGTCGGGGGCAGAGGGAGGCAACGGGAGGGCCTGAACTATCCCTATCTAAATAGAGGGGGGGCGAGGCAGCCGATCTATATGGCAACCGGAGGCCCTGAACTCTCCCTATTTAAACAGCAGGGGGCGAGGCACACGATCTATATGGCAACGGGAGTCCCTGAAATCTCCCTATCTAAACAGAGGGGGATGAGGCACCCTATCTATATGGCAACGAGAGGGGAAGGACCGGGGAAATGCCGCCCTGCCCCATTATCTATAGGCCAACGGGAGAGGATTCTCTATGTAGACTCACCACGACCACCTCTAGATAAAGGAGAGAAAGGATTGTGAGGATAGGTGGATTGGGGTCGAGCTTTAGACTTGTAGCCAACAACCTTTCTTTAGCTGCTTATATATAGATATGGCCGAACTTGTGACTGACTAAACTAATATGTGGTGCAGTTCACTATCTAGAGTCAGCTCTCTAATCTACATAGCCCCCCCAAGGGCATACTTATCTAGCACAGGACCTATCTAGTTAATGACTCGCTCCCTTCGGTAGTTCACAACTATCTATATAGAGTAGGGGTATTGTTCGTTGTCGCTCACTCCCCCCCGTTGGCCCATATAGATCATATCATAGGGGGTGAGATCACTATGGATGGTAGATGGTCGGCGCGACGTCCCCTAGAACTCTATGGGGAATTCTATAGATAGGGCCAATGGCCTGAATGAGACTAGGGGCCGAGCCAGAGATGGCCCTCTATCTAATCTATATGGGGCAACGGGAGAGGAGGCCCCAACCCTAGAGTAGAGGATCCTCCGAAAGAGAGATAGATGCATTGGCCCCTATATCTCTATCTCGATGAGCGGAATAGACTGATTACTAAACGAAAGCGGAGATGACCGATCAAGTCAAGCTCATCATTACTCATATCCAACCATTCACCGCCCTAGTTGGCCAACCCAACCTTGTATCGTAAGTGGGGTGGGTTTCCTCATTACGCCAGAAACAGAAAAGGGCAGCCCAAGGGCCCCTATCTCTATATGGGAGTCTAGATAGGCGGGCCCAGATAGAGAGTTCAGGGTCGAAGGAAGATTGTTCATGAAGGCCCCGAAGTCGGAGATTGTCGATTGTTGATTATTACTTCAATGCAATAGATGGCATGCCAGTCTCGAATCGAAGGCCCCAAATAGTTTCATTCAAGGTCGGAGATTGATCATCTATATATAGATAGGGCATGTTTTCCCCTATATCGATAACTTCAGTTCACTCCCTCGACTTCCCCATATAGATCCATAGGCTTCCCAATCAATAGGGGTGTCGACTCTGACTATCTATATATTATATAGAGAAGATATAGTTACTATGTTCAGCCCGATCGACTAACCCCGTCTATCTATGGACCACTCGGACCCATATAGAGATAGGGCGCTATGCTCCCTCCTCGACATAAGCGGATCAACCGATCACACCGGATCTGCTGCAAACTCTGGGGCACTCGGACTACTCCCTGAACTCTCTATATGGCACTAGCTATATATTATATAGAGAAGATATAACCGCTATGTTCAGCCTAGTCAACTAACCCCATCTACACCCCATCTATCTATGGGGCACTCGGACCCATATAGAGATAGGGCGCTACACTCCCTCCTCGACCTAAGCGGATGAACCAATCACACCAGATCCGCTACAAACTCGGGGGCACTCGGACTACTCCCTAAACTCTCTATATGGCTCTACCTACACTCCCTCCTCAACCTAACCCAACCTGCCACCCCTCAATCGAGCCCTGAACTCTCTATCTGGGTCCCCAGATGGGACTGGGGTTGTCTATATCTCTCCCGAGCGACACTATAAATGGGACCCCCTAGAGTTTGAAAGGGTTGTCGGGCATGAATGCCATATAGAGATGGGGGCCCTCGGTCTCCCGAGAGAACTCTGATCTTATCTCAAGTTGAGTTGAGATATGATCAGAGCGAGAAAGGGGGAGCGCAGTATAGAGTTGAATTGGCCACCCCCACCCCGAACTAGAGTAGAGTAGGGCTCACTGCTCTACAGAGTAGGGCATTCAAGGAATATATGCATAGGGCCACTATATAGAGTAGGGTAGGCCTACTATATAGAGTAGGGCTCATTCTTCGAGCCCTAGTCGAGTCGAGCCAATATATAGATAGGTGGTCAAGCCCAACTAACTATCTATATGGATTATGCCTTCAGTCGAGCTATATGGATTATGGCCTTAGTCGTCGAGCCTTGCTATATCTAGTTGCCTTATGTAATTTTTCTCACCATATATATATATAGATATAGTAGGCATTCGAGCCCTAGTCCATTTGTTCAGTAGTTATATATATATAGGGCCCCAATCAATCGAGGGGGTCGAGCACCTACTAAAACTATCTATTTGAGATGGGCAAGCATATATGGGATGGGCCACATCTAAGCTCAAAACCCCAAGGGGATCGATAGAATATACCCCATCTACATATATAGGGGGTAGGGAGACTCAACTGACTTGACTCTCTATAGCCATAGTCCCTTATCTATATATGGGGCTCCCCGGATAGACGCCTTTAACAGAATAGAGAGTTCCCGACCGACTCTCTCTATCTAGACTGATCAGAAATCTCGTGCTCCCATTGAAAATTGAAATAGCTACTATAGAGAGGGGGTGACTCAAGCCCTTATCTATATATGGCTAGCGATCCCCTCTATATAGATAATATGGATCGATCACCTATCCTATAAAGAGATCTGCGATATGGCTAGCGAACATGCCCCAGTGAAAAGAGATAGGGGTGACTCAGAGATGGGGATCCTAATCGATCACCCAGAGATTCCCTCTCTATAGATAGGGGGGTCTAGCGAAAACATGCCCCCCTCATTATAAACAGGGGCAGGGGCGACTCTCTATAGTCTATAATCTATATAGGGGGTCGAGGAGCACTCGATAGCCGTCAATATACTTTGGGAGCATTGACATCAATGCTCCCTATAGATATCCCATCTATGTGACAAGGCAACGCCCTATTATACCCTCTCTCTATGGGGGGGTAAAGGGCGGCTATATCTTATCTACACCCTATCCACATGGCGACCCTATCTATCCCATATAGATAGAGGGGGGTACCTGGCTCCCTATCTATATATGGGATGCGCCCCTGTAGGCGGAGTTCCTTTAGATAGGGCCCTGAAATATCTAATGTCTAATCCCCCTATATAGAGAAGAGAACAGGGGCCTCCCCCACCCAGATCTCCCATATAAGATATATTTATCTATAAGGGGAAGTTTGCCCTTTTGTTTCTATAGGGCATATATATATATATATGGGTTTGGGGCGCTCGACCACCAGCCCTATCTATATATGGCATGGCCTTATAAAGAGAAGAGCGGCACCGTTCCTATTCTCTCTTCCGCTTGTCGAACCGAACGAGATATATAGATCATCAAGAGTGGAACCTCCTTTCTATTATTCATTAGTCATGTTGGACTGAGTCACTCGTTGCATTAGTTCAGAATGCATCAATTGCTAGGACTAGTTTGGACTGCATCAATCATTGGCGAAAGCGAGAGCATTGGTTTGGCTGAAACGAGAGCGTGGACAAAAGCAACGGCACCCCTATCTAGGAACTCGCCTTCTTCGTCATGCATCACTGTATAAATCTGCGAGGGCAAGGAACTATGGAAAGGAAATCTATATCTGGAGGGAGAGCTTCTTCCCCTATGGACATAACAAAGCCACTCAACCAGCGGGAACGAAGTGAGCAAAACGTAGCATATACCATCTCTTGGCACTCAACCAGATATCTCTTAGTTCAGAATGCATCAATCACTAGGACTAGTTTGGACTACATCAATCGATGGCTAAAGCGAGAGCATTGATTCGGTTAAAGCAAGAGCATGGACAGAAGCAACGACGCCCCTATCTGTGCACTCGCCTTCTTCGTGATGCATCCCTATATAGATCTGGGGAGGGCAAGGAACTATGGAAAGCAAATCTATATCTGGAGGGAGAGCGCTTCTTCCCCTATGGACATAACAGAACCACTCGACCAGCGGGAACAGAGTGAGCAGAACGTAGCATATAGCATCTCTTGGCACTCGACCAGATATCTCTCTGTTCTTCGTCGACGCGTGAGCGCAGTATGTATCGTTAGATAGGACCACCCACAGTATAGAGTTGGTCCACGGGGGGCACTCACCCGCCCCTCTATTCTATCTGGAGGGCGAGAACCGCTATCAACCCCACGCCCTATATATATAGAGGGCCGAGGATCCCATATCTATATATAGGGAGGGAGTACTCGATTGTCCTCAATCGAAGCCCTCCAGTCCTATATAGATATAGAAGGGCCCCTAGAGTATATAGAGTTAGAAGAAACTCAACTCTATACAATGTTGTGCCAATGGACCTCGCATGCCCTCCCCCTCCTCGACCCCTACCTCAAGTGCAAACTCTATAACTCGCAGAAATGAGCTTCGTTTTCCTCGGTTGAGACCCTTCCCCTTCCCTACAAAGAGATCTATGTCTATGGATCAGGGAAGTGGGGAAGTCCCTCAAGGCCCTACAGGCCTCACCCCCCCCTCTCTATATATGGGCAGTAGAGGAGGTCAAGCCCCCAGAGTTCAAATAGGGCGTCGGTCGAGCCCCAAGATACATATAGAGGATATATTTAGGGTAGGGTAGGGACGGGGGAAGGAGCAAATAGATATAGATCCCTCTTCCCCCTCCTCGACCCCATATAGGGGAACCTTTCTACCCATCTATACAAATATGGGTGCCCTACCCTGTATACATCTGGATGTTCTCTATCTAGGGCGCATATATGACCTTTCCTTTCGTCGGGCGAGGTCACATATATACATCTGGAGGTCCTCGCCCTATATATCTCTATATATGGGCAGTAGAGGAGGTCAAGCCCCCAGAGTTCAAATAGGGCGTCGGTCGAGCCCCAAGATACATATAGAGGATATATTTAGGGTAGGGTAGGGACGGGGGAAGGAGCAGATAGATATAGATCCCTCTTCCCCCTCCTCGACCCCATATAGGGGAACCTTTCTACCCATCTATACAAATATGGGCGCCCTACCCTGTATACATCTGGATGTTCTCTATCTAGGGCGCATATATGACCTTTCCTTTCGTCGGGCGAGGTCACATATATACATCTGGAGGTCCTCACCCTATATATCTCTGTGGGGGCAGTATCTCCGCCTCCTCGACCCCATATAGATATAGAGAAGTCAATTATAGATATAGGGCCGTTGGTCGAGCCCTACGTCATATCATATAGAATGGACTCAACTCTATTCTATATGTAATACAATAAATAGATAGATTTTTATAGATATAGAGTAGAGCCTATATAGGACGAGAGGTTCGTTATCGCTCACTCCTCGATCGCCCAATCATTGACCATATCCATATATACAGGGGTTGGGGTTGAGCGCATAGCAGAAATGAAACCGCCCACCTGGCCAACAAAACTATATACATGAGGAACTCCCCCGCCCTAAATTATATATGGGGATGGGTCGTCCTATATAGATAGATGATAGATTCTCGATGGCACTTCACTTCTGCACGGCTATCTCCCCCCGATCAATATCCTAGGAATGAAGTATCCTATTGATTAGAGTCGAGGCAGGGTAAGGACATAAGGGCATCAAATTAAAAGAGGTTCCAATATGGCACTCATCACTAAATAGGATGGGAGGACAAATAGGATGGGATGCCCGAGGAATCTTCTTCCGCAAATGCTCAAATGCTAAAATGGATGCCACGTCTTCTACGGAACGGGGGGGGATCAGAAAGCATCTCTTCGACCGCTTCAAACGAATCTTCACTTCGGTGGTAGGGGTTGAGTTAGTTGCTGAAAAAGAAGCACTTGGGATGGGACCAGTGTTTAGGACGGGAGCAATGGCAATACCATGAACGGAAAGAATACCCATCCAAAGAGACACATGTCGTAGACGTAAAGATACATCCCCTGCTTGTCGTAGACGTAAAGTAATATCCATCCATCCATCCATCCACAAAGACACCTGCTTGACCATGTCAGATATCCATCCATTCGGCTAGATACCCGCCATACTTTCCCGATAGATGGGATGGCTTGCCCATCACTTTCTCTCCCACCAGATAGATGGGATAGCTAGGAAGTCGAGGGCCTGAGTTCTATATAGAGGGCCGATAGGCCGCATTCAGTCATCGTAACCCTTCGTTCCCCTATCTATATATGGGGCCCATATATCTATATAGGGCAAGAGTTGGTATGAGATATATATCTGGGCTCGACCTATTTTATTCCCTATTTGCCCGCATCCGCCCCTCCATTTGGGGAATCGATCGACGCATATAAAAACCGTATAGTATATGCATACACTTCAATCAAAGAACTCAACCTCCCCTATTCGAAATTAGAGAGAAGTGGGGGGCAACGCGGCTATATATTTAGTTTCCCCTATCTATATATGGGGCACTCGACCCACAAGATACTCTATATAGTTGGGCGCCCTACGTCACGTCTATAATACTTTCTTTCAGGTGGGTCTAGCCCCTGCCCCTATTTCTTAGTAGAGCCCCCCCTCTATATAGGAAATCGAACTTGTAGGCGTCGAGCGACTATGTATAGCCGCCCCCCAATAGAGCTACATATTCATATATAGGGACGTTGGGTGACTCCTCAGATATTCTTCTAGATATGCCCCGACGGCCTAGCCTACCCATATATAGAGCTTCGAGAAGGAGGAGAATTCTAGAGAATTTGGGGGCGGCTATATAGAACTCATCTCCATATACCTGTGAAGCCGTAAGATATGGATAGGGCCACGTCCGATCAACTTTTGCATTAAACTACGAAGTCATATATAGATAGGGCCACGTCCGATCAACTTTCGCTGAGTCATATGCCTGCGCGAATTCTCTATATAGGACCGAAGCAAAAGCCCCTATATATAGATATGCACTCGCCTCTCCCAGTTATAGATATAGTGGTGCCTCTCCAATTATAGATACAGGGGGTGATAGGTCGGTTGGCCTAGATACAGATATGGGGTTGGTTGGAATTACTAAGGCTAGAACTGGTTTTAAGTCGAAAGGTTTGGAGGCCCCGATGGGGTATCTAAACAATCTATCCAATCCCACACACCCTGCCCCTCCCCTAGAGATCTATCTCTATCTGGCTATAATGAATTAAATTAAGAAACCAATCAAGGGGAGCGCACCGACTACATCCATCTATTTCCTCTTGGGAGGCCGAGGGAGAGGGACCCCTATATATATAGTCCAATCGAGAAACAAGTCTATATATAGTATATGGGTTGAGGTTGAGCCCGGCCATATATACGGCATTCGCATTCGACATATATAGATAGGGGGTGCCCCATCCCTATCTATAGAGATCAGATCTGGTTGGCCCTATATATCTGCCCCTACGCCCCCACGTATATAGTTCTCTCCCGATAGACTAGAAGACTATGGACTAGAGAGAGTCAGTCGTCGGCGCCTATCTCTAGTTGCCCCTTAACTGTGGGACGAGTGTCAACTATAGAGAAGAGAGTGTCCCTCGGTCTAGTCTATCGAGAACGCCAGCCATAGTTCAGATAAGGGACCATATATACAGATAGGGTCGTCATACCATACCATACCATACAATATATATAGAGGGGAGAGCCCCCAAGCAACGTAGATTGAATATAGAGAATTAGATCTGGTTGGCCCTATATATCTGCCCCTACGCCCCCACGTATATAGTTCTCTCCCAATGGACTAGAAGACTATGGACTAGTGAGAGTCGGTCATCAGCGCCTATCTCTAGTTGCCCCTTAACCGTGGGATGAGCATCGACTATAGAGAAGAGAGTGTCCCTCGGTCTAGTCTATCGAGAACGTCAACCATAGTTCAGATAAGGGACCATATATACAGATAGGGTCGTCATACCATACCATACCACACCATATATATATACAGGAGAGCCCCCAAGCAATGTAGATTGAATAGAGAGAATTAGAGGGCCCCTAAACTAAACTGATTGATTCTCATCCATATTGTATGATTCTCATCTTATCATATCACGTATATATATATATATATATATATATATAGAATAGATGGATCCAGATTCCCCAAATAGCCATATAGCCATGTATAGAGAGGGGCTTCATCCATCCATCTCTTATATGCGTGATACAATGGGGTTAGGCCCCCCACTTCTCTCTATAGGGGATATATAGGCGCATTAAACCTGCACCTACTGATGCTGAACCTCCATCCATATATAGCCAACCTACTATAGTCTAGAACCAACCTCACCTGCCCAGATTTAGAGAGGGCTCCAGATATATATATAGTCGCATAGCATCCCTAGATCCCTATATTTATAGTTCGAGCCCTCCAGATATCTAATCCATATATGGGATGGGGGGCCGCCCCCGCCCTTATATATAGTTTGTGATAGCCTAGCTATATATCTATTGGTTGGGCCGGCTATGGCTATATAGAATGCATGAATGACCCGGCCTAGACAGACTTGGGCTAGATATATAAATATGGGTGATGGCGACTTAGATGGTTGGTCTCTTCTCCAGCGGATCAGAGCTAACCCTATCATCTCATCCATTGCACCCTCCACCCACCCATCCACCGAGGCATATATAGCTCGATCTATGGCCCATCCACCGATTGATACCGAGGGGCAAAGCTGGGGATTCTCCCCATATATATAGAAAGAGGGCTCACCCGCATTGATACAATTGATGACTTCTGATTACTCCAGTCGAGGGCCTATCTAGATATGGGACCCGCTTAGTTTCCTATCTACCATCTCTCATCTCTATTCTATAGGTATAGAGACTTGACTATTCTATATTACATACGTGATATAATTCGACCAACATTGATGCAGCCGAGTGGGTACTCACTAGGGCCACTACATTACATATGCCCTTCCCTAAGGGCAAGGTTTTATCGGATCGGATCAGAATGCGATGCAAGGCCCATCCCTCTCCCTCTTGCTTTGATCCGCTACCATATATATCTACAGGGGCTTTGATCCGATCCCCCTCTATCTCCCATATAGACATAGAGGGGCCGAGAGAACCCATATCCCATCTATATAGAGGGGAGGGGATCTTTCCCCAAAGGCATCCGGCTCATATATCTTTCCCCTCTCCCTCTTTCTATCTATATCCATCCCTATCTAGATATCTCATCCGGCGGGCCTATCTCTCTATATGGCTGGACTTGACGTCGGTTTGATCATCCGGCCATATCCATAACTATATCGAGGGGAGAGGGCCCCCCCACCTCATATATAGTTATAGATATGGCCGAAGGATAGAATCATCCGGCCATATACATGGAGTACAGAGGGGTTGAATCAAGTACCCCAACCCACAAACAAGCTTGCCAGAGATTGGGAGGCTTTACTGGGTCTTCAAGAATCTATAATGGTACACCAATCTATATAGAGGGGCGGGGATCTTTCCCCAAAGGCACCTGGCTCATATATCTTTCCCCTCTCCCACTTTCGATCTATATCCATCCCTATCTAGATATCTCATCCGGCAGGCCTATCTCTCTATATGGCTAGACTTGACGTTGGTTTGATCATCCGGCCATATCCATATCTATATAGAGGGGAGAGGCCCCCCCCACCTCATATACAGTTATAGATATGGCCGAATGATAGAATCATCAGGCCATATAGATAGAGTAGAGACAGGTCGAATCAAGTACCCCAACCCCCAGACAAGCTTGCTAGAGATCGGGAGGCTTTACTGGGTCTTCAAGAATCTATAATGGTACACCCATTTCTATAATGGTATATTCTATAGATAGGGCCAAGTAGATATGTACAATACGATATGATACGATATGTTACAATGTCACACATATATACATAGGTCAAGGAGAGGAGCCTGGCAGACTGACTCCATATAGAGGTGATATATAGAGAGGGGGGCGCCCATCTATATATATAGAAGAGATAGGGGCCCCCGGGGGCCCCAGATAGATACACAAGGCAGACATATATATAGGAGATATAGCTGGGAGAGCCCCTCTATAGATCTATACGGCAGCGGATCAAACCGCCTTATGGTATGGCGGATGAAGTAAGAACCACCGGTGAACCCCCATGGTTCTAGAATGCTCTATCTAGATAATACGGCGGATACACCTCGTTAATATAGTTCTGAATCTATAGTTGTGCCTTAAATAGATAGAGAGGGGGGCCTCCATACATCTATAGTTGGGCCTTATGGTGCCTGTCCCGCCCATATATAGATATGCATAGGCCCCCACCCTAGGTTGGGATTAGATAGGGCATTTCACTATAGAGTGGGGGAACCCCATAGAGATAGGGTAGATCTCTATATAGGGGGAGGGTAGATAGTCTTCTATAGAGATAGAGGATCGTGTCCACTGGCCCCATCCCCTATATATGTAGCGTCAGAACTATCGATAGTCATACCGGCGCCCTCTACATTTATCTCTATAGAGAGTTGCGGCCAACCCTATCTCTATAGTCATGTAGCAAGGAGAGTTAGGTTGTGTGAGGAGAAGATATATATAATATATAGGGGTCTATTGACTACAATATTCTATAAAGGTGTGGGGATCGTGCCCAATGGTAATAAACTAACTATATAGACATACAAGCAAAGGGTGGCGTAGGTCGAGTCGAGATTGCGCCCGAGCCTTTATATAGAATAAAACCTAATTAATCAATCGAGATTGGTGATCTCCCGTTTGGCGATAGGCCGATGACCTAATCAATCAATCGCCATGTATATCTATGGGCGCCCTCGGGACCCCTGAGGGGGTGGAGTGATGTTCTCAACCGGTCGGATCATATATATGTAGGGGGATATTGAATACGAATGACTACTCACTCGACACCTCCCCCTCTAACTATATCTATGGCTCTATATAGATACAATGGAGGGATCGTTGCTCGACCTTGAATACGATATGGTGACAACACTTGATACAGAGCTCGACCTTGATCAGTTATACGGCCCCATTGAATTCTATATGGCTCGACCCCCCAATGCCCTATAAAATCTATATATCTCTGCCCTATGATATAGGGGCCCAATTGATAGGTCAAGAAGGACCAATCATAGTTAGGTTGGCCAGGCGGGCCCATATAGATAGTTGTTAGTTAGTTAACTGGTTAGTCAGTTGCTCCTATGCACTCGACCTATATTTATGACCTTCGGGTTAGTTAGTTGTCCCCGTCATATATAGATAGAGCGGCCATATATAGATAGGGGGCTTCATTAGTTGTCCCTGCGAGTTAGTTAGCTGGATGTTCCCATTCCATAACCATATCAACTCTATATATAGGGCATTAGCATTTATGCGCCCCAGGCATAATAGCATTAGATACAATGGGGGGGATCGTTGCTCGACCTTGAATACGATATGGTGACAACACTTGATACAGAGCTCGCCCTTGATTAGTTATAGGGCCCCATTGAATTCTATATGGCTCGACCCCCCAATGCCTTATAAAATCTATATATCTCTGCCCTATAGATATAGGGGCCCAATCGATACGTTGAGAAGGACCAATCAATAGGTAGGTCGGTCAGGCAGGCCCATATAGATAGTTGTCAGATAATTAGCTGGTTAGTCAGTTGCTCCTATGCACTCGACCTAGATTTGTGACCTTCGGGTTAGTTAGTTGTCCCTGCCATATATAGATAGAGTGGCCATATATAGATAGGGGGCTTCGTTAGTTGTCCCTGTGAGTTAGTTAGCTGGATGTTCCCATTCCATAACCATATCAACTCTATATATAGGGCATTAGCATTCATGCGCCCCAGGCAGAATAGCATTAGCATTTATGCACCTCTATCTATATATAAATGAGATGCGGCCCCTATCTATATATAGAGGAGATGCGGCCCCTATCTATATATAGATGAGATGCGGTCGAGATAGAGATAGCTCCCTATCTCTATATGGTGTGCTCGGCCCCTATCTATACTCCCCTATATATAGATATGGCGACGGGCCTACTATATAGAGTATGCTCGGGAGCCCTATCTATATATGGGGACCCCTATCTATATGCCTATATATCAGCCGGGGGGGGCCCTATATATGTAACTGACTCGACTGCCCAGATAGATTAGATATATAGGGCCCCCCCCCTCCCCCTATATAG
Source organism: Taxus chinensis (assembly GCA_019776745.2). NCBI lineage: Eukaryota > Viridiplantae > Streptophyta > Pinopsida > Cupressales > Taxaceae > Taxus > Taxus chinensis. Next base: position 281,475,184 of record CM034147.1, on the reverse strand, counting down.
ACTGAGTATAGATGGCCCCACTCTATATAGATATGGTCAATGATTGGGCGGTCGAGCGCATAGAAATCAAATCAATAGGCACGCCCCGACCCCTATCCGAGTTAGATATGCCGAGGACTTCTATCTATGGGGTCTATATACAATCTATCCAATCCCCACCCACCCCGCCCCTACCCTATATGGATAGGGAATAGTTCCTCTATAGATTAGGTAATAGGGAGGATCTATAGAGAATTGGGGGCAGCTAGCTCTATACTCTATAGGTGCCCCCCGCACCGCTGGGCCGAGGGCTACTATAGATAGGCCAGGCCCTTGCGCCGACGGCTACATAAAGAATTGTATGTCATGCTTGGGAGATATATAGAGAGTGGGGCCCCCTATCTCCCCCCTCTCTATCTCTCCCATCTCATCTCACCCGATCTATATATTGAATCCGATAGATATATATCTATATATATTGAATCTCATCTCACCCGATCTAGATATCTCATCTCATCTCACCCGATCTATATAGATTGAATCTCATCTCACCCGATCTATATATTGAATCTCACCGAGAACCCATCTCAGCCCCCTCTCTATCTCTCCCATCTCATCTCACCCGATAGATATATTGAATCTCATCTCACCCGATCTATAGATGAAACCGAGAGATTGAATCTAATCTCAGAATAGCCCCCAGATCAATATATAGGCACCCGAGATATTGAATCTCAGCCCCCTCTCTATCTCTCCCATCTCTTCTCACCCGATAGATATATTGGTTTCATATAGAATTCTCTCAGCCCATCTCAGCCCCCTCTCTATCTCTCCCATCGCCAGATCACTATATAGGCACCCGATCTATCTCATCTCACCCGATCTATAGATTGAATCTCACCCGATATCTATCTGGCTAGGCCCCCCGATGGAGATGGATCTATCTGGCTAGGCCCCCTCCCTATATATCTATAGATCTATCCGCCCCAGATAGATATAGATCTAGATATAGGGTCATGTCATGTTACGTATATAGTATGAACCTCGATTCATACCCTCGGCCAATGAAACTATAGACATTGGTCCTCATATATAGACAGGGGGTTCTATCGTTGGCCAATGAAACTATATACAGTGGTCGGGAATGGTCTCGTGGTCGCCAAAGAAACAAACCCCCCTCTCTATATATCTTTATCTCTATATGTGGTCCTCGCCCATATATAGAGAATGGTTGGCCCCCTCTCTATATATCATATCTTCGGCTCTATATCTAACTATATACAGTGGTGCAGATAAGGTCTATAGGGCGCCTCTCTCTATATATGGTGAAACTATATACAGTGGTGCTCGCCTCTATATACTCTCTATATCTATATGGGGTTGGTTCACTCGCCTCTAATATAGATAGGTTAGTCATCTATATATATCTGTGCTCCGATAGGGGACTCGCCAGATGGATATATAGGGCCTGCCTATATAGAGATAGAGTCCTCGTCGATAGAGTCGATAGAGTCCTCGTCGATAGAGTACTCGTCTCCCATATATAGATAGGGGACTCGAGTGGCCATATATTCCCTATATAACGAGAGTAGTCCTCGTGATTGGATGGTGGTACTCGCAAACCATATATAGGGGTTGGTTCAGCCCCGGCCCCCTCTCTCTATATCTAACTATATACAGTGGTGCAGATAAGGTCTATAGGCGCGCCTCTCTCTATATATGGGGTTCGGTCATCTATATCTCGTGCTCGTAAGATATATATCTATATATCTATATATCTATCTATATCTATATATCTATATAGATATAGATAGATATCTATATATCTCTCTATAGATATCTATATATCTAGATATATAGGCCATCCGTATCCTCTGATTCCTATCCTCTGATTCTTCATCCGTATCCTCTGCCAGAATAGAGATATAGTACCTCTGCCAGAATAGAGATATAGTACCTCTTCGTTACAGATATAGAGAGAGATATAGATGATCCCCCATATATAGATAGGGCCCCCCCCCACCCCACTCTATCCGCCCCCCCCCATATCTTATCTGACCGCCCCTATCTCCTCCCACCCACCCCGGGGTCCGGATGCTATAATGCCCCCCCGGTAAAGTAGTCTATAGATAGGGGCCCCCCCCTCTATATAGGCAGAGATAGGGGCACCCCCCCCTCTCAGAGAGATTATATAGATCTCGGCTCCCCCCCTATCTCTTATATGAGAGAGGGGGCTCGGCTATATAGCATAGATATGGCAACATCCGAATGAACTAGAGATCGAGGGCTCGACTAAGGTATATATATCTTTCGGATTCAACCTGCCTATATAGACCCATATATCCAGGGGGCTCGACTATCTATAGCTCCTCTGCATCCGGGTACTCACTAGACTGACCCCCTCTATATCTATATGGCTCGCTATAGTATCGGTCGAACGGAGACTGACTGACTAATATATCTTATCTACTCCTATATAGATATATGTGGGTGGCCCATATAGATATATATCTATATAGAGTGTGGTTGACTATCTATATATACAGTCGAGGGGCTCGATCGATACATCGAGGGCCATATATAGATAGGGGAAATCTTGATATAGGGCGGCCTACTATCTCGCTCTCGACCGCCTGGTTGGGCGCTAGCTAGGTTGTTCCCTCACTATACGGTGACATAACCCCCTGCAGTTCTCTATATAGAGGGGGCCAATCGACCGATCTGGTTCACACAGATCCGCCCCCATCTCCACTTTCTAACCCTAACCCGCTCCCCCCGTACGTCTATTATATCATACGCTCTGCTCTCCCCTATATATAGATGGCGGTCGGACTATAGGTAGACCAACCATAGTCCACCCTATATAGAGAACTCAGCGGATCGCCATATCTATATAGAGGGCCCTAGATTTCTATGGTCTATGGGGACCCCACCCCTATATATCCATATGGCAACGGCCCTATATATAGAGAACTCCGCTCGCCCTATCTATATATATCGAGCCACACCACATCTATATATCTGAGAATCCTCTATATATCTGATGAGCCCTATACTATAGAACTCCCAAAAAAACTCTATATACTAGCATAGAAAGCGACCAAACAACACTGATCCGTATGAGCCTATTGGTCAGTTCATCCGGCCGGCCTATACAGTACAGATATGGGGTGGGGCGGAATGGATGTGGATGAATTAGAACCAGCCGACTATTGTCCTCCCTGTATATAGATATGGCATATATCTATATAGACCCCATCTCTCTATATCTGCCTCGCCCTCCAGCTATAAGGGGGCGAGTTGAGATCGATCTACCTATCTATATAGACCCTGCCGTCGGGAGGGATAGGGGGTGCCCCATATCTGACCCTGATAGGGAACTATAGATAGAGATAGTCGCCCTCCAGATAGCTATAGTTCTATATAGGGAGGGGGGGGAAGATATAGAGATATGGGAGTGCCGACTAACTATAGATGCAGATGCCCCAGATAGAACAGAACTATAGGGTCGTCTCTACCATCGCCTACTATATAGAGATAGAGGGAGATCGCCTACTATATATAGATAGAGGGCAATCCCAGTACGGACCAGCGGTTAAAGATATCCTAAAAGAATCTCATCAAATATAGATTCTATTTCTCCCGGGAGCAACCCCGCCCTCTCCTCTATATACTCGTACTCGGCTCCGCCCTCTCTCTATATGGATATGGATAGACCTATCTATATATGGCCGGTTCACTCGAGTCAGCTCGGGACAACCCCCATATATAGATAGGGAATATATAGATATATATATATAGATATATATATCTATTGGGCCCGATGCCCTATCCCCTATCTCCGACAGAGGGACAACCCCCATATATATATAGATAGGCCCACTCCCCTCCCCTCTATATAGATGGGGATGGGAAAGATCTCCTACCCAAGGCGGCTCCCTCCCGAGATGGGTGAAACGAACTGGTGAGAGAGATAGGATAGTTAAGATATCTGCCGCTGGTTGGCCGGGGAGAAGAGCATCAAGCGGAAGCGGTGATGGCACGGGATATATAGATAGGGGAATTGTGGTGGGCCCTATACCCTTACCCTATATAGAACTGATGCGGTGGGTCTCTATCCGTCTGTGGTAGTGTGGACCAACCAACCGATATAAGATGGTGGATTATAGATCATAGATAAGATAGTCACATAATGCAGAAGTGAAGGTGACCCCATATATAGATAGGGGTCAGATATCTATATAGGGCCTCCCCCAGATCTATAGATAGGGGACACCTACCCATCCGGGCAGTCAATCTCCACTCCATAGTGATATAGAGTGATTGACGCAGGAACAAATCATAATGAAATGTATCTATATAGTTCGCATCGTGCTCCCGAGAACATAGGGGATCCGGCATATAGAATGAATGGCCCCCATCTATATATAGGGGGAGTAGAGAACTGGACTGAACTTCACGTATAGAGTCTGAAGTGTTCATACGAGTATTCAGTCTTCGATATGGAGCCCCCTATATAGATCTATGTCTCAACTAAACTCTCTATAGTCTAGTCGGCACCCCCTCTCCCACCCAACATAGATCTATATGGCTTCAGGTGCATTCGGGCCGGGAACTATTACTATATAGTTCAGTCTCATGTTACCAATTACGCATCCTTCATGTCACCAAGAATTCAGAGAATTGAATGATATAGCAAGAATCTGGCTCCCCAGTTATGTCCCCAGATTTCACCCTGAAATCTGGGACTACCTCTTTTTAAAATTTTCGTTCTTTTCAAGGTAACGGGTCATTTTGTGTTTTTATTGCCTGCAGTTGTTTCCATTGCCTTAAGGTAATTCCATAGAATTATATGAGCCAATTTCGACAAATACCCAGATGCTAAAACTCATTTTATTCCTCTGCCAGGTTTTGTTTGCGAGAATTTTATTTAATTATTTATTAAATAAATAGAGTTCTGTTTAAAATAAATCGTGCTACAATTGAACCCTGTTAAAGATTTGCACGCCAGTATTCCTGCCTCTCAGTAGTGTATTCACCAAGGATGAGGTTTTACTAACCAGTTATTCGGCAAAGCAATTGTCTGCAACTTCTGGCAATATTTTTCGTTCTTATTTGTTTCTTTTTTGTTTGTTTTCGGTTTTCTCTGCAGTTTGTCTGTTAAATTCCCCGTGATCCATTTGTTCATTCTGTATAGCCTATTTATTTGCTTGGAAGTTCTGGAAGTCATTCATGGCCTCAGGCAATGGAAGAAATTGATCATGGAGTGCTAACTTCTAACAAAAAGGAAGAATTTAAGCAAAATAAGCTTCTCCCATGCAAGTCGCACTTTTTGGAAGGAATGATTTCAGCTGCCAATGGGAATTTTGGCGGTGGTAGGCAGGTGGGAATTTTATGCCTGCCTGGAACGGTAAAAATTCCCATGATGAAATCAAGTCACTTGCATGGGAATTTTGGAGGTGGCAGACAGGCGGGAATTTTGTGCCAACCTGGCAAGTTGTTTTTTCCAACTATGAAAGATAAATCACTTAAAGTACTCATGGGAATTTTAGAGTTGCCTGGCAGGGTAAGAATTCCCATCAAGGAAATTTATTCACCCATGCAAGTCGCATTTTTGAGAAAGAAACTCTATTGCATGCAAGTCGCACTTTTTGGAAGGATTTAAGGTGCCAGCGAGAATTTTGGTAGTGGCAGGCAGGCGAGAATTTTATGCCTCCCTAGCAGGTTGTTTTTTCCCATCACTAAAAACAAATCACTTAAGTGAATGATGGGATTTTTGGAGTTGCCTCGCAGAGTAAAAATTCCCATTACTTTGACTTCTTATTTTTAGCACACCCTCTAGCCAAAAAGTGCGACCCATCTTGGCATGATTATATGCATTAAATGATATTTATTATAATTATTTCTAGCTGGGTTTGGCGCCATAAATAGGAGGAAAGTCAAAGCAATTTGACGAGCTAAAGAGAAGGCAAAGATGCATGCTAAAAATAAATAAAAGAACATAAAAAAGAAAGCAGAAGCATGAAAACTTGGGTGCCCAAATTAAGAGAAAGAACATAATTTATTATTAATAATTGCCAAAAATAGGAGAAAGCAATTATTAAAAATAGCATGCAGTTAGCTATATAAGCATGGGATGCCATAAGGAAGAGATAATTAATTCTTTTGATGGAGCTTGTTATCCTAGAGGATTTTGGCGCCAAAATAAGGAGTGTTTTGCATTAAAAAGTAATTTTCATTGCCGGGAAGCTTCTAGTTTTGGCACCTAGAGTTGGAGAAGCTTTATTTTTATTATTCCAAACATTTGCATGTTGGTATAAGTGCCCAGGTGAATTAAATAATATTTTAGCTTGCTTAGCATGCAAGCAAAGTCTCAAATTTTAGGGCAGCAGGCTGTATAAGCAAATTTTGGTGATAAAAAATGAGTATTCATTCCCTGGACTCCATATTTGTCTGAATCAATTGCAGGTATTCATCACAGGTCCTCATATTGGTGAAAAGAAGTCAAAATCAATGCCAGATACATTGAATATATTTTCTGAATCAGAAGAAATTATAGGATCTACTCAAATTGATCCAATTACAAGGAATTCTGGCAAAAAAAAAAAAAGAGCTCAAACAAAAAGCTTATTCTAGGCATGATGAAGCATGATGAAAGAGAAGGGTCAACAGAATCATGCATAACTTCCCAGCTTACCGAAATCAATGATACAGACATGGGCCCTGAACCTATCACTAATTTAATTGACAGATCCAAGGCCATTGGTAGATCATCTCTTATGCAGCAATTAAAAGCAGTGGGATTATTCAAGCTTCAGTGTTTCCAGTCACAACTCAATTGCCTAAGTTTGTTTTGCAGTGTGCACGGTCTTATCATCCTCTTTCTAGGTCAATCCGAGATGCTGCAGGGAAGACAATAGTCAAGTTGGATGCACAATTTATTAATTATTGCCTTAAGCTTCCGGCACGGCCAATGGTGATTGCAATTAGCATGCAGGATGCCAACAATAGATAAGAAAACCACAAAGCGGATTAGGTGCGTCTAATAAACAACAGAGATCACCATCGAAATTCCCGAGGACTCTTCCACGATCCAATCTTGTGCAGGAAGTTGACAATATCACCAAATTGCTTTGCAAGATAAACGGGGAAGCCAATACCAATAACTTCCGCTCATAGATGTATGCCTTTGTGAGAACCATTGAGATCAACAGAGTTGATTCGATGATTAATTGGGCACTGATCATTAGTGACAACATCAGCAAATGAGATAGGGGAGACCTTACATAGATAGGGGTTACGCCGCCCCTATCTATATATGGCGACCAGACTCGACATAGTTGTTCGATTGGCGTTGGTCGATAGAGGTTGGCCAAGAGTACCCAACCCCCGACTTTAGAGGCGGGGCCATAGATATAGCAACTCTATATAGCTGCCGACTATCTCTATATAGCGGCTCCTCAACTGCCTCGACTGTGGCCCTATAGGAAATTAAGAATATATGTATACATGGCCACCTCCACCTCCACCTCCACTTCCACCTCCATATAGAGGTAGGGGCCTCGAAGAGAACTATAGATGGCGGGCATTCATATTGTCCCCTAGGCCCCCCCTCTCCATATAAATCATACATAGGGGCAATTTACAGTTAGAGGGGTTTTATGGGTCCCTCGATCTCGATCTGCAGAGCAGAACTCAACTCCCCCCTCCATAGAGAGAGATAGAGTACTCCTAGAGAGTTCAGGGTTCTCTATCTCAATATTGAAATGTAGTCTCTTCCCCCCACCCCCACTCTCTATATTGATATTGTGCCCAGCCTCCCATTCAAATCTAGAGTCTCATCTCAATCCAAAGGGAAGGGCCATAGAATAGAAAGGGCCCCTCGATCTGCCATATGAAGTTCAGATATATAGGCGATCCCCTTCCCCTATATATGGATCACAGCTAGCTTCGATTCAACCGCTGTTTTATACCCTCATCCACCCCCTACCTACTATAGATCTGATCTGATCTTATCTATAGACGATCCCCTGTAGATTCTATGGATCGATCGACGTTCGGATAAGGCCGGTGTTCTCAAGTGTTTGTGGATCGGTGTTCCCCCTCATCTATATCTTGGTGAGACCAGTGCTCGAACGGAGACTGACTAATAACTTTGACTCTGACTTCGTGGTTGTGCGGAGCCCCACCCCATAGTATAGTAGATTAGATTGAGCGAGTCTAGATAGGGGGTCGCCATATCTATCTGGTGAAGATCCATATAGCATCACGAACCAAAGATATAGAGAAGGGGTCTGGTTCCCATCCATTCACCTTCTATATGGCGAGAAGATAGGGTCACCCCATATCTAGTTTAGTTCCAAACATTTCCCGAAGCGACTATAGATCTTAGACGAGCACCTTTAGATCTTATCTTAGATATAGGGCCCCATACATCTATGGCCCTATATCTATATATGGCGAGCATGAACCGATTACCGATCATGTATGCGGACGAGAGTGAAGCAAGCCCTCCATGGAATATAGGGGATAGTTCTATTATCTATATGCAGGCTTCTATTTTACACGTGGGTGCAGTGTTGTTTGATGAGCAACTATACTTTATAGAGCAAGGGTAATTGGATGAGCGAATGTTGGTGTCGTTTGGCCCCCCTATAGATAGATAGATAGATAGATGGCTCCCCCTATCTATCTATATGGTAAGGGGCAACATAGCCCTTCCCGGTCGAAGAAGGAAGAGTGAACGGAGCTTGTAGAGTGAAGGGGGATTGTGACACTTATAGATAGATATATGGCACGGACGAGAGGGAGCAAGCTATAAGCAGCATCAACATGAAGGATCTGTGATATACATAGCTCAGGCCGATCTGATCGCTCTCCACGGATACTTTTGGAGTATTCGCCCCTATATATATAGAGTTTGAGGCCGATCGAGACAAGGTAGGCTCGCCAGCAAGCCATGTTCACATCCGTGCATTCCTAGTCCCGATCCAATCCCAATGGCCTACTCTATATAGCTTTCCCGAGATCCTCGATAACGACACCGACAGACGGGGAATTAGGAATCGGAGTGTGGAGGAATTATGAGACGGGTATAACGACCCCGAGAGAAAGGGTTCCCGTATGTATCTCTATTCCCACTCCCTCTCATGCTTCTTCCCGCCCCCACCCCATATAAAGTCATAGTTCTGGCATTCATTGGAAATCCCACTAATTTCTTTATTTCTTTATTTCCCCCACCCCCACTAATTGAGGCTGAGGTTGAGGCTGAGGCAACTAGTATTTGGTATTTACCCATTCGATAATCAATGGGGCATCTATGCACTTATGATTCTACCCAATCTGTCGGGCCCGGGACACGGTCGATATAGATATAGGGCGATATCTATTATGAGGTCGCGCCAATTGGCAAATATTCGAACGGGGTAGATATAGATATAGATCTCCGAACATTCCAAATCGGACCTGTGTTGCTCCGTGATCACAGTGCCCTGGCATCGGCTGCGGAGATTGGTGGATACGTGGGCAGTCAGGGGAACAAGTTAATTAAGGGAAGGGTGACATCATCGTCATTTTGGGACATCTATATTTGAACTTTATATCTGTTGTCGGTCGTATTTATATATCTGTATCCAATACATCATGATGGCTCACCTCGACCTCTCGCACTTGCTTATTGATGAGGAGATAGAGACAACATGTTTCATACATAAATCGCCCCTCGACAAAATACGATATAGGAGCCCTATCTCTATATGGGTACATCTGTTCATTCTTCTCAAACTCTGGAATATAGAACTATAACTTCTAACTCCTTCCTACCAATCAACCTCATCATATATGGATGGGGAGATAGATCCCCATCCGGATCCGGATAAGTGCCAATCGGCTAATCGATTATCATTAGTTGTTGGTTCTATGACAAGAACTTCGTTGAAGTAAAGAGGTCTTTTGAAACACTGCACTTCATTCGGTACAGAACATAGACCTAGGGGTGCGGCTATATCTCCCTACCACCTCCTATCTAGACTCCCCTATTCCCCCCTGTCTACTCTCAAATAAACTATATTTCTCGGCTCGGCTCGGCTCCTATATCTATATGAGGGAGCCGAGATATAATAGATAGGGGGGTGGAGGCCCCTGCTCCTATTTCATTCAGGGAAGGTTCGAATCCTTCAATCTCATGTAATGAGTTTTGGTGTTCTATAATTCTTCTCTTGCTCATCAATCTTTGGAGGATGCAGCGTTGTATCCTCGTCAGTCTCTTCTTCCCCTTTGACCACGCTTTTCGTGAGTCTTCTGGCCACGGTTTCACAGGTTTCGTGGCTCCTTTGATCACGTTTTTCGTGATTCTTCTTGCCACGGTTTCACAGATTTTCGTGGCTCGTGTTCGTGAGGTCTGATTCGCGGGATTTGTTGCTAGGGATTCGTGGTTTTTCCTGGTCGCGTGTGGTCACGTTTCACTGGTTTTGTAGCTCGTGATTCAGGTTTTTCCTGATCGCGTTTTCCACAGGCTTTGTGGCTCGAGCTCTCGTAATCCCTACCGTACCATTTTCGTGGGTTTTTGTCCTACAATTTCGTGGCTCCTATCTCTGCAACCTCGTGGCTCTCCTACATTTTCGTAGCCTCTGCTCCTACAATTTTGTGGCTCTTCTCCTGCAATTTGTGGTTCTCTTCCTGTAATCTCTTGGCTCCTTCACAATCTACTGCGATCGTTTCCGGTTTCCTTTTCCTGTTCGCTGCTTGTGTTTTCTATTTGTGGTTTGATTTCTATGTTCAGGGCCACTCAGTTTGGGGGACTCGGAGACTCACCTCTTATCATCTCACCTCTTCAAACAGTCTACCCCCCCACAATGTCTCTCTCCACCCCCACAGCACAGTTGGTTTCTAACCTCGGATCGAACAGACAGGGTCAACAGGACAGCAGCATCCCAAACATTTTGGCTAAGCTGATCAGCAGGATTGAGAGATTGGAATCCTCCAACAAAACCCTTCGAACTGAGGTTTTTGAATTAACCTCTCGAGTTGAAAAGGTTGAAGCGGACAACCTTTCTCTTCACAGATAACTTACAGATATCACGACCCAGGCCACCCCTACAGGTACTAATGACCAATTACAGGCAGAAATTTCAGATCTGAAGCACAAACAGGAAGAGTTTCAAACCCAACATGAAAACCTCAGGAAACAATCTGATTCATGGGCACATATTGTGAAAGGTAAGGGCCAAAACACCTCTCCTATTGCAGTTGTGGAAGAAGTTGTACAAGCCAAACTTGTAGAAGAAAGAAACAGACGGACAAGAGAGCTCAATCTCAGAGTTAGAGGTCTGCCCACACCTCTTCCTTCTTCTGATCCTCTAGCCATTGCTTCTAACTTCATCACAAACAAGTTGGGCTGTCGGAGGTACAAATTGACAGAGCATGGCTTGGTCTGGACTCTACCCTATTCCTTCGCTTCAAATCAGCTGAAGACAGACTTCGGGCTCTCAGGGCTAAACGGAGACTTTTCTCACTTCCGGATAAGATTTTCCTTGATGAAGATCTCACTAGAGCACAGGTGGCAGAACTCAAACAGTCCCGAGAGATGGTCATGGCAGCCAGGAAGGCAGGAAAATGGGCAGTGATTCGGAACCTCAGACCAGTGATTCGAGACACTTTTCCTCCTGGTTGGGCTCCCAGGTCCAAATGACGGTCCCGCCGGGTGAGGCAGCGTAACAGGGGCATTGCCATTTCATGTTGGAATGGTAATGGGTCATACTGGTCTTCACCAGGTCTCCTACAGGATGCATTGGGTCACTCTAATCTCCTTTTTGTTACGGAAACCCATGAGAGCCCTGTTCGTCCTCTCCCGGACCTTAGGGGGTACTATTGGCTCTCTGTTTGCAGGCAAGAGACTAGGAGTTCCGGTGGAGTTAGGGGTTCTGGCGGTGTTGCTTGTTTGGTTAGGGACACTCTTCGGGGCAGGATCTTTGTGGCAGCCGAAGACAAGTTTGCACGTTTTCTATGGATCAACGTTAGGCGGACCCCACACCTTACCCAAAACATTTATATTGCAGTTTGTTACTTCCCCCCTACCTCTTCTCCTTTTGCCATTGAGAATGGCCTGGTTGGGGATCCTTACTTTGATCTTTCTGTGGCATTTCTCGGTTCTCAGCAGTTGGTGAGGTCATCCTTTTGGGTGATTTCAATGCTCGAACCAAAAACATCCAAGTTTCATGCCATGACAGGATTGTTGATGTTCTTTGTACTTCGGAGGTGGACCCGGTTTCTCTTGGTCTTCAGAGGGAGTCAGATGATGTGGCAGGGCCCTTGACGACATACGGCCGACACCTTTTACAGTTGGGGGAAGCTCATGACCTACTGATCCTTAATGGCATATCATGTTTCCCAGATTCCAAATTCTTCACCTACAGACCTCACGGTGGTGGCGCTAGTGTTGTTGATTACGTCATGACTACCCCCGACCTTCTTCCCTTTATTCACCACCTTTCCATCTCCCCCATTCCCCTCGCCGATCATGTAGCCCTTTCATTCTCCTTGGAAACTACTCCCCCCAGACCCCTAGCCCTTCTCACTGCCCTCCACACACCACTCTGAGACTTGTTGAGGGTGACCCCATAACCTTCTCGTTTCATCTTCACCAGCTTCTCCCCCCTTGCCCCAATTCACTGTGTACCCCACTGACAGGATGTACAACCTTCTTGTCAGTGCTATTCATGAGGTTGCCCTGCTTTCTTACCCCCATTCCACTTCTTGCCAGCCTTGTAGTACACAGGACATGCCCCATGAACCAATGGTATGATGACGACTGCAAAAACCTCCACCGTCAACTCTGCATGGCCTTTACCCATGACCTCCCATCCTTCCCCCCCTTAAAATTGCCTATCGTAATCTTCTCCACCACAAGAAACACACCTTTATTGCCCAAAAAGAAGGGATCTCCGCACCTCACTTTCGCATTCCCCCAAACACTTTTGGCATACCATCATTCCCCGACGCTCTCCCTTACCCCTAGACTTTGACCCCCATACTATGTTCACTCACACATCCACCCTTTATGACATCCCCGGTCAGCCTGAGACCCAAGTTATATCCCCACCCCCACCTGCCACATTTTCACCCACTCAAATGTCAAGAAGGCCATATCGGTGATGAATTGCAGCAAAGCAGCAGATGAGGAAGGCTTCCAGGCAGAATTTTTCAAGCATGGGATCGACACCATCATTAGTTATTTGGTAGACCTCTTCAATCAGGTGGTGTGTACTGGCTTCCCGCAATCTTGGTCCCACAACATTATCCACCCTATTCACAAATCCGGTCCTACTTCTGATCCTAATAATTACAGGACAATTATGGTGGGTCACACCTTCTCTAAGTTGTACGCCACCATTCTTCATTTGCAGCTTTCGGCATTTCTTGAGCAGTACCAGTGCAAAGCCAGAGGACAGGCTGGCTTCAGGACAGGATACCAGACTACTGATCACATTCTTACCCTCTGTGTTATCATCGAGGAAGCACGTCACCGTTCGTGCAGGGTCTTCTGTTGCTTTGTGGACTTTCGGAAAGCCTTTGACTCTGTTCCGCGGGAAGCCCTTTTCTGAGACTTAGAGACATTGGTATTTCTGAAACTCTTCTTGTTGTCGTTACCCGGCTGTATGAGGAGGTTTTGGGTCGCCTTCGCACTGTTGTTGGGCTTTCCGATTTCATTAGGAGCACCATCGGGGTCAAACAAGGCTGCCCTCTCTCTCCTACTTTGTTTGGTATCTATATTGATGAGTTGGAGGATTTTCTTAAAGACCACATACAGGACGGGGACGGTTGTCTTCTCCACCATGTTCTGATCTACATTCTTCTCTTCGCAGATGATGTGGTCCTTTTGGCTTCTTCGGCGGAGGGGTTACAGAGACAGCTTGATGCTTTAGCCCTCTTCTGCGATCATAGGCAGCTTACAGTCAACATGGGTAAAACCAAGGTTATGGTCTTCAATGTGTTGAAAGACCTCTGATTTCCATTTCTTCTACAGGGGGGAGGAGTTGGAGGTCACCAACTCCTACACCTATCTGGGGGTTCTCTTCTCTGAACCTCGGTTCAGTTTACGTCAGCTATTCAACCCCGCATCAACAAGGGGTATGGTTCCCTCGCGATCTTGGAGAGACAGTGCTTCCGCCATCACTTTCAGGACACATTGTCCAAGATGTCTCTCTCGGACTCTCTTGTGAGACCCACTGTTCTTTATGGTTCTGAGGTTTGGGGCCCCTCCCTGCTCAAGTCAGATTGGGCTTCTATTGAGTTCGGGTTCAGATCCTTTTGCTCAGATTGGATCATCAGATGCAAAGAGACTGTTTCTCATCATATCATCCTTGCCGAGTTTGGGGCTCGCCCTTTCAGACTAGAGGTCATCTTTGGTCTCATCTCACTCTTGCACCGCATCCAGGGACTTTCAGACTCCTCCACTGGCAGGGATAGATACATCTACCTTGCTTACTGTTCTTCTGAGGCCATTACTCTCTCCGACTGTAGTGGTTGTGTTCGGTGCTGGTATGCCGAGACCTCTCGTCTTCTTGGATCTCTTCGGATCAACATGGACCGTCTCCCCCCTTTTAGGTACTCCATGGATGCTCCTGCTCACCTCCTTCCGAGCACGCAGGATTTGCACAGAATTATCAAAGACGACATATACAGACTATTCACCCAGGTTACGTGGACCAACTCCCAAGAGGAGCTACGCCCGAAAATGGCCTTCTACGCCAATCACTTCCTGGAAGTCAGCAATGGACTCATCATTCGGCCCACCTATATCTCCCGTCATTGGATGCATGCTCTTCGCATATCTTTGGGTCAGTTCAGAGTCGGATCCCACAGGCTTCGGGTCGAGAGTGATCACCATTTGGTTCGTTCTGAGAGGATCTGCCAGCTTTGCTCCCTCCAGGAGGTTGAGACAGAGGAACATTTCATCTTCCGATGCTCCATCTATTATGAGATCAGAGGGAGGTTTCATTGTCTCTTCCGTGAACATCCTACGTTCACAACCTTCTTCAGGTTTTATGATCAGAGGTGTCTCGCTCTCTATTTACAGGAAGCCATTAAGCTCCGTGACAGGGCCCTCCATCCTCCTTCCAGGGAGGCTACTACTTGACAGATCACATCTTTCTTTGATTTGCTCCCGGGTGTGAGGGGCACTAAGCGGGGGCATGACCCTTGTGGAGATCTCCTGGCTAGATCTGTCAGGATTAGAGGAGCTTCTTCCTTGACCAGAGATTTCCGGATTCGTGCACAGCCAAGAGCCCCCTCTTTTAGACGACAGACCACTAGGTCCACCCAGAGAGCTCGACATTCCACGGAACATGGGCGTCTCCAACAGTTTCCAGTCCCTGACACCAGACAGCAGCACATCACCAATTTCTTTTCAACTGACCTTGGGCGACAGTCGTGAGGGTTGGTGTCGAGGCCTTTCCCTCCACCTTCCTCTCATCCCTTGTGCTCTCTTCTTCTTCTTCTTCTTCTTTTGTTGTTTTCGGAGACCCTCTTGGGTTTTCCCTTGGGTGCACAGCCAAGAGCCCCCTCTTTTAGATGACAAACCACTAGGTCCACCCAGAGAGCTCAACATTCCACGGAACATAGGCGTCTCCAACAGTTTCCAGTCCCTGACACCAGACAGCAACACATCACCAATTTCTTTTCAACTGACCTTAGGCAACAGTCGTGAGGGTTGGTGTCGAGGCCTTTCCCTCCACCTTCCTCTCATCCCTTGTGCTCTCTTCTTCTTCTTCTTCTTCTTTTGTTGTTTTCGGAGACCCTCTTGAGTTTTCCCTGTTGTTTCTGCTTTGCTTTGTATTGTACCGTCCCATTGAACATCTTCGTGGTCACTTGTTGGACATTTAATATAATTATCTTATCTTATCTTATCTATCTACCTTCCCTGATCAACACCATAGAATGTTCTTGTGGATTATTATGACCTTTGCCCGGAATGATTGCAAAGATATCGTGTTGATTGCTCAACCATACTTTAACTATCTTACGTGGAGCTGAATTAGGTTTTTTTGGTGTTCTCGTCGAAATGCGTGGGCGTACTCCTCGCTTCTAAGGACATTGATCCAAAGCTCAAGTACGATCTGTGCATCATTTCTCCTCCCTACCATGACGAATCAATTGATTGAATGTAGGCATCGCTCTTCCCGTCCTCCTCCGTTGCCTCATCATTCACTGCCCATCAATCATTGGTTACTTCCGATATAAAGCACCCTTCTTCCATTCATGGATAGATCCAATCGTTGAAATCAATAAGAACACCATCATGAACCGAAATCTGGACAGATCAATCTTGTTGGGAGAGACTACCCAAGGGAAAAATTAGGTGACTTCTAGATCGGGGGTAATAGGTAGAATGGGAACCGGATGAAATCGTATATCGAAACGACTTCTGGCATTACCGAGGGGATCAGAACCGTATTCGTGGGCTGACAATATCTTTGCCCGGAATGATTGCAAAGATATCGTGCTGATTGCTCAACCGTACTTTAACTATCTTACGTGGAGCTGAATTAGGTTTTTTTGGTGATCTCGTTGAAATGCGCGGGCGTACTCCTCGCTTCTAAGGACATTGATCCAAAGCTCAAGTACGGTCTGTGCATCATTTCTCCTCCCTACCATGACGAATCAATTCTACACTCTTCCCATCCTTCTCCTCCGTTGCCTCATCATTCACTGCCCATCAATCATTGGTTACTTCCGATATAAAGCACCCTTCTTCCATTCATGGATAGATCCGATCGTTGAAATCAATAAGAACACCATCATGGACCGAAATCCGGACAGATCAATCTTGTTGGGAGAGACTACCCAAGGGAAAAATGAGGTGACTTCTAGATCGGGGGTAATAGGTAGAATGGGAACCGGATGAAATCGTATATCGAAACGACTTCTGGCATTACCGAGGGGATCAGAACCACATTCGTGGGCCGACAATTTCTCCAGGTAAGTTAAACCATTGGAAGTGAATAGGAAGGGAACACCAACTAGGACCAAAGAGACAAGCAAACTGATTACTGGATAAATACGAATGGGTGCAAATTCCAACATCGCCCACTCCGTTTTGTTCCCTTGCTCTGCTCAAGAGCGGCATACCGAAGAGAGAAGTCCTACCTATCCTACAGGCACTCGAACCCCCCTCTCTCCCCCATAGACAGAGAAAGGGGGAGAGAGAGGGGGCCCCTAGAGATATGGATGGATATGGATTCTATACGTAGCATGAGTGGCACAACAGGACGGACTAGTCGTATTGTATATTTATGACTAGTAGTATATAGAGGTATTCTATGATTGATTATATACGTAACATGTGTGCGATCTAAAGATGCAAGAAATGATGTCTAGATATCTCGATCTAAGATATGTTCAGAAATAATATGCGGACGACTATCGATTATGGGTTGGGGGCCCTCTCTATATGGGGGGGTTGCCCGTTTAGACCAACCCATTTCTGCACACTCATCAACCCCCCCAGATTGTTGTAGGAGATAACTTCTTCATCGATGGTTCAATTAATACAATAAACGGATGGGGCTCTGCCCTATATATTCTCTGGCAATCACTTACTTCACCCAGCGACACAATCACTTCACCGATCGGCACAATCAAGACAGATCAACCAAATAGGCAGCAAATATATTGTGTCGATTGCTCAACCGTACTTTAGCTATCTTACGTGGAGCTGAATTAGGTTTTTTTGGTGTTCTCGTCGAAACGCGTGGGCGTACTCCTCGCTTCTAAGGACATTGATCCAAAGCTCAAGTACGGTCTGTGCGTCATTTCTCCTCCCTACCATGACGAATCAATTGATTGAATGTAGGCATCGCTCTTCTCGTCCTTCCCCTCCGTTGCCTCATCATTCATTGCTCATCAATCATTGGTTACTTCCAATATAAAGCACCCTTCTTCCATTCATGGATAGATCCGATCGTTGAAATCAATAACAACACCATCATGGACCGAAATCCAGACAGATCAATCTTGTTGGGAGAGACTACCCAAGGGAAAAATGAGGTAACTTCTAGATCGGGGGTAATAGGTAGAATGGGAACCAGATGAAATCATATATCGAAACAACTTCTGACATTACCGAGGGGATTAGAACCGCATTCGTGGGCCGACAATTTCTCCAGGTAAGTTAAACCATTGGAAGTGAATAAGAAGGGAACACCAACTAGGACCAAAGAGAAAACCAAACTGATTACTGGATAAATACGAATGGGTGCAAATTCCAACATCGGCCACTCCATTTTGTTCCCTCGCTCTGCTCGAGAGCGGCATATCGGAGAGAGAAGTCCTACCTAACCTACAGGCACTCGACCCCCCCTCTCTCCCCATAGAGAGAGGGGGGGGAGAGAGGGGGCCCTTATAGATAGGTCAACGGCATTCTCATGAAGGAAAGGGGGTGGGGGCGCCCCTGTCCCTATCCCCCCCCTCTCTCCCCCATATAGAGAGAAAGGGGGGGAGAGGGGGCCCCTAGAGATATGGATGGATATGGATTCTATACGTAGCATGAGTGGCACAACAGGATGGACTAGTCATATTGTATATATATGACTAGCCGTATATAGAGGTATTCTATGATTGATTATATACGTAACATGTGTGCGATCTAAAGATGCAAGAAATGACGTCTAGATATCTCGATCTAAGATATGTTCGGAGATAATATGCAGACGACTATCGATTATGGGTTGGGGGCCCTCTCTATATGGGGGGGTTGCCCGTTTAGACCAACCCATTTCCGCACACTCATCAACCCCCCCAGATTGTTGTAGGAGATAACTTCTTCATCGATGATTTAATTAATACAATAAACGGATGGGGCTCCGCCCTATATATTCTCTGGCAATCACTTACTTCACCGTAGCGACACAATCACTTCACCGGTCGGCACATTCAAGACTGATCAACCAAATAGGCGGCCTCTCCCAGCTATATATATCTATATTCTATAGAGTAGGTCGTCGCCATATAGATATGATATGATATAATATGATATGATATATATCTTGAGAGATGGGGGTGCCGACTAGACTCTAGATGCTCTCGACCTATACAGAGAGATGGACCCCCCTCGGGCCCTCTATCCACTATCTAGATGGGGGGGTGGGCGGTCCCCTACGTATACCGAGTTCTGGTTTATTAGCCCTATCTACATATTGGGAAACACTCTCCTCTCTCAGATAATCTATATCTATATAGGTCGGGGCAGGGCAATGCTATATAGAGAATATAGAGTCCGGCGGCTATTAATATAGAGTAGTTCCTCCCCCCTTATCTATATATGGGATAGATAGATAGATAGATTCTATGGGATAGATCTATTCTCTCGCCCCCCCCCTCCATAGAATATAGGGAAGATAGGGCCCCCCATGGATAGGTAGGCAGTGTCAACTCAACAATATACATCCGCCCCCCATAGATCTATAGGGCTCCTCCCCGAATGGAGAGTAGGTCGTCGGGCCCTATAGTTATATATGTCCATATCTCTATAGGGCCCCCCAATAGAGCAGATAATAGGTGGGGTGGGTCCCTCGGCTAGATGAAGTCGATCCGGGATGTCAGCTATATATATATATATATGGGGGCTTGCGGAGGTAGAGGTAGTGTACTTCATGGTGGGCTCGGCTCGCCTTTATAGAATAGGGTTCCCCTACCATGGGTATCTATCTAATCTATATGAGGGGTTGGCGCCCTTTATACTCTATATACTCCCCACCGTTTATAGAGATTTAGATTATAGAGGGGGGCGTCCAGATAGAGATATATGTCCGGGGAGAGAGGAGGGTTGTCGTCCAGTAAATGGCCTCGGGCAGGTGGGAGTGCCCACCTGCACGCACGAGTAGAAAGGGTAGGTGCCCGCAGGTATCTATCGCAATGAACTAGAGGGGCCTAGTCTCTATCGAACTAGGGGAGGTGCAGGAGTAGCTAGCGTAGGGCGGTAAGTCAAGGAGAATATACATTCGGGGGCCTAAACAAGTAGATAGGGGTGGTGGCCGCTCCGCGATACGATAAAAAAGAGGTGGGGGTAGGTGCTCACTTTGATCGGTAGATAGGGGGCCACCTTAGTAGATAGGGTAGGTGCCCCGAGGTATCTATCGCGATAAACTAGAGGTGGAGGTAGGTGCAAGTAATAGATAGGGGTGGTGGCTGCTTCGCGATACGATAAACTAGAGGTGTGGAGATGGGGAGTGGCCCCTGGTATTGTAGTTATGGGTAGTGTGCCTCGATTTAACTAGAGAGTGGGGGTGCGTCAGATAGCAAGACAAGATTGTAGGGGAGTGGCCCATCCCCCATCCTATAAATAGAGAGATCTAGGGGCGGCCCCTGGGAGTGCGCCCTAGGAGAATAGAGATGGCCAATGAACTACCATATCTAGTCTATAGATCTAGCCCCCTCTATTTTCTATAGAGATGGCGCTCATCTCCTCTCCTCCATATCAAATTTATATATCTGGCCAAAGCCCATAGAGATAGAGGTAGAGAAGGGATGGCCAATATACTCCCCATAGAATGGCGATGTCCACCGGTGGCAAGGTGGATAGAGGGGTGAGCTGGATCCACCCGCGGGAAGTTGGATCCACCTATGGCTAAAAGAAGATGCACCTGTGGGTTGGGTAGAGATCCCTCCATGGAGAGGGTAGAGATCCCCCTATCTATCCAATCCATAGGTGGGTAGAGACACCCCTGTGGATAGAGAACCTCATGGAGAGAACCACCCGTGGGTAGCATGGGTAGAGATCCCGCCGTGGTTTGGGTAGAGATTCCCCCGTGGCCCCTTCTCTCTCTATTCTCCTAGGGCTCCGCTCTCCCCAAAAGGTCGGGGTAGGTGGGGGCCCCTCTATATATATAGACTCTACTCTCTATTGGGGAGGGGGTAGTCCTTAATCTGACTAGACAACCGGCAAACTCTCCCCTCTAGAGTACATCCCTCGCCTCTATGGTGCCTCGCCTCTAAAGTCTATCCATCAAATATAGATAGAGAATGGATGGGCGGCTGCCTTCTCCTTGCCTCGCCTATCATCTCTATTCTAGCTAGCAAATCAAATGGTATCACGTAGATAATAGAGATGGGGAGCCACCAATCTAATCTAGAGCATGGATGGGCGCTTCCCCTCACCTCTAGAGTATGGGCACATTGAGTATAATCTATATCTAGAATAGGCAGTAGATATAGAGGCGTATCTCTATTCTCTTATATAGGCCCTATCTATCTAGTAAGTGTTGGCCCCCTATAGATATATATGGCTGGCCAATGCCATATAAAGAGATCTAGCCAATGTACTCCCAAGAGATATGGCCAATGTCTATCCAGATATGGCCAATGTCTATCCCTACAGAGGGACTCTTCGAGCCTATATCCGATCCGATCCAACCCGTAGAGGCTCGACAAAGCGGAGCCTATATTACTCACTCTCATCTCGAAGAACAGAGCCTAGACTCTAGATTAGATCTAGACAGACTAGAGAGCAATGTAGTGCAATATCTATAGATCTGGCCAATGATCTACTCAATAGAGAGAAGAGATATGGCCCTCCCCTCTAGATAGAGATAGATTAGATCTATAGCCCAGATTAGTAGCTAGTCATAGATATCGATTAGTAGCTAGCCCTAGCCATAGAGATGGATGGATTCATAGTTGGCCTGGCCATAGAGATTAGAGATGATTAGTAGCTAGCCCATACTAGCCATTAGATCGATCGATCAGTAGCCAGCTGCCCATATCTTATCTCCCATAGTAGCTAGCCTAGCCATTAGATCGATTGATCAGTAGCCAGTTGCCCCTATCTGATCAGTCCCATAGTAGCTAGCCTAGCCTATCCTAGCCATTAGATCGATCGATCAGTAGCCAGCTGCCCATATCTTATCTAATTAGTCTAGTAGCTAGCCATAGAGATTGGATAAATAGCTATCCCTAGCCATAGAGATGGATGGATTTGTAGCTAGCCTGGCCATAGAGATTAGAGATGAGATGAGAGATTCGGGCATCCCTTGCTGCTGAGCTAACTCCTGCTGCTATCTCGAATCGAACCAGATAGAGCAGAGCTACTAACTCCTACTGCTATCTCGAACCGGAGAGAGAGATAGAGAGATAGATGACTCTAGATCTATAGAGAACAGAGATGGGCCCTATTCTCTAGAGATATATGGCGCCCATAGATCAGATCAGATCTAGATGGCCAATGATATCCCCATAGATAGATATGGCCCTCTATATAGAAAAGGTATGGCCAATGAATCTCCATATCTAATCTAGATAAGATAAGATAAGATAAATATATTAATGTCCAACGAATGACCACAAAAGTAGGTCAATGGGACTACAGTCCAAATAATATACAAAGTGCAAGCGGGGATAACTCAAACGAGTTCCCAAAAATAGAAGAAAGGAAAAGAGATGAAGCAGAAAGGAAACTCGAAGCCAATACTCCCACAGGCGGGGGCAATGAAGCAAGCAGGGGAGAAAGTCGGGAGAAGCAAAGAAGGGAAGGGAGGAGGGGGCAAACGAGGACCAGGAGTCTACTCAGGAATGGTAGCCACACCCCTCCTAACATTTGAGGCCGACGAAAAAAAGCTCTTTATGGACTAGAAAACCCGAAGAGGGGCGCAAAAACCTCCTCCCATTGTTGAGATCTGAGACTGAAACGACGACCAGGGGGACGAATGGAGCAGGGCTTGCCCTCTGGTACGAGTGTGCATCTCGATTATGCTGGTGTGTGATCAGGGGAAATGTGAAGGTCCAATTGGGGAAGAATTGATCGATGCACTGTATCTGGGTCATAAAGGCTCTGTCGTTTAGTTCTTACACCTGCGGGTAGAACCAGGAAAGAAGGCTGTGATTCGTTTCGTGGGGATGACTCTCGGAGGGGGATGAAGAATCTAGTCCCGGAGCAGTAGAGACTCATGGATGTAGAGGGCAATACACTGCTGGTCAATATATTTGAAGAAAATCGGAACAGTTTGAATCCCTTTGAAGAGGTAGTGAAATCGTCCTCTGATCTCATAGTATATGGGGCAGCGGAAGATGAAATGAGTCTCGGTCTCCACCTGATGAAGGTTATAGAGCCTACAAACTCTGTCATCTCGATCAATGTGGTGATCAGTCTCACACTGAAGTTTGTGGGAGCCAAACCAAAACTGACCCAGAGGTATACAAAGGGCATGCCCCCCTGTGACGAAAGGTGTACTAAGGGCGGATGATGAGTCCATCTCTGATCTCAAGAAAGTGCTCTGAATAAATGGACATCTTAGGGCGCAAATCCCTAGTAGGGTTCACCCAAGTAGTCTGAATGAAGCTCCGGTAGATATCTTCTCGAATGGACCTGTTCAACACTTGTTTGGTGGGCAAGAGACGACTAGGAGCATTCAGGGAATACTGGAAAGGGGGGAGACGATCAATCTGGATACCAACTGAATCCAACAAGGCAGAAGTCTCGGAAAACCAACAACCCACATCCTAGGCAATACTCACAGAGGAGCAATAAGCGAGATACGGATACCTGGCCCACTCATCGAAGAGATCACCAAACCTCCTGATTCAATGAAGAAAGGTTGATATGTCAAATATAGTCTCCAGATGGAAAGGTTGGACTTTGAACTCTGCCAAAATAATATGTTGCATCTGATGAAGCGGCGAAGGAGGAGAGGAGAGTTTGAATTCTCTCAGCAGAAGCCCAATTTGTGTCTAGAGATCTAACCAAAGCCCTGCCCTATAGATATAGAGATCTGGCCGATCCCTACAGAAGAGATTAGATCTGGCCACTCCTCTATATAGGCCATAGAGATCTATCTATCTCTAGTTCGGCCAATGATAGACCATAGAGAGTAGAGAGGGAGATATGGCCACTCTACAGAGCATGGCATGCCCTGACATAGATGGATAGAGAGAGATTGGCGCCTCCCCTACAGTATAGAGTAGAGTCAAGGCACACGATGGGGGCCTCCCCTCTAGAGTAGAGTCTGGGCACATAGATATAACGACTTCGTAGATAAGAGAGATATGGGATGGGGAGCTGCCAATGGAATCGAATATTCAGCTCTGTCTAGAGACAGAGATAGAGAGACCAGACCCTCCCCTCTCCATTATATATGCCATGCTAATCAGCGGCAGATCTGGCCTGGCCCCTCTAAATAGAAGGGAAAAGGCGCCCCTCTATTCTCTAGAGATCTTGCCAAATAAGTCTATATAGAAGGGAGAGAGATAGATAGGGAGATAAATAGAGAGATAGGGCATATAAGATATATAGGGCCCTAACTGCACCCGCCAGACGAACCATATCAACCAAAGCGTATAATGCACGGCTCCCCTATCCCCTTCGGGGTAAGGGCGTAGTCCATCTAACTATAAAACCCGGCCCATATAACTATATCTAGCCAACTATCCTATCCCCTAGATCCCGACTCTCCCCTATCTATCCCAACCAAACCCGGTTGCATCTATATATAGAACCCAACCCCCTATCCTAGATAGATAGAGAAGAGTCTAGTTTCTCTTCCCGATTGTTGGGAGCTCGGGTGGGGGGGCAGGTTGAACCCCGGTCTAGGGGCTCTGCTCGGGTGAGGGGCTAGAAGAAGCCCAACCTAACCCCCACTAGACTGGCTCAGCTCTAGTCGGGTGGGGGTTCTGATTCTATATGCCACACCGCTCCCAAAGGATCGAATAGGGGCCTCCCCTATCTGATCTAGGCATAGATGGAGATGGGTAGCCCCTTCTCTCTCTATTCTCCCAGGGCTCCGCTCTCCCCGCCAAGGTGGGGGTAGGTGGGGGTAGAGGGGATGGGGGTGTGGACAAGATGAGTTGTATGTAGCTATGAGTGGTATCTAGGGCTAGGGATGAGTGGTATAAGGGGAAGGGGGTGTGGGCAAGATGAGTGGTATGCAGGTATGAGTGGTGGGGTGGTATCTGGCAAGGAGGAGGGCCCCAGCCCGTGGCAAAGGTAGAGTAGAGGGGAAAAGAGAGGAGAGGGGGAAGGTGACCCCGCACCCCATGAACTCCACTCCATCCGAGGCCACCAACATTGGAGTAGGATGAGCCCAACCAAACCCAACTCACAATATGATATGGGCTCAGCTCAGGTGGGGTGGGGTGGGGGGGAGGCTAAACCCCAGTCTAAGGGGTCGGGTGGGGGGGCAGGCTGAACCCAAGTCTAAGGGCTCTGATCGGGGGCTGGATGAAGCCCAACCCGAATCTAAGGGCTCAGCTTTGATCGGGGGGCAACCCCACTAGATTGAAAGGGGGTGGGCTAGAGGACCCCACTAGATGGAAAGGGGGTGGTCTAGAGAAAGGCACGGCTCCCCTCTCCCCCTTCAGAATCAGGGGGGGAGAGGGGAGGGCATAGTCATTCATCTTGATAGATAGATAGATAGATCTATTAGGTCCCAAGGCAAGGGGATATGGCACTTTAGAGGGACTATCGCCTATCTATCTAGGGGGAGGGGCGCATATAGATAAGATAATGACCCCCGACCCCAACCCCCTATCTATATATGATATATGGCGGAAAGGTCCATATATCTAAAGGGGGCCTATAGAGGGGTACATTCCCCCATCTATGTACTCTCTCTCTATATCTCTCCCTATAGATCTATCTGGGCAGCCCCTCCCCCCCCCCCTATTCTATCTTATCTTATCTCACCTAATCTCTCTGGGGCACCTATTTAGATATAGGAAGCCCCATATCTAGATAGGCACTGGAATGGACTAGAGATTCTATTCACTCATTAATCTAGGTTTGCCCGGGCATATAGAATAGAGATCGTTTGACCCGACCCATCTAGATATAGGGGATGCCTTTCGATTTAGAGGGGATCTGATCTATAATTGGTTGAGCCCGACTTCACATGCCCTATGTACAGATAGGTGGGCCCTAACCTATATAGGCCATTGTCGACTACCACTCTGCCCCGGAGTCACGTCATCACGAGGTTTCGTTTCTGTATGGTCTGCATATCGGGCGTATCTAGCTCGGACCCCTATCTATATATATGGCGAAGTGTGTGTTTCCTTTCCATCCTTTCTCTCATTCTACTCCACTCCCTCTCCCTCCCTCCTCCTCTAATGGTGGTTGTGTTGTGGCTGTGGTTGTGGTTGTGGCTGTGGCTATGGCTGTGGCTGTGGCTGTGGCTGTGGCTGTGGCTGTGGCTTTGGCTGTTGTTGTGGTTGTGGCTGTGGTTGGGTGGCTCTGGAATATTTGTATTACATATATAATAGAATATAATATAATATCCCATTTGTATCATATAGAATATCATATCTTATTTGCCCTTCTGTTTCTATAGGGCATATGGAATATCATATTTGTATTACAGATCCAATTGTTACCCGCCTTTCTTACTACTTAAATGAGACACGAGGTTGGGTCGTCCAGGTTTTGCGGATTCCTCCATGTGCCTTCTATTAGAACAGAACACGGAACTCACTACTCCATCGGAGAAAAGGATTACCAACTACAACACTGATCTAAAGGTTGCTGAGATCGGTCAAGTGTGGGAACGAACGCAAGGAAGAAATTATCCCATCCGGCAAGGAAATCATGTCAAGAAGGAATGCTATCTAAACTCAAAATTTCTGAATGTTATGGGCAGCCCACTGTATGAAGGTATTTCAATTTTTGCCTCTGTATCATTTCAGATTTTCTACCATGGATGGATGGTTAGGAACTTAGGAGAACTCATGTTTCATGTATGGTGTATCCTCTTTTGTCTCTGTTGATTGATCACCTTCATGCACATCATACTTCAAGGGGAAGAAAGTAAGAAGTGTCATTTTTTGCAAAGAACACAAAGAACATATAGACACTAGGGCTCAATTTCTATGTTGTTCTCACAAATGGCATATACATGCTATGATGAGTCCTTCAAAGGGAGGAATATCTTATTTTAAAATCAGTATGGAAGAGAACTCTATCATGAAGTGTGGGGGTCATAACGATGATCCGAACTTTTCATTTCCTACGTGGCTAGTGTCCCTAGATTTCATCCTGAAATCTGTGACTACCCTATCCGAAAAAATTTCGTACTTTTAAAATAATGGGTCGTTTTGTATTTTTATTGCCTGAAAGTTCTTGTATTGCGTCAAGATATTCCCAAAGAGCCATATTAGCCTTTTTCGCCAAATACCCAGATGCCCAAAATTGTTTTATTCTGTTGTCGGGATTTGTCTGCGGGAAATTTGTATTTAATTATTTTGAGCCCCGTATGAGGCTATTTGCGCTCCGTTTTAACTCTATTATGAGCAAAGATGTTATTATTCCCTTGTACCAGAAGGGTTTTAACTTGGAATAAATTTTGGGCTTTATTTGTAACTTTTGGCAATTTTTCGTGTTTTTGTGGTGTCCCGTTTCGTTTTCTGTGAAATTTCTCTGGAACAATTCCTTTATCGGGTAGCCCGATTTTTGGCCTGGAGCAGTTGGAAAACATATACGCAGATTATGCTCAGAGGAAGTCACCATCGGAGGTTTGGATCATTGGGAAAAAGCAAAGTCGTGCACAGAAAAGCCCCTGCGGGGGATGGGTGCATTTTTGGAAAACAAAGGATTTAAGCTGCAATGGGAAAAATAGAAGCTGCAAGCATGATGTGAATTTTATACCTGCCTAGCAGGGTACTTTTTCCCGTGTTATAAAATTCACTTAAGCTGCAGTGGGAAAAATAGAAGCAGCAGGCAGGTGGGATTCTATTGCCTACCTTGCAGGGTACTTTTTCCCGTGATAGAAAATTCACTTAAGCTACAGTGGGAAAAATAGAAGCAACGGGCAGGTGGGAATTTTATACCTGCTTAGCAGGGTACTTTTTCCGGTGATATAAAATTCACTTAAGCTGCAGTGGGAAAGTTAGAGGTTGCAGGCAGGCGGGAATTTATTGCTTGCCTTGCAGGGTAAAAATTCCCATGGTGAAATAAAAGAAAAGTGACTTAAGTAAAATCATGGGATTTTATTGTTTGCCTTGTAGGGTAAATAATCTCATTGTCAAAGTCAAATCACTTAAGTGGATCATGGGATTTCTGGGGCTGCCTTGCAGGGTAAAAAATCCCATTGTCAGAAATTCTTAAAAATAGAATTCTATTATGCAAAAAAGTGCGACCCACCTTGGGTGAATAATAATGCATTAAATAAATATTTGTTAATATTTATTCACCCAATTTTGGCACCCAGGCTTGTGGAAAAGTCAACAAAAGCAAAGGGGAATAAATCAATGGGAAATAGAACTCCAAAATTAAATAAATTTAATTTATTTAATTGCAGCCCCTTTTGAGAAGGAATTAATACTTTTTAAAGTATTAAATGATTATATTAATTCCTATTTTCAGTGGCTATGGTCAAAGCACACACTGTGAAGCTTAAGTGAAGTGAAGTGTGGATGATTAAATTGAATTAATTTAATTGATTGGATGGGCTGTCCTTAAACATGCTATATTTAAAAGAGAAGAGCTTGATTTTTAATTAATTAATTGCCTTTAATTGTTAGGGCCAATTATTAATTATAGAATTGTGAGGGTTATATAAGCATGGGCAGCCATATGGGTGAATGATTTTTTTCACAGGTAAAGAATTGCAGCCAAGAGGAAAAGTGCGCCCCCATTTGAAGAAGGATTTTGCTCAGGCAAGGTGGAAACAAGGCTAAAAGCTTCCAAATTTGGCGCATGCTTTGAAGGAGGTTGATCTTTGTCTGCATAATTGTTTGCACAAGTGTTACAGGAGCTCAGGTGTTGTTGAAAGGATTCATGCTCTCTTTATGTGCAAATTAAATACCATTTTTTGGGGGGTAGCAGGCTTGAAAAGTGTAGTTTTTACAATTAAAATTCACTATTCATGCTCCGGTGGCCATTTTTGTCTGAATAAATTGCAGGAATTCATTACAGGTGCTTTACAAAGGAAAATGAGCTTTTATCAATGTCCAATACATTGCATATATCCTCCAAATCTGAAGAATTGTCCAGACCTGCACCAGTATTGAAGAATTCCAGTCAAATAAAAGACATATTCAGACAAAGATATACAAAGCTACAGCAAAGAAAGACAAAAAAGAAAGCACAACGGAGTCATGCATCACTTCTAAATTTACAGATATTGGAAACATGGATCTAGGCTCGGAACCTCTTGTTAAATTGATAGACAGATTCAGAGTAGGAAAGACTTCACTCATGCGTGCAGGGGAAACTTCACTCATGCGTGCAGATTAAAAGCAGTGGAATTATTCGAGCTGCAACTTTTCCATCCACAGCCCAGTTGCCATAATTTGTTATGCAGGTGCAGATCCATATCCAGATGCAAATGTTGATGCAAATCCATATGCAGATCCAGATCCAGATCTCATAGTTGCAAAAGCTTCTGGCACAAAGGCTTCATCCTCTTGTTTCGAATGCAGCCCATGAAGAAGACAGTGCGTGGAAAATTCCTTCCAAGATCTTGTGCATGTGCTCTCATCTTCCAGTTGAAGCCTTAATTGAATTTTCATTCATCCTGAGTGCTTTCCAGAATTTTTAATTGCCCATATGCAATTAAAAATAAGGATGATGAGTTATCTACGGCCAACCTTGCACTGATGCATGTACAACAGAAGAACTGCAAAAGCTTCAAGGATAAAAGAGAAGACAATGCGAAAGAAAAATTCCAGCTTGCTTCCAATTCCAACTGCTTGCAATTCCAGCTTGTTTCCAGATCCAGCCGCTTCAAGATCCAACTAATTCCAGCTTGTTTCTAGATCCAGTTTGAATCAGCTGCATGCAGACATGAAAAAGACAAAGTTAAGACAAAGTTAGCTTTCCTCTTCCTTCTTCTTTCCTTCGACAAAGTAATTGAGTGATCAATTAAATTATACAACTTAAAGTGATTGGTTTAAAAGCCATTACTTGAAGAAGTCAACTACTTGGAGATAGGTGGCAGGCGTGCAAAATAGAAAGTTCTATTTTCAGTTGCAAATCATACATGTCATGCAAAGAGGAATTCCAGGAGGGAGATTGCCAGTTGTTTCTTCTCCGACTTCCACATGTGCCAGTTCAACTAAAGCTTCCAACTTGTAATTGCCCCTCTACATTCTATAAGTAGAGGAAGAACCTTCGGGTTAATCGATCAGAATTTGTGAGAAGCAATCTTGTGTTCTAGACTTTGTGTTGAACCCTTGAGAGCAACTTGGAGCAAAGGAATACAAAGGAGCAGGTTTTTGGAGAACTTTGTGTCACGGTGTATTGTGTTTCTTGCTTTTAATCTTAGATCTCTTAATAGACTTTGTGTTATTTTAGATCTGGATCTAGAGCTGCCTTTGTTTTATAATTCTGTGTGTTCATATCTATTAAGTTTCTTCTATGTGCATGCAATTAGCTCAGCTATCTACTAATTGGGATGCACATCTTTCCCATTTCTTCTCTGTATTTCCTTTACTTCTTTCTTCTATAACTTTCCTTTCTTAAACAGCTGCTTACTTGCTGCAAAACTTCTTAGTTATGGTTCATGAACTAAGTGGTTAAAGTAAAATCCCTGATAGATAATAACACATTTTTATTGACAAATCTGACACGGTAGCCTCACCGGTTAAATGAGAGAGATTTATCTCATGACTGCCTAGGTTTGATGCTATGCAGAAAATCTAGCCAACAGTGGCTAACCCATGGATCCATAAAAATGGAAGAGTAGGGAGGATTGGGCAGCCATCTGCATCAAATTGTCAAAGGAGAATGGGAAAGGAGGTTGGGGTCAAGCAAGGATGATTTCAAAGACTTCAAAAGGTCACCCGTAGCATCTTCATGTTGTCAAATTTCATGGAAAGATGCAAGGTATGTAATAATTTTTTTGAAACTAAGCCAGCTGAAGTTACATTGGTATGGAATGGTGACTGCATACACTTTCTTATGGTCTTATCATGTTTTTTCTTCCACCATCCGCAAGATAAATCAGATTTGCTAGAAGTCCATGAAGGTAAGGTGCATTTAATATATTATGGAGGGCTGATTCTCACTCAGAAATTCTGAATTGTAAAAAGAGTAAGGGCAGCACATGGTCCAAAAAGTCTTCATTTTCATTGCCTATCAGCCAACCCATACAATTCGGTTTCCACCATGATCAATCGGTAAGGTATGATATCAATGTTGTATTGCTCCATTTCATGATAATGTTGTACCCTTATCCTCATGATCAGTTTGCAAGTAGTGAATGGTATAGCAAAAGGTGCATGGATGTTTGGGCACACTGTCAAAATTCTTTTGGCATATGTGGAATGCAATGGATTCAGTTTTTGGGGAAAACCGTGATAGCCAAGTAAGGGATACTACCGGTTCAAAGTCACCATGTTGGGCACTCTAAGGTATGGAAATCCAGTGTTTTTCCACTTTCAACAATTCGGTTTCCACCATGATCAATCAGTAAGGTATGATATCAATGTTGTATTGCTCCATTTCATGATAATGTTGTACCCTTATCCTCATGATCAGTTTGCAAGTAGTGAATGGTATAGCAAAAGGTGCATGGATGTTTGGGCACACTGTCAAAATTCTTTTGGCATATGTGGAATGCAATGGATTCAGTTTTTGGGGAAAACCGTGATAGCCAAGTAAGGGATACTACCGGTTCAAAGTCACCATGTTGGGCACTCTAAGGTATGGAAATCCAGTGTTTTTCCACTTTCAACAAAGATAATCAGATCTGATTTTGTGATGTTTACATCTGAACTCATGAGAAATAGGGACAGTTCAAAGTTGTCTATGGCAAGCATGAGTATTGACAAGTCAGATTTGGCATTAGAAGATCCGGAAGTTAAAAGGAAAAGCAATTTCCAATGTGCTAATGGTAATTTTCTAATTGGGAAACTTGTTATAACAGCCACGGATGAAATGTTCCTCTTTCTCAAATAATATTTGCGAAGACCTTTGGCCTATTTTGTCCACCCGACGGCCAAAGGGGGTGCACATGGGTGACTTAAGTCACAATAAATTATTATAAAGTGCCTAAAGAAAATAAAATAAAATTATTAAAGCACTTATAATGATTTATTTGGCTTAATAAACATAAAATATAATCCCTATGGTAAATATGAAGGGTAAATATCATTGTAAGGGGATAAATATATTTTTTATTCTTCCTAGAGGGAATAATGGTGACTTGGCTCCAAGGGGAATAAGAGAGTTTAGGAAGAACAAAAAATATATTAATTTTATATGCCTCCTAAGGGAATTGCGATTTGGCCTAGGAGAGTGAACCGGGCATAGAAGTTAACATTGCAGATGATTGGTGAAGCGGAAGGTTGCCTTTGGGTCCATTTTCCTTTATAAAGGAGAGGTCGAGAGGTCGACTTGGTAAGGGGTATCTCATACGCATTATATCAATTTTTGAATTTATCTTAAACCTAGTGCTTTTGTATAAAATTACTTTAGAGGACGAAAACCCTCTGGGTGAATGTGAGGGATTTCCACACAGGAAATTCTATTCTGCTTGCAAGGGATTTCAGTATTATTCCAACAGATATTGTTGATTTTTTGCATGAAGGGCTTGAAGAAATATTTTGTAGCAGCATTATCCTATTTTTACTAAGTGGAACGACCCATCTTTTGGTTAGTTCTTTGTGTTTGGGAATCATTACAAGTCTGAATATCATTGCCTTCACTTGTACTGCATTTTGGGATCCAACTATGTTATTTTTTAGAATTTATGGGGGAGTTACAGTGTTGTTTCAGTCCATAATAATCTGCAGCATTCTGAGATATATTTTCTAGTGTATTTGTGCTCTACACATTTGATTTCATCCATTAATGGGCTGCTAAAAATTATGATATATGTTTAGTATGGAAAATATGTTTATTAGCTGCTGATTGTCAAGGGTTTTTTTCTCATACCCATAGTCGCCATTCCTGGTAGTTAATTGCACATGTCCAACTGAGCTTGTATGGTCTTTATTATCACTCATTTAGAGCTGTTTTAGCTCCCAAAAATCTGTATGTTACATTGGAGCTAGGAGACTGTAATGTCCCCTTTTCCAATCGAAGACCTTTGGCCTATTTTGTCAACCCGACGGCCAAAGGAAAAACATAAGGGTGACTTAAGTTTTATTAATTTTATTGTATTGTGCAAAAAATTACAATATAATAGCACATATAATAAATTAATAAACTTAACATTAAAATAGAACCTAGAAAAGTACATCAAAAGAAAAACACTTATTTAATTTGTATTTTCTAGGGAAAATGGCAACTTGCCTTAAGGGGAAAATGGGAACTTAGAAAGGATAAAACATTTCTATTGTGTATTCCCTCTAGGGAAAAGCGACCAGCCTTAGGAGAGAAGGAAATAATTATTAAATACCTTTTGTATTCTCCCTAAGAGAGATGGAGGGTGGAAAATGTATCGAAAGAATCATACAAGCTGATTGGTGGTCTTGAAGGTTGTTTTGGGTCTCTTCTTCCTTTAAAAGGAGAAGTAGACTTGCTTGAGAGGCATTCCATATTCATTTGATATATTCTAAATTGTGTTGAAGCCTGAAGCTTTCACCAAAAATATTCTAAGGACGAAAACCCTTAGTATATTGCCTCTAGAGGACGAAAACCCTCTTAGAGTTTAGGAGGAATTTCTGCGTTGGATTTTCCATAGAGCTTACACAGAATTTTAGTGTTTTTCAGCGGTAATTATGGAGTTTTTGCAATAAAAAGTTGATTACCAGTGTTGCAGCAGTGCTGTACTGATTTTCTCTAATGGAGCGACTCATATGTGGCTGTTATGTGATGTTTTGAAGTCATTCTAAGGTCTGATCCTTGCTGCTATCTGTTGTATTTATTTTTACTACTCAGGAGAAGGTATTTTCAATACTGTGGATGGATTTATATTACTATTTCAGCCTCTTTAGATCTGCAGATTTCTGATATAAATTTCAGATTAATGACAACTCAGAAAAGTCAGATTTTATACGTATTTTACGCTGCCAATACACACAGGTCAGATTTTATTTGGTTTGATTGCTGTTGTGGGAATTTTATATACCAAACTAACCGCATTTTTTCAGCTCTACGTTAAGGAAAGTGCCATAACATACGAAAAATTTGTATTTGCTATTTTGTTTTATTTAAAACTCATTGGAGTGTAAAGAGATCCATTTGGGGATCTTTCAGAGACATTCCTTTTGCCACGAATTTGGTGTGGATTTCTCTATTAACCTAGTAGCTTTGTCCTAATAGAATTCAGATCTACAGCCATAATCTTTGGGTTATCTTCTATTGACTTGCACTTTAGTGTTGGAATTGTTGTTCGGCGTTTATCCACTCACGGTTTGAAAAAGCCCCATTTGGGGGCATTACAACAGAAGGTAAGTTCATTGAAAGATTCCATTTTTCTACGTATAATGAAGTGATGACATCATGCATGTGGTTAGGAAAAAAGCTTATATGTTATGTCATGCATACCAATGGTATGATGGAGAACCAATGCTCACCATTTATGGAGCACTCTTTGAAACCAAGTCATACACTTGAGAACAAGATTATAAGAGCAATCATCACTATTGGGGCAGCAAGGTGTTTATTGTATAAAGTGGGTAAGTCATATGATTTCCTTATTGATGTTGGCTTTCAAATGTTTCCTATACAACATTGTTTGGCACCCAATGAATTTATTCAAGGATCGCTAGTGCATAGTAGTGTACATCTTGCACGAAGTTGATTCGTGGTCATCATTCACCAAGAATGGATTGGGGATTGAGCTACATACAGAGTTTTGTGGCTGTGCACTTGAGTTATTTTCAATTTGTTAAAGTTGTGGGTAAAGTTACAGTCATTATATGGTCATTTTCAGCCCCTAAATTACTATCATTTCTTGATTTGGTAAGAATTTTGAAGTATGACAGTTGCTGCCTTGTTATTTCCACTGCTGTCATAAACTTTTCCAGCCATACATTGGAAGGGATTGTTGTTGACACTTGATGTGGATTTATGCAAGGTTATCTTGAGGAAGATTCCAGCCACTCTAATTCTGAATTTTGAGTGGAAAACGCATGATTTCGGCAGAGTTTGGGACAACATGATGGTATTTTGGGACAACCAATGTATGGATGAGAGTTGTGCAGGTACAAAGAAGGAAAAGTTGAGATTCACTTGGAATCCGGGTACTTGCAATTGTTTGAGGACAAGCAATTTTGGGAAGGGAGGACTGTAATGTCCATTTTTCCCACTTGAGAGCTAGTCTCCTTTCCATTCTTTCTCCATGGCAAAGAAGTGAAGAAGATGGAGAAGAACTCTGACCTTCCATATGATATGTTTTCTACTAATTTTTAATATTTTCTTTTAGTTTTTTTTCTCTTATGTCAAGTCGGTTTGGTTTTAATGATTTAATGGAAGCTAATGAAAGAAAAGAACACCTTTAAGAGGTCGGTCTTGCTATTCCAAGCCTTGGCGCCAAAAGAAGGATATAAAAGAAGATTAGAGGGTTCATTTGAGATCTAGACTTGGCGCATTTTATCTACTTGAGCATTGTGAGCTAGTAGCTCCTTGTTCTTGCACTTGGGGACGAAAACCCTCGCGTGTGTTTTCCTTGAAGGACGAAAACCCTTCTAGAGGTTGAGTGAAGAACGAAAACCCTTCATCTTGACTTGGGATCAAAGTATAAGGTTGATTTGGAGAGACATCTTTCATTTTTAGATTTTATTTGGCTTCCTACATGTGGAGCGACCTACCTTGAGTAGGGTTTAGGTGGCTTGGTGAACATATTTTTGCACTTTCAAATCATAATCTCATTTGGCATAGTAGCTCCTTGTTCTTGCACTTGGGAACGAAAACCCTCATGTGTGTTTGCCTAGAAGGACGAAAACCCTTCTAGAGGTTGAGTGAAGGACGAAAACCCTTCATCTTAACTTGGGATCAAAGTATAAGGCTGATTTGGAGAGATATATTTCATTTTCAGATTTTATTTGGCTTCCTACATGTGGAGCGACCTACTTTGAGTAGCGTTTAGGTGGTTTGGTGAACATATTTTTGCACTTTCAGATCATAATCTCATTTGGCATAGTAGTTCCTTGTTCTTGCACTTGGGGACAAAAACCATCATATGTGTTTGCCTAAAAGGATGAAAACCCTTCATCTTGACTTGGGATCGAAGTATAAGGCTGATTTGGAGAGATATCTTTCATTTTCAGATTTTATTTGGCTTCCTACATGTGGAGCGACCTACCTTGAGTAGGGTTTAGGTGGTTTGGTGAACATATTTTTGCACTTTCAAATCATAATTTCATTTGGCATAGCTCCTTGTTCTTGCACTTGGGAACGAAAACCCTCATGTGTGTTTTTCTAGAAGGACGAAAACCCTTCTAAAGGACGAGTGAAGAACGAAAACCCTTCATCTTGACTTGGAATCGAAGTATAAGGCTGATTTGGAGCGATATCTTTCATTTTCAGATTTTATTTGGCTTCCTACATGTGGAGCGACCTACCTGGAGTAGGGTTTAGGTGGTTTGGTGAACATATTTTTCCACTTTCATATCATAATCTCATTTTTGTGCGCCTAGAAGGACGAAAACCCTTCTACAGGTTGAGTGAAGGACGAAAACCCTTCATCTTGTCTTGGGATCGAAGTATAAGGCTGATTTGGAGAGATATCTTTCATTTTCAGATTTTATTCGGCTTCCTACATGTGGAGCGACCTACCTTGAGTAGGGTCTAGGTGGTTTGGTGAACATATTTTTGTACCTTCAGATCATAATCTCATTTGGCATATTTTATAAGGCCAGAATCTGCATTTTCATGATTTTTGAAGAAGTTTAGCTATTTTTTCTAGCCCTTGGTTTGGCTAGTCTGCTTCTGATTTTAAATAATTAATTCCAGTTGTGTACATTAATATTTCATCCATCTTTTGATGTATTTGTGATTGATAAATATTGTCGTGGATAGAGTAATTATTTTGTGGCATTATTTGTTGATTTGCATGGTGAAAGGTGGGCTTGAATTCCATAAGCAGCTTGTTGCCAAGGTAGTTTGCAGATTTCAGATTTATTTTAGTTGTTGATTATAAAAAACAGATTTGGAGATTTTTGGTTTTGAGCTAATTGCCTATTGTTTTGGTCTAAACCCTTGAAAGGGTCATTATAGTCAGCAACAATACCAGTCTCTTTCACACTTCTATAACAGCCATAAAAGTATTTTCCATCGCATGGTGTGAAGGAAAACTCGAGGAGGTTTTTTTACAAAAAAAACACTATTTTGGGTTGTAGAGTTGTCACCCACATTTCCAGCCAACTCAACATTTTGTATGCAGCCATACAAGTAGTTTGAGTCATACACTAGAGTAATCTTCAGTTTGTTGATATTGTTGATGCATATTTAATCACTATATGGTTGATTCCAGCCCCTATATCAGTGTCATTTCTGAATTTTTTGAGGAATTTGAAGTATGACAGCTACTGTCCTATTCTTTTTGTTGATATTTGCAACAAAACCAGTCCCTTAACACTTTTTATGCCGGTCACACAAGTGTTTTCAGCCACGAGATGGAAGGATTTTCCGCTTGCAATCAATGAGGGATTGTTTGCAGCTATTATAGAAAAGTTTCCATCCACCACAATGTTGATTGTGAGCAAGAAAATGCAACAGCCATGCTTGGGACAACAAGAATGGATCTTTGGAAGTCCAGCACATGAATGGGTATTTTGAAGAAGATGCAAGCATGAGAAGAGGATTGAATAACATGCCTATGAGGCATGATGAAGCGATTGAAGGAGTGAGGTTGGGAGCTCTTGATTTCATTGACATGTTTGCTCTATGTGTAGGTTCAAAATTTGGGACAGCCATGCCACAATTTCCCAACTTCCATGTTGTTGTCATGAGCATTTTCAACCCCTATAGTACTGCTATTTCATTGATGCATTTACTTCCAAGAGCATTTTCAGCTCCTAAATGGATCACATCCTTGAATGGGGCAAAAGGAGATCAAATTTGCAGCTATTATGACATTGACAAAGTACTAGAACAGTTGTTAAAAGTCATGTACAGTTGTAAATTGGCACAATATGGGAGAGCTTTGCAGATAGAAGAAGCTAGTGAAAGGGTGCAACTGAAGCAAATCATCATGGTAGCCATTTTGGAACAACCTATACAAGTGTTGAAAAAGACCCTGGTGTCCCCAGATTTCACCTTGAAATCTGAGAGTACCCCATGTTAAAAAAATTCGTACTTTTAAAATAGTGGGTCGTTTAGTGTTTTTATTGCCAGAAAGTTTCTATAATGTGTCAAGATATTCCCAAGGAGCCATATTAGTCATTTTTGCCAAATACCCAAATGCCCAAAATTGTTATATTCTGTCGTTAGGATTTGCCTGCGGGAAATTTATATTTAATTATTTGGAGTTCCGTTTGAAGCAAATTGTGCTCCGGTTTAACCCTATTGTGATCGTACATGTCACTATTCCCATATACCAGTAGGTTTTTAACCAGGAATGCATTTTGGGCTTTATTTGTAACTTTTGGCAACGTTTTGTGTTTTTTTGTGTTTTACCGTTTCGTTTTCTGTGAAATTTCTCTAGATCAATTCCTTTGCCGATTTGGCCTGATTCTTGGCCTGGAGTATCTGGAGATCACATATGCACGTTGTGCCATAAGGAATTCGCCGTCGGAGGTCTAGTTCTCTAGGAAAAGACGAAGTTGTGCACCAAGAAGTTTCTTCTGGGCTGGCCGCATTTTTGGAAAAAGAGGGTTTGAAGTGGATCATGGGATTTTTGGAAGCAGCAGGCAGGTGGGAATTTTGTACCTACCTAGCAGGGTACTTTTTCCCATGGGAGCAACACCACTTAAGTCACAATGGGAAAATTAGAGGCAGCAGGCAGGCGAAAATTTCTTACCTGTCTTGCAGGGTGAAAATTACCATTGTGGAATAAAAGAAAAATCACTTAAGTGAATCATGGGATTTTATTGCCTGCCTTGCAAGGTAAATAATCCCATTATGAAAGTCAAACGACTTAAGTGAATCATGGGATTTTATTGCCTGCCTTGCAGGGTAAATAATCCCATTGACATCTGACTTTTAAAAATAGAAATTCTTTATTCCAAAAAGTGCGACCCACCTTGGATGAATAATAATGCATTAAATAAATATTTGTTAATATTTATTCACCCAATTTTGGTGCCCAGGCTTGTGGAAAAGTCAACAAAGGGAAGTGGACAAAAGGAAGTTGGAAATAGACAGTTCTAAAATTAAATAAATATTATTTATTTAATGCAGCCCCTTCATGTCAAAAAGTGCGCCCCATTTGGGAGAGAAATAATACTTTTTTAAGTATTAAATGAATTAATTAATTCCTATTTTCAGTGGCTAAGGTCAAAGCATACTGTGAGGCTTGAGTTAACTGGAAGCAAAAGTCTAAAATTAAATAAATTTAATTTATTTAATGGCAACCATGAGCATGCACAAAATAGGGGCCCCATTTGAAGAGTAAAGCTTATTAATTAATTAATTAATTGCCAGAAATAGGAAAGGCGTTAATTAATTATAGAATCATAAGGATTATATAAGCAGGGGCTGCCATAAGGAAGAATTAATTAATTCACAAGTAGAGAAGTGCAGCCCAGACAAAAAGTGTGCCCCATTTGGAGAGGATTTTTGCTCAGAAGGTGGTGTAGTTAATGCTAAAAGTTTCCAGAATTGGCGCACAGGTTGAAGGAGGTTGATTTGTGTCTGGATAGTTATTTGCATAAGTGATACAGGTGCTTAGGTGAAGTTGGTAAAATTCATGTTTGCTTTGCATGCAAATAAAACATCAAATTTGGGGCAGCTGGCTTGAATTATGCATATTTTTATGATTAAAATCCACTGTTCATGTCCCGATTGCAATCTTTGTCTTAATTAATTGCAGGAATTCATTACAGGTGCTTTTATAAGAGAAAGGGAGCTTAAATCAATCTCCAATACATTGAACATATCCTCTGAATCTGAAGAATTATTCAGATCTGCACCGGTTGTGAAGAATTCCGGCCAACTAAAGAGGAAAAGAATTGTTCAAACAAAGATTGTTCCATTCATGGCAAAGTGGGATGAACAAGAAAGCTCAGCGGAATCATGCCTTACTTCCAAATTTGCTGACATCAGAGACACAAATGCAGGCCCAGATCCAGATCCAGATCCAGATCTCATATTTGCAAAAGCTTCTGGCACAAAGGCTTCATCCTCTTGTTTCGAACGCAGCCCGTGAAGAAGTCAGTGCGTGGAAAATTTCTTCCAGGATCTTGTGCATGTGCTCCCAATCTTACAGTC
Organism: Taxus chinensis; assembly: GCA_019776745.2. Classification (NCBI taxonomy): domain Eukaryota; kingdom Viridiplantae; phylum Streptophyta; class Pinopsida; order Cupressales; family Taxaceae; genus Taxus; species Taxus chinensis. The sequence continues at coordinate 281,434,968 of CM034147.1, read as the reverse complement.
GAAGCCTTCATTGCTTTTATAAGAGAAAGGGAGTTTAAATCAATGTCCAATACATTGAACATATCCTCTGAATCTGAAGAATTATCCAGATCTGCACCGGTTGTGCAGAATTCTGGCCAAATAAAGAGAAAAAGAATTGTTCAGACAAAGATTGCTCCAGCCATGGCAAAGCGGGATGAACGAGAAAGCTCAGCGGAATCATGCCTTACTTCCAAATTTGCTGACATTAGAGACACAAATCCAGGCCTAGATCCAGATCCAGATTCAAATCTCATAATTGCAAAAGCTTCCGGCACAAAGGCTTCATCCTCTTGTTTCGAACGCAGCCCGTGAAGAAGTCAGTGCGTGGAAAATTTCTTCAAGGATCTTGTGCATGTGCTTCCAATCTTCCAGTCGAAGCCTTCATTGAATTTGCATTCACCCGAAATGCTTTTAGAATTTTTAATTGCTCATATGCAATTAAAAATAAAAATGAGGAGTTATTTACGACAAACATTGCACTGATGCATGTACAGGAGTGCAAAAGCTTCAAGGATAAAAGGGAAAACAAGGCGAAGGCCGCTTTCAGATTCAGTTTGCTTCCAGATCCAGCTGCTCCCAGGTCCAGTTTGGTGAGAATAAAAGGCAAAAAAATCAGCTACATGCAGAATATGAAAAAGAACAAGACTACAGCTTTCCTCTTCCTTCTTCTTTCTTCCGACTAAGTAATTGAGCTATCAATTAAATTATACAACTCAAGTGATTGGTTTAAAAACCATTAATTGAAAAAGTAAACTACTTGGAGACAGGTGACAGATGTGCAAAATAAAAGGTTCTATTTTCAGTTGCAAATCATGCATGTCATGCAAAGAGGAATTCCAGGAGGGAGATTGCCAGTTGCTTCCTTTCCGACTTCACTCAAAGCTTCCTACTTGTAATTGCCCCTCTACATTCTATAAGTAGAGGAAGAACCTTAGGGTTAATGATCAGAATTTGTAAGCAGCATTCTTATGTTCCAGACTTTATGCTGAAACCCCTGATAGCCACTTGAAGCAAAGGAATATAAAGGAGCAGATTTCCGGAGAACTTTGTGTCACGGTGCATTTTGTTTCTAGCTTTTTATCTTAGATCTTCTAATAAACTGTGTTATTTTAGATCTAGATCTGGAGTTTCCTTTGCTTATAATTCTGTGTGTTGATATCTATTGGTTTCTTCTATGTGCATGCAATCAACTCTGTTATCTATTGATTGGGTTGCACATCTTCCCCATGTCTTCCCTGTGTTTTATTACTTCTTTCTTCTATAAATATTCATTTTCTTAAACAATTGTTTACTTGTTGTAGAGCTATACAGCTATGGTTCATGAGCTGAATAGTTAAAGTAAAACCCCCATATAGATACTAGCATATTTTTATTGACAAATCTGACACGGGAGCCTCACCGGTAAATGAAGGAGATTTATCTCATGACTGCCTAGGTTTTGAGCTATGCAAAAAATCTAGCCAACAGACTCTTATAAGTTAAAGAGTGCATTGTTTGCATATGTATAAGGAGAGTAAAATGATCATCACACGTGACAAGCATGAGTAGAATTTGTTTTCAGCCCAAGCAAAGGATGAAGAGTATGTTGTTGCAGCAAAGGTGGAAGAGGTTGTTGAAGTTTTGACACACTTTGAATAGTTCCTAAGGTTGCTTTGGGATCCTGGTATTTGCAAAAGGAAACAAGGAGAGAAGAAGGGAGCTTGCATTTGCTTGAGGGAAAGAAAATTTGGGGAGGGATGGCTGAATTTCCCCTTTTCTAAATTAAAAATAATTAATAATATTTTAAGTTGGATTGGCCTATTGTCACTATTTTTTTGGTCAACTAAAGGGGATAGGAGGCAAAATTTATAATTTAATTTTAAGTGCATAGTAATTTTTATTATAAGCACTTAATTAAATTATTATAAAAAAGTGGTACTTGAGTATAAGTTAGCCAAAAAATAACTTTACATTGACAACTTACGTTATAAAGGAGGGGATCTCTAATTTAAGTAATGTCAATGATAAATTAGAATTAAAAGGAGGGAAAAGGCATAAAAGGAGTTGGAGAGAATCAGTTCATCATCTAGTGAATTTTATACTTCTCTTTTGGAAATTGGAGCATTGAGCTCTCATTTTCAACCTTTGAGGACGAAAACCCTCATTTGTTGCATTGGTGGCTTCATCCCGAAGTCACAAGTGAGCTTAAAATTCAGATATTCATAACGAAAAGAGTTTCCATATGTGCTAGAGAACAAATTCCAACTAGGGCATGCTCTTTTGGAGCTGCCACATTCATTTCTAGCTTGATCTACCCATTTGGAAATTTCAGGATCACTTTTTCCCATGGTTGGAAAAATCTGGATCTAATTTGGTTTCATAGCTGCCATTTTTGTGCTCATTTTAAACTTCGTTTGCATTTTATCTCCAAGTATTTCTGAAGAAATGGAATTTTGAAGTTTCGGCTGATTTTGAGCAATAATTAATTATAGTTGTCTGTAATTTAATGTTAAAGCATTTATTTTGCATAATTTCATCGAGGGTTACATGTTGTTGATGTATATCTAAAGATTTGTGTGTGGGAAGTACTAAAATCTGAATTTGACCTAGAACAAGTCATTGCCCTAATTTTTCTATAAAATCAGATTGTTGTCATAAAATTTCAAGTTTATACATGTGATTGTCATAAATTCCAGCAATATTCCATTAGGGTTTGGGGGAAAATCCAAATTCCTCAAATTTTAGTCTGAAAGGGACATTACATCCTATCTTGAGGTTGTCAGTAGGATCAAAGATCTAGCAGTAAAGGATGCATGTTTACAAGCTAGACCAACATCCGTCAAGGAGAGGGAGGTCCCAAGGCCAACTGTAGTCATGGCTCCGCCATCATGTGATACACTTGTGCTCTTAAACATGGATCAATATGTGTACATACAAGGGAGATACATGAGGCAATGTAGGATACCACAAAATTGAGGGAGAAGACATCGCAATCTATGTATCGAGGAAGGTCCCACAGAAGGGCCTCGATGTCAGTAGCATCAATGAATTTGGAGTCTAGTATGGCTAGATGAGGAGATCGTACTCCCTCTCATGATGTATGACTTTCTTATTGGGATACGTGTCTTTAACTATTGTTTTATGAACATTGGATATCCCGATTGGATCACTGGAATGCCAACCAAAATTTACTTTAGCTGCACTATATATATAACTAGCGATGTCAAGTGCCCCATATGATATAGAGATGGGGATCAAGGCTTATGCCTTCCCCCCTATTTATATACAGCAACAGACCCCTGACCTACCCTACTATAGATTATAGATTCTATATAGTTGGGGCTCAACCCGAGGCCCATATATTGTTTTGGCATCCATGTTGTCTTATTGTATTATACTATTCCTATGGAATTATATGGGCATCCATGTTGTCTTTTTGTATTATACTATTCATATGGAATTATATATGGTTCTGATTTGAAATATCTATGAAGAAGATATTCAATTTATTGTACAAAAGCTCCCCTGCAGGTCTGATACAATTGTTTTTTAATTGTTTGCTAGCACGAATGTTACAGAATATGTAATAAATAAATAAACAAGGTAATGGTTGTATAGGAAGAACCAGAACATTCTCAACATATAGGGATGGTAGCGTTTTAACACTCATGACAACACCCTTCAATATTGACTTTAGTTTTTTCAAATTTAAATTTCCCTATCTTCCCTTTGGACCACATCCCGACTATTTCTATACTATATGAGGTTTGATTTGAGCAGATGATTCATCCCATAAAAAATTATACAAATATGTAGGATCCAAAATTATGATTTGAACGGATGATTGGTCCCAAAATAAATTATAACAATGTCATCTCCCTATTTAACTTCAAATGATGTCCAATGGCAGCTTTAATGTCGAACAATGTTCCGTGTGTTGGATCCACTTCTTTTTCCATGCGTATGAACATACAAAAGTTGATTTTTTTATAACTAATAAAAAGGTGTCCTTTAATTCTAAGATTTCAGGTAACAAATATAGATGTATAATGCAACGACATTTACTATACAAATACGTAGGATCTTGCCACTCCACTTACACCCACATATGGCCTTTGTGTCAAAGGTGTGGGCTCACACACTTTATATACATGATGTAATATATGGCATAACATAAATTCTATACATACCTTCAATATGAAGTATACAAATTTCTATCCATTGGTTAATGATTATTATGTATACATAAGATAATGATATCTCATAACATAACAATATCTCACACAAACCAATAGTGATCTATTATGACACAAATGAAAGAGATACATAAAACAACTCTGGAGGAGGTAAAGAAAAATGTCAACTAGTGTCACTCGATGGATAAACACTATTAATGTTAAGAAGTTGAACCATCCATCCATCTTTCATTCCCCAACATGTTATAACAACTAGAGGAAGGAAAGAAAAATGCCAAGCAATGTCACTCAACGGATAACATTATTATTGTTAAGAAATTGGCCCTCCGTGTAGCATATTGGATGAACTCCAACCATCTTATATTGCCTTGTTGTTAGAGCCTAATGAGCTAAGTTCTGTCCCAAGTTTTCGTTTCAAATAAGAAGATTTGAAAACACATAACTAGGTCCGCAATTAATTTGAAAATTGAAAAAATCTTTTAAAGGATAGTTACAAAATCTTACCGCGAGGCTCATTCTAAGGATCAAAATTTGGAAAATAATGGCTATTTGTAAACTGAATTATTTTTCAGGGACACGCCTAACATTTGAAATTCCCCTTGAAATTCCCCTTCCCTTTTATCTTTTGAACCCCTCTTGTTGTTTGTGGTCATTAGTGATTGCTGCTGGTGTTTGTCTTCCTGCAGGGTGGGAGACGTCCTTTCCATTTGGGACTGCTGCTGACTTGTATGTTCTTGATTGGTTGCAGCTTGCTGATCCAGAAAAAACTGTGGCACAGACCCTAGCCAAATGTCCATGTTCATGATAGATTCGACATCAAAAGGGATATGTTCATAATCAACATGATTTTCCCACTCGATCCTTCCCATGTCTTACAGTTTTGGTCAAGGAGAACTAGAAGCTATTCAAAGTCAATATTACCAGATGTCCTTTCACCTACTGCTCCTTCAATCTTTCTGAGTAAGGATTCTTTCCATTATTCACTAAAGTGCACACTAAGCCTAACCCATTTGGTAGGGTGATGGAAAGCTCCTCCATAGGATTAAAGCAAGTGACTTGTCTTTCATGAAGAGGCCTTTCCTTTTTCATGAACCCAAGTCCCCCCTGAAAAGCCTGGTCTTTTTCTTCCTTTTGATGAGAAGATACCCCTGAGGTATCCCGCTGGCATAATCAATATGTCTACTAATCTCACCTGGTTCCAGTTATTTTCGGCCCAGAAAAGGCTCCCATGAATCTGTGGATCCTGTTGGTATCATCAATATGTCTACTGATCTCACCTGCTTCCGATTATTTTCCACATAGGATTTTAATATTTTGGCCCCAAAAAAGGCTCCAATGAATCTGCAGATCAAAAAAAAAAAAGCTTTCTCCTTTAGCAGCCATGGCTTATTCTCCATTCCATCAATGGAGAATCTGAGATTGGGTGGGGTTGCCCTTCACAGATAGCAGCTATTTTCTTTCTTGGAAGGGAAAGAGTGTCTTGTGACCGTTTTTTGTGCATGTTGGTCCCATTGGAGACAGAAAATCTAAAGTTTGGATTTGGATTGTGATGGAGATTGCTTGGTGAGGAGGCCCCAGCATCCTCCAAGGAGAATGAGAAACATCCAATCAGCCTATGGCTGGTTTGCGAAGCGAACAGGCTTTCTGGTTGAGGGATCAGAATGGAGCTGTGGTGGGGGGAGATGACAGCATGGATGTTCAGGAGTTAGGTGAGAGTTGTTAGTTCTCTAAATAATTTCTTGTTCACTTAAATCATGTTCTCTCGTATGCGTTTTCTAGTTCTATCAACTCTGTGATAGTTGTGTACTGGCGACTCAATAATTGGCATATAAGATCCATGTTTCAATAGATAATACTTGTGAACTGAACTAGCCAGTTGTCAAATTACAGATACATGAAAAGTAGATTTTATCAACTTCCATGAGCATCATGTTTTAGTTCTTAGGTCAACAATAAGTTGTTATATTATGTCTCAAAATAAAAATGTGATACTCTTGCTATTGTAGCAATTTATGCAACATGTTGAGTCAAAGGGCCTTTTCAAAATCCAAAGATGTTGACAAAGTATTTCACTGGTAAGAACTAACCGAAAACATTTATTGTTGACAAATTTTATCAGAATAGAATGAAATGCAACTTGAGCCATCACATGCATTGAATAATTAAAATCGTATTCAAAAGCACCTATCTGAATTGAGGTTTCTGACCAGCAATCGTATATGAGAACCGAGTAATTGGTTGAATGCAAAAAAAGACTTGAGGCTGGTAAACTATTTGCAATCGTCGCTCCACAGAAACTAAAAAAAAAAAGATGATCAAACAAGTAGTTCAACATATCATATTGAGTTTCTTCACAAAATAAAAAAAAATAACGGTTTATGATTGTTCAAGAAAAAACATAATGCAGCAGCTTAATGTATTCTAGTGAGTCTCAAAAGAGCATTTTAGGAAATAGTACCATCGAAAAATATAATTCAAAGCCCTCCACAAAAGTATGAGATTAAAATACCTTTATTCTTCAGTAAAGACCTTCAATGATATACTGCAATGGCTGGCTGCGTTTTGGTACTCTAGTTGGGGAAGAAATTTAAATCCTAGACCTCCAGAGTTATAACTTTTAAACTTTGTAAATTCATAATTTCACAATATATTGTATAGTTTTATTTTATCAAAAAAAAATGCCACGGAAGTGGGAATGCTGATCCCAGAGGATTTTAGTATGCTTTGTTAAACATCAAATAGGTTGCATCTTAGTATGCACAAGAGGTTTCTATAAATGATTTTCCAGTCCTACATATAATGAGATTGGCATTCTTATGCGGGAGCAGTAGAGAATGACACCTGTCAAGCTGAATTTTAACAACTCTGCGGACATTTGTTGAGAGATTGTTAGGAGTAGTTGAGTAGTTGTAGGCAATTTTTATAATCAGCTAGTTAATTTCATGTGCATCCTTTACTTCTGTTGAGAAGCTCTAATGATAGGTAGTTTCTTAGTGGATATTGTCATGGGGCATGATTCTGTTCACCTGTGTAAGTTTATAAAAAATAGAGTGCGTTGTTATGGGAATAATAGTCAATAGTGGAAAATAGTTAGTATGGGATTTATATAGCATAGACTAGCAGTTTTCTCCTTATGAATTGTCTATTGGAAAAGAGTGGATAAAAAAGAAAAGGGATTTTTTGAGCAGGGAAAAATTCTGGAACTGTATCATCTGCCAACTCCAAGTGTTAACTTCTTATAGTTTTCTCCTAACTAGCTGAAATGTTTTGGATACGGGAGAGGGAGTGGAGTATCCGATACGCAGAAACAGCAAAAAAAAAACTGACCCCAGATACGGCGTAGGATATGGCAGTAAAAAAACTATATAAAAATTAAAAAATATTACTAACTTGGAAATATAAATCGTTCCGTAAGCCTAAATTTAATAGCTTGATTGATAAATGTTTATCTTGAAAGTTTGAAAGTCATTTTGAACTATGTATAAGTATATATATTTATACATGTATTAACACATTATTATAGGTATAATTTAATAATATTGGATTATCATTATATTATAACCATACTAATTAAATCAACTTAGAAGTTAATATATAGATTATATAGGTTTACCGTTTAAGTATAACTTCTATCAATATATTTTATTTAAGTTGAACAATTAAAAAAATATTAAATTTCTTTTTATCAAATAATATGAATACTATAATTGTATATATAATTAATATAACTATTATAATATATAATAAAATATATAAGTAAATATATAGACATATAGTTTATAATATATATAAGTTATTTAAAATTATACATGATGGGAGGGCTCGGCCTACCCCACCCCCATCGTTTTTAATTATTAAAACTTAAAAGCTTTTAGAAAAAAAATTAAATTAAACCTGTCGACCCCCTCCACCCTCCACCCAATCGACCCAGCCCTACCCGTCCCACTCCCCACACCCCTCCCGTTGCCGCTCCCGCTCCCGTGCCACTCCCGATACGCTCCCAGCCCTACCAGGGTGCCGTATCGGCTACCTAGGTTTTCTCCAAGTAGCCAATGACAATGTTGCGCATAGATAGTATTTACTTTTCGTAAAAACTGCGCATTTGTTTTTTGGAGGTTTTATTCTGTGCAGGAACTGGGGAGTTCCACTCCTCGAGTATTGGTTAAGTTGCATTCCTATATTCAGCACCCCCATTCCCCTGCTTCAATTGATAGAAAAGCCCAAGGAAAGATGGCTCATTTGGGTGTGCTTTTACTTTGGGGAAGAAGAACCAGAAGGAATATCAAAAATCAACGAGATATTGGAGAAGAACTTGTTTGAAGGTTGGAAGCTTTAGAAATAAGGCTGCAGTAACGTGGGTTGGAACAGAGCATAAAGGTGTGAGAACCCAAATTGATGCCATGAATCCCATGGAGAGACGTTGTTTCAAAGCAAGGAACAAAAGCCAGAATAGAGGTATCTGATTTTAAGCATGAACTGTTTGTGGATTGGATCCAAAAACTAAGAAGGTACTTTGAGATGGAAAATATTGAAAAGGATGACCCTAGAAGAGTAAAGTCTACAGTTTCCAAGTTGAAATCACACATCGTGGTGGGACAACCTCTAAAAGGCCAGAAGGAGTCAGGTTAGAGACAAGATTAAAATTTGGCTCAAGATGAAACATTTGAGGACAAAAGTACTGCATTCTGATTACCAGCAGACATCGTTTAGGCAGTTTCAAATTTTGAAGCAGAAAGACGTGACAATTCAAGATGATACTGCTCAATTTATGCAACTGCAAATCTGAACCAATATACATGAGGATATAGAAAGGAGTGTAAAAAGAAACATAAATGGACTGCACTTTCAAATTCAAGGTGGAGTTGTCTTATTCAAGCATCTTCTCTTTGCGGCATACCAATTAACACTAAAAGCTGACGAAAAGTTGAACGGGAGCAACTCCAGAAAGCCTATCCTAAAAAGAGGAAGTACATCATTAAAGAGAGGTCTGGGAGTGATTAGTCGATAAGGAGAAAACTAATCCAAATCAGAAGATGCCAATGAAGAAGTGGGTGAAAGCTTGAGAAGGGAAACAAATTGGCAAGAAGGTAGGAAGATGATTTCTAGAGGCAGAGATTACGAAAGAGACTTCAAAAGCCCACTATGCATATGTTATCACTGCGGTGAAAAGGATCACTGGGCCTTTGAATGTCCTCATGTTGATGGCAGAAATGAACCACAAAGCAACAAGAATCAAGGAGAAGAACAAATTGATGCAAAAGCAGTTACTCTAGGAAAGGGGGAATATTAATGATAAGAAGAGATAAAGCTGATCTAAAGGTAAGAGCTGTAAACTAATTGTTGATAGTGGCAGTACATAGAACATAGTGGCTGAATTGAGTTTGTCAAAAACACACTCGGCCTTGTAGGTTATGTTGTCAAAGTGATAGTCGACTGTATATGTTTAGTTTCTTTTGATATTGAAAACTAACAATGACGTATGGTGTGATGTCATTCCCATGGACGTCTGCCACGTGTTACTTGTGAAAGCATAGCAGAATGATAGAGCAGCTATTCATGATGGGAAGAAATACACACATTCTTTCATTGAAGATGGAGGGAAATGTGTTTTGGCACCACTCAAGGAATAAGAGAAAAAGAATATGCTACTTGTGAGGCTCAAAGGAATTTGTTAAAAAGGTGAAAGAAACTAAAGAAAGCTGTCCATTTTCCAAAAGAAGTGGAAGGGTACGAAGCGGAGAAGCACATTCCAAAAGAAGTGAGGATTATGTTGGAAGAAAATAGACACATAACCCCAATAGAGATACTAGCAGGTTTGCCAACTATAAAAGGAATCAACCACCAAATATCTTTTGCACCAAGAGCTAGTTTGCCTACATTGTTGTCCACAGGCTAAGCCCAATAGAGAATGAGAAAGGATATATTCGGGAATGTTTGAGCACATACTCAGTACCAGCATTACTTTCACCCAAAAAGAATGGGAAATGGAGAATGTTTACAGACTCCAAGTAACCAGCCATGATAACAAGAATGTATAGGCTTCCACAATCAAGGATGGAATGACTTAATGCATTGCCTTTGCAGAGCAAGATATTTCTCAAGATCGATTTAAAAAGTGCATATAATCAAATCAAAATTTGGGAAGGTAAAGAATATAATACTGCATCCATAGCAAAAAAGATCATATGAAGGGCTGCTCATGCCTTTAAACTATCGAATGTCGTACATTCATAAGGTTGATGAATAAGGTATTGTTTATTTTAATCAAATGATATTTTGGTTTTTTGCAAATACTAAAGAGAAGCACTCTAAGCATTTGCAAGTTATTTTAGATGTTCTAAGAAATGATTAATTATTTTAGATGTTGTAAGAGATTATTTAGTTTACTTAAGTTTTATGATTTCTAAAAATGGGATAGAGATGGACGCAGATGAAGAGGCCACTTTGCAATGGCTCAATCCAAAAATTATAACCAAAGCAAGAAGTTTTTATGGGCTTTGCAAGTTTTACCACAGATTCATCAAGAACTTTAGTGGAATAAGTGCCCCACTTGCGAATTGCCTTAAAGGAAAAAGTTCTAACATTTAAATGATGTCATAAGAGCACAAGAAAGCTTTGCATTGGCTTTATCAGATTTCAATAAACTCTTCCAAGTGGATTGTGGTGCAAGTTAGGTTGCCATCAGTGCAGTTTTGAGCCAAGAAGGAAGAATAATTGCTTACTTCAGCAAGAAGCCACATGATGCAAGAATAATAAAATATGTTGACAAGAATTTTATGCTTCCAAACATTGGAGGCATTATTTATCAAGTCCCAGCCCAAGCTGAGCTAAAGACATGGAAAGTAGGTTAAATGTTTCCAGAGCATACCTTGTGATACAACACGGATCTGGAAAAATTCAATTGTGTTCCAGATGCTCCAAACATAAGGGTTGCATTACTGCCCTGAATGTACCTCGAAGGCAGGATTAAAAGAAAATGTATAAAGGCAATCTAGACTTTGGAAAATCATGCCAGGTTTGTAGAAACCCCACAGAATTTGATAGAACTACATATCTGATTTTTTTTTCTGCAAGATGCCTTTTTATTTAGAAGGAAGCAGGTATGCATGCCAGCATGGTCATTGAAAGAACAGTCAATTTGAAAACTACATTACATAGTGGAGGATTAAGAGGCCATTTCAGTTGAGACAAGACTTTAGCAGTGGTAGAGGAGAGATATTATTGGCCATCCCTGAGGAAATATGTTCGTAAACTTGCCAAAATATGCAAAATTTCACAGGTAAAAAAAGGTAGAAGTCAAAATATACGGATGTATACTACATTGCCCGTGCCTAACAGGCCATGGGAAGATAAAACTATGGATTTTGTTTTAGGGAGAAGTCAAAATACGGGGATGTATACTGCATTGCCCGTGCCTAACAGGCTCTAGGAAGAGGATTTTGTTTTAGGGTTCCCAAGAGCAGAGGGGATTTGAATCCATATTTGTAGTAGTTGACAGGTTGTCTAATATGGCTTATTTCCTTCCATACAGAAAAATTGATGATGCTAGATGAGTTGCTGGTATGTTTTTCAAGGAAACTGTAAGGATGTCAAAAAAATCATTAGTTTCAAAAGGGATGCTAGGTTTATCAGCTACTTCTAGAAAATCCTTTTGACAAAAATGACTACCATATTACAATTAATTTCAGCATGCCACCCACAATCTAATGGACAAAAAGAGGTTGTTGACAGGTCACATGGGAACCCCTTGAGATTTCTATCTGGAGAGAAGCTACAGCAATGGGACACTTAAATCACAGCACAGATTCAGACCATTCCAAGTCGTATGTAAGATCAAGTCTAGAGGAATAACAGACTTGATCGATATGACTATGAAGGAAGAAACAAAAAATGTGAAGTAGATGCAAAAACTACATGTGATGGTGAAAAACAATGTGGAACAAAGCAATTCAATAATATAAGAAGTTGATTCCTCTAGAAGGCATAGGAAGTTTGAAGTTGGTTATTCGATCATGGCATTATTGAAGTTTATAAGATTAACTCAAGGAGAATATAATAAATTGAAATATAAAAAATTGGACCATGCACAGTATTGAAAAACTTGGGGACAATCCCTATCAGATTGAGCTACAAGAAGGCAATAGGATATTTCCTATATTCAATGTTGCAGATTTATCTGTCTCATGAAGAGCTGAGACGGAAATCAAAGAGGAAGCTAAAGAAACAACGGCTTGGGAAAGTCAAGTGCCTAAAACCAACGTGGATGAAATAGAAGGAACTATTGGAGGAGAACTATTGGAGGAGAAGGTTACTAAGACTAGACATACAAGTCACAAACAATATTTAATAAAATGGAAGGGAAAAGCACAAGAAAAGAGCACATGGGTGTCAGAGTCTTTATTCAAAAATCTAGGAGGGGAAAGTTGCTGAGGTTATTCAAATTGCTTTTCAACTAGGGGCGAATGATGCAGGAGCAGCAGAGAATGACAATTGTAACGCGTAACTTTGACATCTTTTCAGACATCTGTTGAGAGATTGTACGGAGCTGTTGGGTAGTAGTTGAAAATTTTTATAAATAGCTAGTAATTTTCTTGTGCATCCATCCCATCTGTTGAGAAGTTTTAGGATTAGATTGGTTGGTTTCTTAGTGGAAATTTTCATGGAACGTGTTTCTGTCCACCTGACTAAGTTTCTACAAATGGAGTAGATTTTATGGGAAGAATAAAGTCAAAGGTGGGAAATAGTCAATAGAGTATTAGCAGAGCATAGAGTGGCAATTCTCTCCTCAGGTATGATTGGAGCAGAGCATAGAGTGGCGATTCTCTCCTTAGGTATGATTGGAGCATACAGTGGTAGTTCCCTCAGGATTTTCTTGCCTTTAGTATCAAAAGTGTGGATAGTTTGAGTAGGGGAAAAATCTGGAATGGTATGTTAGATTCAACTGTTAATTTGGAAGGTTATCTTCAAGTATTTTGCTTACTGGTGATAATGTTGTGCATAGAGTGGCAATTCTCTCCTGAGGTATGATTGGAGCATACAGTGGTAGTTCTCTCAGGATTTTCTTGCCTTTAGTATCAGAAGTGTGGATAGTTTGAGGAGGGGGAAAATCTGGAATTGTATGTTAGATTCAACTGCTAATTCCAACAGTTAATTTGGAAGGTTATCTTCAAGTATTTTGCTTACTGGTGATAATATTGTGTATTTATATCATTCACTATGAGGAAAATCTGGGCATTTGTAGTCTGGAGGTTTTATTGAAATTTATATCAGCTGTAATCTTTGCACTACATTATAAAAGCTATCTAGTTTTTTTGTTTAAACTTTATATAAACAAAAGAAAGCGGTTATATTATTGATAGAAGGCCAGTAAGTAATGCAGAAAATGGAATTCTTCTATCATAAAACCTCTCATACATAATACTGGCATGGTAAAATCAGATAAACACTTAACAAAACACCAAGTAAAGACTTTGGATTCATCAAAAGAGAAGAGTAAGCGCAAAGTTCTTAAGATACACTGAAAACTCAAACTCTTACCACACTAGAAGTAAACCACTAATATTAAAATCCAAAAACACCTGTTGGCACATTACTTTATCGAGTTCAAGATTATCAAAACTTGAAGAATTGACGAGTAACAAAACTATATTATCAATAGTATCATGCTACTGATAGGATATAACAGCAGATGGATCATTCATTTGTTTTGTTTTCACATAAGGCAGCTCCATGAGTATGATACTGCAGATAGAAAATAAATACTTACTAATTGCAAGCTATTAAAACCTTCACATCATGAAATAACCCCTATAAAGTATTAGACAAAAAGACAGTGCACGTTAATAAATCCAAAACAACTTTAATATAGAAACACCAAATGCAGAACTAAAAATAAAAACCTACATTATTGATTATTTATTGACATATTTCAAATTAATTTTTCAACAAACATCTCATCTTGATCCTTGTCCCTGATCTATTTAATATACGATATTAATGCTTGTTAAGAATCGATGCTAGTAAAAATAGTACAGACCCTGCCTATTGGATCCATCAGTTAGGAAAAAGAGGGGCTCTTCTCAATTTCTATTTATCTAAATGATGGGTATTCACAGCCTTGCTCTCAACTTCATTTCCCTATATTCCTATATTAAATGTAACAAGTTAAGCCGTGAATTAATAGGTTTACCTAGTAAGTTTTATTTCTTAAACACGTGTACCCAATTCATATCCTTGTCCCTGATCTATTTAATATACGATAAATCAAGGAAATAAGAAATAGCCCTAAATAATTATGAGGAAACCGCATACCTATTTCCAAAATTCCAGTGAATGCGATCATTTCTTGATTACGTTCCATTGACAGTCGGTCTGCAGCATCTGCACAAAAAATTGACAAAATCCATTAACACCCACGTATAACCAGTTGAAACCCAATACAGAGGGTTAAAAAAAAAACAAAGAGATATCAAAAACTTAGCATTAATTTAATTTTTATAGATATAAACCTTTATTTTGAAATACCTGGGCGTTAATATTTGCATCTGGCTGAATGAAAATGTACTTGAGCTCTGCTCGGGCTTCTTCAAACGAAGCGACTGAGAATATATCACCCAAAAAAAAAGAAAAGAAACGCATAACAGATCACCAGCTGGTGTGGATTAGAAACAAAAATCAAACCAGATACACAGGAATAAAAACATAAAACAACATACGATACAGCAAATAGCAAATACACTGTAAAAACAAAATAAAATAAACCAGGTGCACGGGAATTAAAACATAAAATACAGCAGGAACACGAAAACAAACTCAATTACAGCAAATACGAGCAGAGGAAAGAAGGTTCCGAGAAAATATGCAATGCAATGGGCATATAAATAGGTATGTGAAATTCCTTCGAAAGCAAAAAAGAGCCGTTGTGCTTTTTCCCTGTGCTTTTATTCTCGCGACGCGAGAGGGCGGTGGCCATTGACGTATGGATTTGAAGTTTTGAATGTCATTTTGGGTAATTAGTGAGTAATTAGTGAATTAAATCTTTAAATTTCAAATAGTTTTACTTGAAGCAATGTTCTCATGCCCCATAATAGATTCGACTATGTTTAATCAATACTTTTGTTTAATGAAATATATAATTATAGTTTTTATTTTAAAATACTCAATAGGGGGGATAGGGAGAGGGGGTGGGGGTGTTTTAATTGTGTGGGTTTAGTCATTATTTAAATTATTCAAATGACGGGTGAGAGTAGTCATTATTCTGACAACATTTTTTCCCATGGTTTTTTTGGGTAATAATCATAAGGTACGGGGACCCACTTTAGCACACGAGCATAATAAGTATTTGTTGAAGGACGGTTGAATATCATTCACCACTTTGGACTTCTCACCTTCTAGCGTCTTTCCACGTTAGTAAAATTTTTGGAGCGTATAATGTCCAATAGATCACCTTGTGTCACATTTATAATCAATGTGTGATTAACCCGATTATAACTAAATCATATATTTTATATTCCTGAGTAAAAAGGTAAGTGGTAAGAGACGATACACCAGGTAAGTGTTATCACAATGCTCGTGAAAACTACAAGGTCGCCAAACAAACTAACCATTTACAATTAAGTGTTAGAAGCACAATAAATTATAGGGCCACCAACCACATTGATGGTGGAGGAGGTGGCGGCAAACTACCTATCTTATTTCCCTAAGTGTCGCACCAAGAGGATGAGTAGTTACATGTATGGGTTCCTAGCCTTCTTATTCTACATTATTTTCTTCATCTACCTCCTCGCCCTTGGGCATTGGAGGAAAACACAACAAAATTTAGGTGAGGAAATTTTCCTTGTGTATTCTAGTCAATCGGTATGTAACCTTCGTCCTAAGGCAGGGTTAACTTCCATGGCCACATTGTTGCCAGCAAGGCAAGTGTGGAAAACTTGAAGTGATTGTGAGACTATTGCTAACCCCTTCCACGTTCCCTATGTCATTGTCCTTTTCCAAGAGAGACACGGATGGGTGAATCTAGAGGCAATCTACTCACATTACAAGGGATGATGTCCTAGTGGGCAATCAAATTTTGACAATGTTCCACCTCTAAGGCCTCTTTTCTCTTGAACTTGAATATATAACATTGCATTTAATAATACAAAAAATATTTTAATAATATTAAAATATTTTTTCAACTACTCATGCTTTAAAACTATATAATTTTTGTCTTTCCATAATTGAAAGAAAAAATTAATGCAAAAAAGATGCCAATTTTGCATGTATTTTGCAAGAAATAATGCAAAGTCCCCATGAAGAAACATGTTCTAGGATAAGATTCGATGCCTAAAAGGTCTAAAGAAGGGATGAATCCACTTATATGCTTGTTGAGTTCGCCCATAAACCAAAAGAGGTGCTTGAGAGACTTGACCACAAGAATTACATCTGGGTGTGGGGATATCCATATGCAAAGATCTATCACTCACTGGAAGCTCTTGGAAAATAATGCACCAAGGATAATAAGTTTTCTTAGGTTCAATAATGGTGGATCACATAATGACAAATCAATCAATCTAAGCAAATGAGGAATTATTGAGATCTATTGTTTGTTGAATGTTGTATGAGGTACGAGCTTGGTGAAAAGTCATTGATAACCTAATCAAGTTTGTACTGGAGAAGGAATAGCCTTACATTCCAATTTCAATCCCTTTAACATCAAGGAGGAGCTTTAAATCCAATACTTTGTAACAGATCATCAAGGAATATTATTCAAATTTCAGTAATAGACGTAAAGTATTTATTACTAAGCCCAAATTTAGCTTTAGGCTCAATTCAAGACATCTAGTTCTTATATATTTTGTTAAATAAATCAATGGTGTGCATGTCGATTCATGCACAGCCACATAGGTTGCACTCTCTTCCTTGGGACCTCGGTATCCTCACCTTTATGACATCTTGTGTCGCACACATGAATACATGATATCTTCACACATTGATGTCTTATCTTGTCTATTATTGTGCAACATTATATTATTACATGATGTCTCAATCCTCCATGATGTTCAGTTCCTTGTTGTAGTGTGTGCACCTCATAATTTCAAATATTCATATAGTATTGTACAACAATTCACAGTGTCACAACTATGCATGACCTCCAAAACATAACATCCCTACCTTAGCTTTCCGCCACCGCATAGCAAACCAAGTAGAACTCCTCATAGGTGCATCATGTCAGAGCATATATCAACATACCACAAGATGGAACTTCAATTTCCACACCTACAATAATACCAACCGTCACTCAAGAAATAGATAAATTGATGTAATTGTTACCTTTTGTAATCATCATTTTTTGTAACCATCTTCTTGTGATGATGTACATATCCAAATTGTTCAACCAATAGAGTGACAAAATGACCATAAAACATTTGATAGTGAATACAACTTGCATTTTTTTAGTATCTTATATGTCTCATAGTCATTTGTATCTTGTTGTAGTATAGGAAAGTCAGCTAAGAAATGTCTTCCTCATTTATGATCACATTAATCCTTATTCCTACCCTTATTGAACATTGTACACCAATATACTTTCCCTTATTCTTTCTCATTGAGTAAAAGTAGCAATATGTTTCAAATTTGTTCTTCAATCAAATATGTTTGGGTTTACTAGTGTATTAGTTATCCATTGTGTAATATATATCTCCTAGTTTATCTTCTAGTACAAATGTTTACCACATATCAACATCCTCCTTGGTGGCTAGTGAATTAAATCTTTACATTTTAAATATTTACTTGTAGTTGTGATGTCATATCATTTAATAGACAGGGTTATTTTTTTTATGGATTTATTTCACATATGTCAATATCATAATCCTAATTTTTTTTCAACTTAGGGTAATGGTCATAAGGGTATCAATTCCACCAAATTCCCATGAGTGATAACATTATAATTTAATAAAAACTCTTATTTAATGAAATATATAAATTAACATTTTTATTGACGCGTACAATTATATTTTGTAAGTTTTAAAACATAAATACAGGTAAGAAGATATGTGGTTATAAAACGTACTCCGAGAAAATGTTATAGCAAAGTAATGTCAAGTCTAAGGCCCATTAATACTAAATTATTCCATCGATCAATGGTGGTAAGAAGGAAAACTAATATATTTTTAAGATAAAAGATAGGAATGACACAATTCTTAAAGAATTGAAAACAATATTATAAGATGTTGTTACATTTTTAAAGAGACTCGCGTCTGAAGAAGAGGAGATGGATGAGCAAGCTATGGGTAGATTTGTACCACCCGTACCTAGATTAATATTAACAAGACATAATGAAGACCTAATGAAGCCATATTTGGACAAGAAAATCAAGGTTAGTATCCACTTGATAAAGCCAAATAAAACACCAAGACCATATTTCTTATTTATTTATTTTTCATGCTTTTCATATGTTTTTAGGCAAGATCTTAGATGATTAGTCATTGAATATTTGATTTCCATGAATATTTTTAAGGATGCACCTTTATTTCTCTCATCCCAAAGAAGTATAATCCAGAAAAATTTATCAAATTTAGATCATGATCTCTTTGTAATACAGTATATAAGGTCATAAACATTATAAAATAGTAGTAACCATGTTAAATTAAGTCACTAGAGTCACCAACCATGTTGATGGTGGAAGAGGCAGTGGTGAATTGTCTATCTTATCTCCCTGACCACCATCACCATAAGGATGATTAGATACATGTAAGGGATCCTAACCTTCTCATTCTTCATTATTTTCTTCCTCCCCCTCTTTTCCTTAAGGCCTTAGAGGAGAAACAATGTAATTTATGTGAGGAAATTTTTCTTGTATATGTGAGCCCATAAATCCATAATCTCCATCCTAAAGGAGGGGTAACTTCTATAGCCACATGTTTCCAGTGAGGGGAAGTATGGAAAATTCAAAGTGACCACAAACCCTACACCAACCCCTTCTACATTCGCTACGTCACTCTCCTTGTCAAAAAAATTCATGGTTAAGGGAATCTAGAGGCACTGTACTCACATTATAAGGGATGTTTCCCTAGTGGTTAATAAAAATTTAATGGTTTTCCACGTTTAAATCCATTTTTCTGCTTGAACTTGAATATACGATATTGCATTTAACGATTCAAAAAAAATTATAATATTAAAATATATTTCTAACTACTCATGATTAAAAACTACATAATTTCATCTCTCCATCATATCCTATATAAAATAGAAGTTATATATAGATAGGGGGACCCCGATGGTGTTAGTCAGGGTTTCTAAAAGAAAATTTCAATACAAAAAACATTCCATACTTTTATTTTGTAATAAATAATGAAAAGTACCTAGAAGAAACATGCTTCAAGAAAAATGGTTGATGCCTAAAGGGTTTGAAGAAGGAACAAATCCATTATTAATCATGTTGAGCTCACCCACAAAAATAAAAAAGGTGTTTGAGAGACTTGCCCACAGGAATGACACATGGATGTGGAAATACCCATATGAATAAAGATACCACCCACCAAAATCCCTTGGTATAAAATATTTCACTAAGAATAATGAGTTTCCTTAGGTTCAATAATGGTAGATCACAAGTTGTATTTCATGCTTGTTGAATGTTTTATGAGGTACCAACTTAGTGGAAAGTCATTGATAACGTAAGTGGGGTTTTAGTAGAGTAAAGGAATAATCATGCATGTTGGTGTGTGTGATTTGCCTCGTCATCACTCGGTGTCTTGTCCACCTCATATGGTGAGTCATCTCACTTAGGTGAGATCATAGATCATAGGAGTTATATGACACATGGAAGATTCTATCACAAAACCTATCATTTTCAAATGTGTCAATGGAATTATAGGAGTTACTTTACACACCCAAAATTTGCCTGTGCTACATTGTCAGAAAACGGTTACAAAAGTCCCCAATGATGCTTCACATCCTTTCAAAAGATGTTCGAGCTCCTAAACCCATATGCAGTGTATATTTATAGCCTAGACATCCTTACATAGCTTTTCCATGCTTTTTCTAGTTTTTTACTTCATTCTGTGCATGTTTTGGCCTTTAGTGCCAAGACCGCCGCCCTACCTGAGCGGCGGTTCTGAAACCACCGCCCAGGCAGGGTAGCAGTCCTGTGATCACCGCCCTGCGCAGGGCGGTGGTTCTGAGTGATTTTTTTAGATTCTGTCATGCGTGTTTTTAACATGTGACGTTTCACTTAACTTCACTTTTAGGATGCGTTTGCGAACCGATTGGTCTAAAAATAGTTTTGATTGCTTGGTTCTCCTTCCCTCTTCTATTTTTGTGTGTGCCTTAGTTAGTTGGAACTGCCTCTTCTTGCCTTGTTCATGAAAGCACATCCCAACCCCAATTCTTATATATTCCATGTTTGTATTCAAGCAAAAGGCCTGAGAATTTTTTTGTATCTTGCATAGTATTGCTGCCACAATCCTGTTGCAAATTGCATATCCAAGCTTTGTTCACTTGTGTTATCTCTCTTCCACTTGCATTGCAACAAGATTGCCTTCAATCTGTCATTGCTCAAGCACCTTCTCCTGCTACTGCCTTTGTGTTCCCAATTCCTTGGACTCATATGGACACAGAGAGAAATAAAGGATAAACTGAGGGGAAAAATTACTACACAACTAGATTTACCTCTATTCTATGAATTTTAGGTTGGATTTTTTGTTTAATTTCCTTCATTCTTGTAATTTATTATTGTTTCATCATATCAAATAGAGTAGAAATCAATTTCCTTTCATTTTTAGGTAATTAGTTAATTTCCAAGAGGGTTTGAATCTTTCATAGCAACCCCCGGTGATGGACCCTCTTCTTCCCATCCTTGTGGATCTGAAGGAGAGAATATCTGTAGGAGGTTGTCTACATATCATAGATCACTTGAAAAAGTTCTTGTTTTAAGTTAGTTTAGTTTCAATACACTCAGCACAGGTGAATAACCACACCAGGTTATCTCGCTTGTTTAGTTTTAGTGTAGAAATATTTTAATTATTTAGAATAGAAGCAAATGGTTGTTTGTGATTGTAATATTTTAGTTTTGTGATTTGTTTAGATTAGTTTCCTTTCAGTAGTAGCATAGATTATCAGTTTCAACTTAGTTAATTTGGACACTTCAAACTAGATCAACACTTAGATCCAAGTTAGGAAAACAAACCATAGGGAATTTACATTACCCATTCATAGCCTCCAAATCTCCCCTTTGCCAATTTTGCTACTAGGAAATCACACTACCAGATCTTAGTCACCGATTCTCTCATAATCATTCGTCCACACATTCAACATCGACTACTCTGGCACGACCTTGGGGCGTCAAGTGTGAAAGAAGGTCACGTGTTCATTTTATACTTGTATTGCAACTAGACTGCCTTCAAGATACCATTTTTCAAGTGTCTTCTTTTGTTGTTGTTCTTGCATTCCCAATCCCTTGGACTCACATGAACACGCAAAGAAAGAAAGGAACAAACTGAGGGGACAAACACATATACAACTAGATTTTCCAAAGCTCTTGCTTATCCATGTTGGAATCATTATTTATTTACTTCATTATCAAGTTATCAATTTCAAATCGTTAGTTTCAATTACATGTCAAATAGAGTAGTAGAATTGTTCATTTCAATTGATTAGGCAATTACAAGTAGATCAAATAATTAGAAAGCTTGTTCTTCAACATTACCAATTTTGTGGGGAACAATAACTCTTTTAGGGTTATGATTTGTTCTTCACCTATGAGGTAGGGTTTGAAGGGTTTTGATTAAATTAGGTTATTTGTTTTAGATTTAGATTCACATGTTCACACAAGTAATTAACTACATTCGGTTGATTACTTGTATTTAGTTTGTTTATTAGATTAGACACATTGTTTAAAAACCAGAAAAGATCAAAAACATTTAATTTTATTAGACTTGTTTGCTTTTATTGTTTTTCTCTTATATACTGTAAAAACACCAAAAACATAGATTAGATTTCCTTTGATAGTTAGTTTGCTTATTAAAATCACTTCAACTCAATCTACATGACCATCAACGGTCCACAACAAGAAAAGACTATGGTTGTGATCTTTTGGTCCCACAACCCAACAGGCTAGAATTTATATCAGACATTGATACAAGTTTACATTTGACAGTCTTATGCACACTGTGTTACGTTTTCTGAGAAAATAGAACAACTAAACATGCTAGAAATTTATGCTAATCAAGCCTGCGATTATTGGAATGCTCCTGGCAACAAGGTGTGATTACACGCATGACCATAACAGGACCACAACCTCACATGATTTTTCGGTTGTGATTCTCAGGTACCACAACCCAGCAGGCCTGCTGACTAATTGGATATTGAGACTGGTTTATGTGCATCAATATTTAGATCCTCACCACTTCTACCTGATAACATCACACAACTTTCCTTGTAGAACATAGCAGTCGATCAGGCTAATACTTTATTTACTAGACAAGATAATCATCCATAGTCCCTGTGGTTTCATTATGCCTCTCATCCTTACTTCCATGACCTTGTCACATAATATATGTGAGGCACCCACAGGTCACTTTCTGTGGGTTCAACAACCAGTGAATAGAATCTCGACATAGCTTGATATTGATATGAGTCTCTAAGAAGCTATCATATCAGATCGATCCATAACACCACTTTAGGTTAGGAGAGCATTCTTTGACATAGACTCGCATATCCTTATATTACGTGTCAAAGATATAAGGTTGCCTCATTAGCTTACTCACCATCACCACACATACACATCCATTTCTATTCTACATCGGCTGTTTTAGGCACGACCTCGACAAGTCGGGTGCGAAGAAGGTCACGTGTTTATTTTCTTTCGTATGATTACATTCCATTTTGGAATCATAACTCCTCTTTCCCTCATGGAGGGAATGATTATCTAGGCATAGGAGTCACACAACACTCCCATATGTACCCTCTTATTTCTATCTATGAGTATGATTAGACCTATTCTTTATGTATTATTTTCCTCATTGTTCGATTTTGGTTGTTGATTACTTGGAGCATTCACGTCACCATTGGAGTGCAACCTCTTTGACGTGCATGGGGTTCTGTATTGATCATTGCAGAACAATATCACATGGTATCATAGTAGTTGTTTGGTAAACGTGCATTTGTTGTTATCTAATTGCTAATTACTTTTGATTTCATTATGTGTGCTTGTCGTGTAATTTTTTGATCATCGTTGGAATCTCGTGGACTGGTCTTAACAATCTTGTTTTTGGAGTTTGTGTTGTATTGGGTTTTGTGCATGTGCAGTTTAAGGGGTTTCTCTGCCAGATTTATTTAGTTGCGGCTAAATTTGGAGGGAAAGATAATTCAGAGGTAGGTTTATTTTTTGGTTTTATCTAATTTATTTTTCATTAAAAGTGTAAATTTTCTTGAAAATTATCTATTTGAAGCCTCCCCCTGCCTCGTATCTCGTTGTTTTCTTCTACCCTTCTTATTAAGCCTCCTCCCAACTCAGCTAAGCTCCTATAGAGCTCAGCGAGCTCCCTGACGAGCTGGTTGTCTACCTGGTGAGCTGTTTGGTTTTGCATCAATTCAAGTTGGGTTGGGTATTCTTCCTGTATTGAGTTGGCTCTTTTTCTCTCTAGGTTGGTCTTTGGCTGCATTTTTCTCTATTCTTGGTTAGTGATTCATATTGATATGTCTCGTGCCTTAGCTCATCGTGTGT
This sequence comes from Taxus chinensis, assembly GCA_019776745.2. Taxonomy (NCBI): domain Eukaryota; kingdom Viridiplantae; phylum Streptophyta; class Pinopsida; order Cupressales; family Taxaceae; genus Taxus; species Taxus chinensis. The sequence continues at coordinate 281,411,070 of CM034147.1, read as the reverse complement.
TGTTATTACCTAGCTCGTGAGCTTATTTGTTGTGTTGGTTTGGTCTCTCGTGAGCTCGAGCTCAGTCCCTATATTATGCTCCCCTCACCCATCCTTGGCTCCTTGGTCGTCAACCCTGCTAGTTCCCTATTAGACGAACCCTACTTACTCCCGCCTTGGCCTAACCTTTTTTGGCTCTGGTCGCTCATGCCCAGCCTTGCGTTCAATCTCGACTCCTCGCTTGGTCGTCCTACGTTGAATTGCTCCCTACCCTACATTACCACTGTTGATCCTAGCTTCAGCCATTACGTTGTCTTGGCATGTGTTATCTTAGACCCTGTTATGCGTGATTTCCGTTGATATTTTGTAACGCCGACCTGCCTCGCAGAGTTGTTCACTACTCGTTTTGCCTCATGTGTTTCACCCACTCTCATATTCCCTCTTAGCTCATTGCATCGATCTCAATGCTTGACCAAACCCACTTTACGTGGAGCCCTTGCCCTCCTTCTTTGACCCTAAACTGACCCTTCCTCCCTTTCATTGTTTTGAGCCCGCCTTTTTTAATTATTTAACTCTTTTAAACTTAGGACTTTATTTTAATCTAAAGTCCTTTATAGTCTTAATTAATTATTAAGTGGGCTCATTTAATTTAAAAGGAAGGATTAATCAAAGTAAGTTCATTGTTAATTAATTAAGGAGGTAAATAATCTAGGAGGTTTAATCATTTCAGTTAGTGTTAATTCAGAAATTAGGTTTTTTTTTAAATTATTTTTAATTTCCTTTCATTTTTAAAATTAAATTATTGGAAAAATAAAATTTTGAAAACAGTGTTATTGGAATTTTCTTTCTAGTAAAATTTTGTTGGAGTGTGTAGCACTTTTCAAAGCCTCATTTTTCCTTCCGAGAACCTTTTCTGTGTCCTAGAGGTCCTTTGGACTCGTTTCAAGTCTTCTTTTTTGCATTATATTTCCCTTTTCATTGCTTGCAGACTAGTGAGCGCTTCCACCATAGTCTTATGGCAAGAGGGTTTATGCTACAATGTGAGATGCTTTTTATCAGATAGGACTTATTTTCTCTCCCCTTCTCTTATTTTTCACTCGTTTCGTGCTTGTTTACGGTGATGAATTTCCGCGATCATTGAAACTGATTATGGTCTCCACACTTATGCATTATTACGTTGATTACAACGTGAGTGACCAATTTTTCTTGACGCATATTCGCACCTAATTGTAATCAACACACTAAACTATAAAGTGTCACAAAAAAGGGGTGAAAATATTATTATGGGGTGTGTATGTGTGTTTTTCTTTTCCCTTTACATTCATGTTTCTCTCTCTCTCTCTCATGATGGATTCTCTTTCAGTAACTTTTCTCATGTCATTCAACTTCTTCGAATGGAGATCAAAAATGGTAATGAAACTAAGGGGTAATGGGTTATTTCACTTCACCATGGGATTTGAGACTGAAACTAATGATGAGCCCGAAAAATATAAGTGGATGAACCGATGTGATGAGGCCTTAGGTATTCTTGGTATGTATGTTTCTCTGAACTTGTTCTCCCACATCGAGGCTTCTGACACACCTAATGAAACATGGAAAACTTTAGATAGTATGTTTGGAAAATAAAGTGACATGAGAGCGCATGAGTTAGAAAACAAACTACTAGGATTAAATCCAGTGAATTTAAAAGCATACATGACTTCTTCTCAAATTTCATCCACACTAGATTGATTTTAAAGGAATGTAAAGTTGATAAAATAGATTCCCAGTTTATCTTGTCAATTCTTTCTAAGTTAGGTCCTAAATACTCCATATGTAGACATAAAATCATGTACTTGTGTATAGTTATAGGTCTTAGAGCATATTAATATATACATGATTCCTAAGCAAGAAAACTAGTCATTGACAATGTCTTTTGGGCATTTTGCTTTGTCTCTTATACTTTTATTTACCTTACACACCCTACAACCTTGTCAGTATTTTACTGATTTATCTTTTATGGCCCTAAACAATCGTGCCCATTTAGGACACTAGTGCCCAAGCACTTATGTCCCTCATGAACTTCTAGCCCTTTCTCCACTTTTTTCACTCTTTTACATCTCTTTTACTTCTTTGGGATCTTTTACACTTTTAGGTTGGCCTACCAATTGTCAATTATAAAATTCAAACAAGGGAATCATATATATACACAATTATTGCTCTCAAATAAGGGTCCAAGTATTAGCGTTATCTATTATCACCTAAGCTTGCATACAAAGGCACAAGAACATTACAAAACATCCATTTAGCACACTCACTCAAGGGACAAGGGCCACATACACAACATAGGAGGGGAATTCCATTTTATCCCATCCCACACATTCTATACATTTGCTATATTCTAGATCTAGCTTGTTATCATTGTGCAAATTACACAAGGGCATCCTAGGGCATCATTACATACACTTTCACATAGAACTACGTGGAGTCTGATATATACTGCAACTCTCAGTTGTAAGATCACTCTTAGGGTGACTATCGAGGTCAATCTGACTCCACATTTTGCATCTTTATTTTTATATTTGATGTGATTTGTGGGCATGTGTAACTAGGTATCTTTCTTTGTAGGTTAAAGGTACAATCAATGACATTGGAGCAAGATCAGAGCGACAAAACGAAACTAACAACGAAGCTCCTCCTACACAAAAAGGATCATAACCTGAGCATATGGGTGGACACTAGCACCCATATCCAGTCACTGTCACATGGGTACTCATGTCCTCCCGTGGGTGATTCTATCGTGCACAGTTCTTGAGGGTGTTAGAGGGTGCTCTCTGAATTGACCAAGTGGCCATTGACAATGGTCGTTAAACTTATGGAGCAAATGGAAAGTTAGTTACTCCTAACCAAAATAACCTCGATTACTCCAACAACACAAACAATAATCAAGGACCAAAAATCCTTAATAATAATCGTGGGGTTATGACTGACGGTGTAACTGATCAACTCAAGAAACCCAACATTGTTAGTTCTCCCAATGCAAATACTACAAACAACAACAACAACAATGGCAATAATAAGGGAAATAATAACTTCTCGCCCTCAGTAAACGTTGTGGATTTTAATCTTCCTCAACAACAACAACAATAGTAACAACCTCAGCAACCAAGATGGACGCAGACCCAAGGCCCCAATCAATGCCCAGGAAAGTATCCAAATCAATTCCAAAACCAAGGGCAAGGGTTCCCAAATATTAAATATAACAATCGACAGTCAAACAAGGTACAATTCAAAGGCCTCAAGATTATGATCCTACTTTATATTGCAGTTTCCATAGGGTTCACGGGCATAATGAAAGAACATGTCGTGATTGCAACAAGTTTCTACAACATTTTCCAGAGGATCAAAGACAAGTATTTATTGACATGTTTTTGGCAAACCCAACCACACCAACTCAAAACACGTACATGGGGCCATTATCCCCGCACAGAACACACCACTCAGAATCTTTAACGATCCTCTCCCCACGTGCCCAAAAAATGGTAGAATAGATCCCAATGGTTCAAATAAAGGCATTGTAATAGGGACCCATGATTATGAAGCCTCAACTTCATCAAACCCACAAGTGGCACTTTACGTACCCAAAATTGTATTGTATTACACTGCTGGAACGATGTTACACATGCCCCAATGATGATACAGGTCACCTCGCAACGTGTTCGAGATCCAGAGAAGCTCGTCAAGTATATGTTAGCATCCCAAATGCTTTATCCAAGTTCCTTGTGCTTTGTTTTATCCCTTGCCCCCCTTTTCTTGGCTTTTTGACCTTCAGTTACGAAACTGCCACCCTGCCAGGGCGGCGGTTCTGTAACCACCACCCTGCTCAGGGTGGTGGTCCTTCACTCGTTCTCTAGCACATTCCTTTGATCACGACTTGCGAGAATTTTCAACATTTACCAGCTTTTCTCAACCGCCTTAGCTTGTATTTATGTTTTTGGTTCCCTGTAATAGTGTTTCTCCATTGTTAATGGTGAAAGAGTTCCATTCCAAGTTACCCTTTGGTGAATGGGAATTCTATAAATAGTTGGTTTGTTTTCAAACAAATGGCCCCTCACCTTCTCAATTCTATTGTTTAGTCTTTCAGTTTCTTGATTAGAATTCATTTGGTTTCATGTTTTGCATCCATGGTAGTTTTCTTCTGCTATTTAGAGGCCACGTGATCTTCTTGTTTTAGTTTCGTTGCTGTTTCATACAATTAGTTAGAGTAAGGTAGTTTTATTTCAGTTTGGAATCCATTAGAGTTGCAGGCTGTGTTCTTTATAGGAAGTAGTGTCTAGAATCTCTCGGTACACTTGTGTTATATTCCCACAATAGATCCCACTAGGAATTGCATAAGCCAAGCTCTGTCACTTGCACTATCCCTCTCCTACTCGCATTGTATTCGGTCTATACCCAAAGCTGCCATTGTTTGAACACCTTCTTCTGTTGATGCTAGCATATACACACTTTTCTGGATTCACGTGAACACGAAGGAACGAGGAGATCACACTGAGGGGACAAAATCACACACGACTGGATTCGCCACTGTTTTGCAAATGCCAGGTTTGAGTTGTCAAAAGTTCTAGTTAAAACATATCAAATAGAGTAGGGAATTATTTCATTTCAGTTAAATTCACTTTCGATATTGTTGGGGAAGCTATGGGGATTGATAGTTTCTTAGAAACTATGATTCATTCCTCACTTCTGAGGTAGGATTGAGAGTCTCTCAATTTAAGTTAATCAGTTATCTAGCTATTTAGGTTAAAATCACAGCTGCATAGGCAAGTATCTATACCAAGCTACCTTGTTTGTTTTAATTATGTTATTAGACTAGTTGTCATTTTCTAAATATATTAAATAGTTGTTCTTTTAATTATGTTAAATATTCTATCAAAAATACAAAAAATAGAGGAATGTATGTATGTTGTAAATATATCTTGCATAATCAGTTTACTTTTCTTTAGTTAGAATTGTATTGTCTTTTGCATGACAATCATGGGACCTAGAGAGCCCAGGGAATATGTTTTTGAGCCAATCGTGCCTCAACCAAATCTTCCCGCAGCACTAGCTGACATAGACCAAAATCTCAGAATTTAGGTCTTTCGAACAACATCAGACCTATAGGAAGTTAGCACACAGCTGAGAGGATTAAACATAAAAGACGACAAAGCACACAGGTTCTGGTCAAATCAACCAAATTATAGACTGCCTTGATAGATATCCATATGACTGTAGAAGGACTTGAAAGAGAGCAAACATTTGGTTGCGACCCACTAGTCCCACAGCCTGACGCGGGAGATATCCTCATTGACATAAACACTAGCTTACGAATTCAAGTTTCCAGAACACCTGTAAGGTATTCTAAGAAAATTGCGCAACTCCTAGTTCTGAACATAGAGGCTGAAAAGGCATACGACTACTGGATACTCGGAATTAGGGATTGACTCTTCATATGACCATAGGAGGTCCACAACAACCATGAACTTATGGTTGTGATCCACAGGTCCCACAACCCAACGGGCCTACAAATCAATCTGACATTGATGCTAGTTTGTAAACATTAGTATTTAGGTTCTCTCCACTCCCACCAGACATTATCGTACAACTCTCATTATTAAACATAGCAGTCAATCAAGCTAAGGATTTCTGGACTAAACCAGAGAATCGTCCATAAAACCCCAGAGAATCCACTACACATTTTTACCACCACTTTCACGACCTTGTCAGGAAATATATACGAAGCACCCACATGTCAGTTCCCACGTATTCAACAACCTATAGATAGGATCTCGGCTGAGCTCGATATTGATTGGAGCCTTTAAGCAGTTATCCTCACCAAATGATCCATCACACCTATTCAGGTTAGGAGGGCCTTCTTTGCCTTAGATTCGCAGATCCCATTATTACGTGTTGAAGACATAAGATTACCCAACTAGTCTGTCTGTGGCCCGTATATTCCATCCCCACCAGCTGTCTTGACACGACCTCGGGAGGTCGGGTGCGAGGAAGAGTTACTTGTAGATTCTCATGCTCGCATGTCACTTTTCCATCGTATAAACTTGGTGAACCCGATGTGAAAGCAACAACTGCTTCACTTTCACATTTTCATTTTCATTCAAGTGTTCCACTTTCTTTCTTCCACCTTTGCTTCTTCGCATTATTCTGCACGTATTTATATACCCCCCGAATATGTTGGGATATGACGCATATGGCAGACCTCTCCTAGGTCTCGAAGCATACTATGATCAATTAAATAGATAATCGTCACCCTCGCTTTCAGCATGGGGTGACAATTATTCAACTAACTAATTGTCAACACAAACTCCACCTTAAAGGACTAGATTTAGTTCTTCTTTCCAAATAGAGGAGTTGGATCAGGTTACTCAAACACAACAACCAGAGCCTTCAGGTTCAAACAACATGACACTCACTGGAGAATCTGGGTCATCTCCTCAAATGTTACTCAGACCACAAATCAGTAGACAGTCAGATCCATATCTATTTCTAGATGAGGAATATTTAGAACGTTATGCTAAGAGTGAACAATGCTCTCAAATTATGTACCCGCCTATAGGAGGTTTGGAAACACAACCCGAGGTCTCGTTCCAAGAAAACACCCCCATCCCTCCACCTATGGGAAATGCCCTCAGTGAAGCTTAGCAGGGTAATGATCAATTCATAGCAGGGTACCACGTGCCTATACAACCTCAAGGTATACAACAACTGCCATTAAGGCAAAATACCGCGTCTTCACCAATAGAGGTCATCTCAGCCTTAGTTGAAAAGGTCAGAGGGTTAGAACTTGCCCAAGAAAATCAAAATCCACAGTTCATGCAAGCAAGAACTTCCAATCCTCCACATCATCTCGACCAAGTAGACCTCCTCACATGAACAAGCACGTTGGGCATGCCTCCTCAATATTCATAGCAAACGCCAACTAGAACCGCATTTTCAAATGCCACTCCAGCTGAAAATATGATACCTCCCGGCTTAGCACCAAACAACCTATACCAGAGCAATGCTCCTCCCTACTTAAACATGTATTCAAAATCACCACAGGGAGACATGTTCTCTACTCCCGGCATGTTCGCTCAATCACAGGGATTTCCTTATGTCCCTGCAAATGCATATGCTATGCCGTATCAACAACCCGTTCAGCCTCCACCCCCTCAACAGGCACCATCAATGGTCGAAACCTATGCGATAGGGACTTACTCAGAATACTTGAAAGAACCCCTAGACTTCACTATACGAAGCATCATGCTTCCAAGACCTCTTCCCGATTTACCCAAGTACAAAGGGGAGGGAGATCTGAATGCACATATCAAGGCCTATGCCACAGCCATTCGAGAGCTGCTCCCTTGGGATGGGGTTGTTGCTAAAATATTCCCCAAAACTTTAGAAGGTATTGCCCTCGATTGGTACTACAGAATACCTGAAGCCTCCATACATTCATTTAAACAACTCGTGTCAGAATTCATCAAGGCTTTTGACATGAACAAGTTGTTGAGAACAAGGATCAAGGAATTCTTGCATATTAAGCAAGAACATAATGAATCTGTTGCTTGTTTCATCTAAAGATGGCATACAATCTTCTATTCTTTAGCAAGTGCTCCAAACATGGATCAGATGGAACTATGTGATTTATTCCTTCATTCTCTCAGTAAAGGGATAAAGGAAGAAGTCCAGAAATTCCCATTAAGAACTTATGATGAAGTGCTCGAGAGTGCTCTCCGAATAGATCAAGCTGCAATAGATAGTGGTCGTAAGACATATGGAACAAATGGGAGATTAATCATCCCCAATCAAAACACTACGACCTATCCTAATACAGCAAATGCCAATCAAGGACCTAAAATCCTTAACAAAAATTGCGGAGTAACAATAGATGGAGTTACTGACCAAGCTAAAAGAGAAAATGTTGTAAACATTCCACCACCAGTTAACAATCAACAAAATAACAAATTTACTCTGACAATCAACGCGGTGGATTTTAATCATCCACCACCACAACAACAACAACAACAAAAAATCCAGACACAGGGTCCAAGTCAAAATTCAACTGGATATCAAAACCAAAACCAAAGGCAACAAACTCAAAACTTTAATCCTAATACTCAACAATTTAATCAAAGTTTTGGACCACAACACATTCCAAACCAACAACCTAGGAGCTATAATCCCAACTCGTATTGTGGTTTCCACAAAATTTGAGGCCATGACACTAGGACTTGCCATGATTACAATAAGTTCATGCAACGTTTTCCAGAAGAACAAAGACAACTCTTCATAGACATGTTCTTAACAAATTTTGTGACACCCACAACAAACACTTTCACGGGAGCAGTCTCCCCTCAAAACACACCCCTCAAGATCTTTAATGATCCACTCCCAAATCACAATAACAACAATAAATTAAATCCAAATGGGACAAACAAGGGTGTAATGGTAGGAAATAACGATCATGAAGCCTCAACTTCACTAAATCCACTTGTCGCACCTCAACTAGGAACTCAACCACGAACCAAGATAGTTGGTCTAGTGGAGTTAGATACTGAGCTGCACATAGAAGCCATAACAAGAACACAAGAATATTCTTCTCAGCCAAATCCAAGTTATCCACTAGAACCAGATAACAGTCAACAAACATTAATGAAACCCATAGGTGCTTATGATCTAATTAATGACTTAACGAAGACCTTCTCTCACATCTCCTTCTTGGATTTGTTAAAAAACTCTCCTACCCATAGGGCTGCCCTCTTAGAAGCGTTAGGCCTTGGCCATTTAATCAACATCACTCCTCCTCCAGAAACACAAGTAAACCATGTGGATTTTGACGTTTATCCTCTGGGGAAGCCAGATAGGGATACTGAGTTTATATTTGACATAAACAAAATGCCAATAGAGGCTGAAATTACACGTAGAGGTGATCCAGCCTTACATTTACAAGTGTGGGTTTACAATAATTATGTTAAACACGCAATGGTTGATGATGGGGCAGCAGTTAATATAGTCCCCTTCTCTTTTCTTCAAAAGCTAGGATATGGAGAAACAAACTGTTCCACGACACGAAATACGCTAAGAGGTTATGATAGCCTCAAGGCTACTTCAATTGGGACTATAATACTACCAGTCACCTTAGGACCCAAGACAATCCTCACTGAGTTTTATATCATAGATCAGGAAACCAACTATAATATGATCCTCGGGCGACCATGGATACATCGCATGAAGGCAATCCCTTCTACGTTATTCCAGGAAATAAGATTCTTGCACCTAGGAAAGATATTCGTAGCAAAAGGTGACCCAAAACCATTTGATATACACCTAGCAGACCTGAAGAAAAGGCCAGGCATTCACTCTGAGTTTGAACTCCCAACAAACCAACTTAACAAACTAATCAACTCAAAACCAGAAGAAAATTTGATACCTACAACAGAACTAGAAATTACGAACCTAGTCAAGGGCATCCCAACGCTAAAAAATGAGGCTAACGTTGTAGAAATGGTATCGTTAGGGACTACCGCAAAAATTGTTGAATTACTGGAGTAAGATCTACCAATTCTCCTACCATTTGATTCCACGGGTATGGGATGCACCTTAGGATTTGGTTCCCTTCCAACAGAGGAAGTTTGCATGGTAGAATTAACTGAAGCAGAAGAAATAGACGTAACAAATGTCCCAACATCCATTTTTCCTAGTAAATATTGGACTCTCCACTTTGATGGAGCTAGATGTTGTTATGGAACCGGGGCAAGTGTGATCTTCACTTCGCCTGAGGGAAGGATTCTACCTTTTGCCTTTAAGTTAAACTTTGAATGTACAAACAATGGGGCTGAATATGAAGCTCTCCTCCTTGGCCTCATCATAGCCAAAAGGATCAGTGTCGATAACGTTAGAGTATTAGGAGACTCGCAGCTAGTTGCAAACCAAGTCTCTGAAGTATATGAGACTAGAGCTGAGCACTTACAGCTCTATAAAACAATAGTATTAGATCTAAGCAAAGAATTCAACTTCATATCTATTGAAGCAATCCCACGAGAACAAAACCTTCTCGCAGATTCAATAGCAACCTCAGCTTCACGTTTCACTCCAAGCAGTGAATTGGAAGATACACGTTTCATGGTATCACTTTGTACTGAACCATTGGTGAAGAAAATATCAACAAACCCTCTTCTAACACATATAGCTGAGAAAGAATCTTCTATCTTAGATCATATTGACAGTGATAGAGTCGCTCTTGACTACCTAAACGCCTATGCAGAGCTACACCTCACACATCACGTAGTAGATTTTTCCTTAATCCCACACTCATCTTCCTACTTTGGAAATCCCATGGCAGAGCTCCCCCTGCAAAAGAATCTTGATATTTACGAGATAGAGAATGGAGAAGATTTGGAACTACCTCCAGCCCCGCCTGAATTTGAAGAAGGTAACGCTTCTTTAATCGAAGGAACGATTGATATAAATATCAGAACGGAGGAAGAACCAAAGATCTTGAAACTAGGATCTTCACTAACTCCAAAAGAAATAGAAATACACACTCAAATTCTCAAAGAACATCAAAAGGCTTTCACATTTAATTATAAAGAAATGACAGGAATTGCACCACACATCGCAGTACATAATCTTGTCACCAAACCAGATGCAAAGCCAATTAAACAAAAATCAAGACCAATGAAACCAAAAGTAGCTCTCATGGTAAAAGAAGAGGTGATGAAGCTTCTCCAAGTAGGATTCATCAAACCAGTCGATTATTCACAATGGGTATCTAATATCATCCCCATTCTCAAGAAGAATGGGAAAATACGCATTTGCATAGACTTCTGGGACATTAATAAAGCTTGCCCCAAGGACGATTTCCCATTACCATCCATTGACATCATCGTTGACGCAACAGCTGGATTTGAGCTTTTGTCTCTCATGGATGGGTTCTCGGGATATAATCAAATCAAAATATCTGAACAAGACCAGGCCAAAACCACATTTATAACTCCTTGGGGAACTTATTGCTACGTTGTTATGCCATTCGGTCTCAAAAATGCTGGCGCTACATACCAGCGGGCAATGACATACATATTTCATGATCTTATTCATAAGATTGTGGAGTCCTACGTAGATGACTTGTTGGCCAAGGCCAAGAAGTGTTGTGATCACCCGGAAGTGCTCCGCATCATTCTCTCATGATTGATTGAATATGGAGTCACACTAAACCCAGAGAAATGTGTATTTGGTGTGACAGGAGGAAAACTCCTGGGTTACATCATATCATCACGAGGGATTGATGTTGACCCAACCAAAATCTGGGCTGTTCTTGAAATGATTCCACCATCAGACGACTCTGGTATCAGATCATTTCTTGGAAAACTCGGTGCAATCCGAAGATTCATTCCAGACTTAAGTTTTGTTGTTCATCCGATCAATAATTTGTTGAAAAAGGATTGCTGCATTATTTGGACAAAAGAATGCCATGAGGCCTTCAAAGCAGTTAAATGCTTCTTACTATCTCCTCCCACGCTAATGCCTCCTAGACCGGATCACCCTCTAATCCTGTATTCACGAGCTACGAATGTCTCATTAGCCTTCATGTTGGCTCAAGAAGACGATGATAAATGAGAACGTGCAGTCTACTTTATTAGTCGAACGTTGCTCGATTATGAAACGCATTATACGCAAGTAGAAAGAGAATGCCTTGCCATAGTCTTCACCATAAAATATTTAAGACATTACATGTTAAATCAAGAAACAAGGGTCATTGTAAAAACAGACCATTTACGGACATTCCTCACACAAGGGTCCTTATCTAAAAAGGATGGACATTTCATAACCTTAATGGGTGAATTTGAATTAACATTTATAAACCAAAAATCCGTTAAGGGACAAATCATTGCAGATTGGTTAGCTGACAACCCATTAGATGGAGACAATCTGGTAGACCTTGACTTTCCCGATGAATGCATATATTACATCGAAACCAGACCTCCCATCTCTATATGTCCTTGGTATACTGATATTATCAATTTTATCATGGACCATACGTATCCAGAAGGTGCCACGCCACAGCAAAGAAGGCGGTTACGCATTATCGTAGCTAAATATGTTATTATAGAACAAGTGCTCTATCATAAAGCTTTTGATGGAATGCCTCTAAGGTGTGTTGACATAGAAGAATCCAAAAAGATTCTTTATGAATCCCACAGTGGGATATGTGGAGGCCACTTCGGTGGTCACACCACCACTCGCAAAATACATCGGATGGGCTATTTTTGGCCCACTCTCGAGCATGACGCAGTGGAATTTGTACGTAAGTGCCACAAATGCCAAGAATTCACTCACGAATTCACATGCCAGCACAATCCCTGCAACCAATAGCGACTCTGTGGCCCTTCTCCACGTGGGGTCTAGACTTGATAGGGAAATTCTCTCCCTCATCAACTAGATGGCCATAATTTTATCATTACAGCCACATAATATTTTACCAAATGGGTAGAGGCCATGCCTCTCACCACTGTACCAGGTTCGGTAATTGCCAAATTCATCTTGAACCAAATTATTTGCAGGTATGGTGTCCCACAAGTCATTATCTCAGATAATGGCACGTCCTTTAAAAATGATGAAGTCTGTGAGTTATGTAGCAATTTAAAATAAACCATCATACGGCCTCTCTTTATTACCCCCAAGCCAATGGGCAGGCCGAAGCGACAAACAAAACGTTGAAAGCTATTCTCCTCAAAACGGTCAAGGAGAACAAGCGAGATTGGCATTTAAAACTATATCCGGCCTTGTGGGCCCATCGAACCTCAATAAGAACACCAACAGGAGCAACTCCTTTCTCGCTGGTATTCGGGGTAGAAGCAGTTCTCCCACTTGAGGTTGAAATACCCAGTCTCTGCATCTCATTACAAGGGATTCTGATGAAGAAGCTTATAGGGGGGCACACCTCTCTCAACTAGAAAGCCTAGACGAGGCCAGGTTAAATGCCAACAAGTGACATAGAGCCTATGCTGACCGGATGTGCCGGCAGTACAACAAAAAATTCTATGAGCGAGAAATATATGAAGGAGATCTAGTTCTAAGACTAGACAGCTGGATCGATAAGAAAACCGGTGAAGGAAGAAAGTTCCGGCCCAAATGGTTGGGCCCATATCGAGTCATGAAAGACTACAGAAATGGTGCATATCTCTTATGCACACTAGAGGGTGAGGAATTCAATGAATCAGTCAATTCCTTGCATCTTAAACAGTTTTACGCATGAAGCATCAGCACTATTTGTATAATTATATCTACATTACATATTCATTTAGTTAGGTTCATTTTGTTCACTCGTTTCGTAAAATTTTGTGATCAAGGGACTTATTCTTAAGCAATTCATTACAAACTTCTGATAGTATTGGCAGGAGCATTCAAATCATACTTCTTCATTTTCATAACATCATCAACTGTTTCAGAATCATTTCATCAATTAAAGCAAGATATGACAAAGTCTTAATGGTAGCCATACCAAGGCCTGCATGCTTGTTCTCACTTTTGGTTTCTTCCTAGGATAGGTGTCTTGCCTATGGTCTGTTCTAGAAGCTTCATGGTGTCACATCTATCCTGTATATATATCTCTTTGGAAATGAGAACATTCTGACATTTTTCTCAAGTAAGTAAGTCAAATATAAATCAAACAGAAAATTTTACTTTTACACATTTCCTTGCCCTACCAACCTTCGGTGTTGAGCTTGCATCTCTTACTAGTGACGTAGGGTTGGGAAAGGATGGAAATGCCTTTACTCACCTATGCCTTGTCCATGGTGATAAGCCCGTGCTTCCTACTAGTAGCATGGGGCAAGGTGTAGGGGGTCCTCTTGACAGTAAACATTGAAGGTCATAAGCAAATAGTTCAAACAAACCTTTGAAATCTTGAGTAAAAAACAAATGAATCAGATGTCCAAAATTCCAAGAGAGTTCAAAACCCTGAAAACCAGATTTTGTCAACCAAGTGGCCATCTACGGATCTAAGTCTAGATAAACTGCAAAGCAAGTCACATTCTAAACTATGGAGTCACTTGAGTAGGATAGGTTTGTAGCATCCTAATTTGGTTCCACCAACTCTTTGTCTATCTCTCATCATTACCATTTCAACACACCTCATAGCTTGTGCCCTTTCTAGCTCTCGGTGGTGAGCCCTCGCATCTTACTAGTTGCGTGGAGTTAGGAGTGGGGCAAGTTCATCTGCTCATCATACTAGCTCATCATCACATTTTGTCAAAACAATATGAAGTACCAGAAAATTACTTATAGAAACTAAAGTTCAAGATCACATGGTGTCTGCGTCATCATACATCAGCATCACGAAATACAAAAAGAAAACATTTGTGACATTTGTTCTCCATTGCATACATTCTGAAAAGCATATAAAAACAAAAATTCTAATAAACATCTAGTATACATGTGGAAATGAATCACAAAACTCTAGGTACAAAGAGATCTAGATCCAAAAAGAGGTATATATATATAATCAGGTTTCATGTACAATGCCATCATGCACTAGGCATGGTCAAAACGCTCAATGAGCCTAGAAAATACAAAATGCTCGTATAAACAATCTAGCAAGAGTCACTACAAAAAGAGCCAAGTGGCCTCTCAATCCCTATGGGATCCCTTAGAAGGCACACGACCACGTCTAGGACTCTGGCTACGCCGGTGCTCTGAATACACCGAGGCCTCGCGGTCACGACTAGTATTTGTCATCTCACTACGGGAATGACTCCTCATCAAATGCTCGGCTTTCCTATATCCAGCTACCTCCGTGCGGAGAGAAGTCATAATCTTCGCCGCATGCCAGATAGAGGCAAAAACATCAGTATGCCTACCGGCTGCTGAGGGCTCCCCCACATCCACGGAAAGCTCAGCATGAGTCTTCTCCAAGGGGAGAAGTAGGGTATCGGTACACACTCGGTGAATCAAGTCTCGCCACTCATCAGCAGTCGCTGCAAACAAAGGAGAAAACAAGTTAGAAAACAATCAAGGATAAAACCAAGAGTAAACAAAACAAAAGGAAATAACAAACTAAGACGAGTCTAACTAAAACAAATGTCAGGAGAAGAGTGACAACTCACTAGGATCGCCAGGCCTCCAAGAAGGATCTCTAGGATCCACGCCTACCACTGACTGGTGCCCCTCACCCATGTCTGGGGCAACGTGATGGCCTGCAACAGACTCGCCATCTCCACCTGAGTCCCAAGAGAGTAACTCCTCTGAAACTAGAGTCACCCTCTCTGCGCTCCGCTCTGCCCTCTCGGCCTGTAGGATCTCCTGGGTGTCATGCCACTCAGGATCACTCTCATCCCCCCCACCCATCTCACTGATCTCCATGTCCTCTGTCTCCTCCTCGGTCTCTCCCCCAGTGAACTCCTCAGACTCAGAGTCCACGTCAATGGGCTCATCACTGCTATGAGTGGGACTGGCAACAATCCAAAGTAAGGGTGCCTGAGGAGCACCAGGCTCTCCCTTGTGCACGTACCACCCTCTAGCCATAATAGGAGTACTGGCAGTAACAATAGTCCAACCCTGGCCTCTAGGACCTCCCCGAGCCTCATGGATAGATCTATACACTGGCACCACCGGAGGAAGCATGTCACTATAGGGGAGGCCAAACTGCTGTGGAACTCTGTCAAAGGGGTGTACCTCCAACTTCCCCACCCTATCTATCAACTGGCTGGTGGTCTGGTAGGTAATCATTGTAATGGTCTCCTCTCCCCATACCCCTGCCATGGCCTGATAAGGAGTGGCCTCCATGTCTACAGTAGTCAGGGAAACCACTAGCTAGTGGGGTGCTCTGAGAACTGTCATCCCCATCCACCTCACTACCCTGATAGCCCCAGGATCCTCCACCTCTACACCTCTCCCATATGGGATAATGTGCTCATACACCCAACTCATGACAAGAGTCGGATGGCTCAGTGACTGTCCCTATAAACAGACTACCCTGTATAAGTCATGATAGGTAGTCCCGAGGATATCTACTCCCCAAGCATAGACACATCCATGGCCCTCAATCTGTGTAATAATGGGGGCCCAACAATATAAGAGGGTGTCCCCTCCCTTATCCCCAATCAGTCTGGATGCAAGGATGCCCATGATGGCCTTGCGGAGCAAGGGAATGTCTGACTCAATAATAGAGCAGATCCTCATGCCCTTCTTCGACCCCATCGATACGACCGCATCTCCCATATAGGTGGCCCACTGAACCACCTGTGATCTAGATACAACTGTCTTAAGAGATAGCCGCCGCCCAAGGATCGGAACCCCCAGTATATGGTAAACATCCTCCAGGGTGATAGACCACTCACCCCTAACTCCTAGCAATCAGAAGGTGTTCTGATCTGCATCCCAATAAGAGAACAAGTCACACAATATGTGACTGGTAGGTGCAACATGAGGAACCTGTGCAATCCTCCATATACCAGCCCTCTGGAGAGTATCCCACTCTGCCTGGGAGAGTGCCTCCAACACTGTCGAGAGCCAATCACACTCCCTCTCCCGGCTCCATCTAATGTACTCCTCCTTCTGCATACACCCAAAAACACGCAAAAAGGAGTAAGTTAGTATCAAAATTGCATTGGAAAAACTATTAAGAACATGCAAGAATGCTAAAAATGCAAAAACAAGTTAAGTAAAGTGTTGTTTTGACACTCTGTAATGGACCGCCACCCTGTGCAGGGTGGTGGTTCCGTAACCGCCGCCTTCTAAGGCGGCGGTCCCGTAACCGCCACCCTGCTCAGGGCGGTAGTCTTGTCCCACGAGTTCAAATGGGTCATGTGCCCTAAAAATGCTCAAAAACACAAAAATTGACCATTTTAACTAAAACAAAAGCCTACCCATTAGGCGCCCCCCCTAAGTGACCCTATTAACACTAGCATTTCTAAAAATGACCCCCCCAAGACAAAGATTTCAACATTTTAACATTTTGGGTGCAAAAACGGTAAATCGAGAAGAACTAACCTGAGATCTCGTGGGTCGACGTTCCACTCTCGGAGGCATGATCGCTATCTCACCACAAAAATTTTGACTATACTCTCGTCAAAAACTGTCACCGTGGGTCCCAGAGCTCAAAAACTATCAAATCAACACGCGCAAATGAATACGAAAATGAGCCCGTTTTATATATATATATATATATTTGACTCATTTTTGAATGCCCCTTTCACAGGTTTGGAGTGCCGACGGAGGTAAGTTCTTATCCCCACGCAAATGGTAAGTCCTCATTTCATATTAATTTAGTATTTATTTTCTCGACTTATTTTATCTATCTGCACTTGAGTCCTCTTTTCATTTTGTAGGTAGTGGGAATTTGGATGGCATCATTTCGACACACGGGTGTGTCAGGTATAATTTCTAGCTTCCCATTTTGGGACCGCCATACTCAGACCCACCATTTTACGCCTCTTCATGGCTAAAATGCTTCTCCGAGGGGGCAATATGTACATACCCAAAATTGTAGGGTACTGCACTGCCAGAACGATGTTACACATACCCTAATGATGATATAGGTCACCTCACAAGGTGTTTAGAATCTAGAGAAGCTCGCCAAGTATATGTTAGCATCCCAAATGCTTTATCCAAGTTCCTTGTGCTTTGTTTTATCCCTTGCCCCCCTTTTCTTGGCTTTTTGACCTTCAGTTACGAAACCGCCGCCCTGCCAGGGTGGCGGTCTCGTGATCGCCACCCTGCCAAGGCGGCGGTCCTATAACCACCACCTGCTTAGGGAAGTGGTCCTTCACGCATTCTCCAGCACATTCCTTTGATTGTGACTTGCATGAATTTTCAACATTTACCAGCTTTTCTCAACCGCCTTAGCTTGTATTTATGTTTTTGGTTCCTTGTAATAGTGTTTCTCCATTGTTTAATGGTAAAAGAGTTCCATTCCAAGTTACCCTTTGGTGAATGGGAATTCTATAAATAGCTGGTTTGTTTTCAAACAAATGGCCCCTCACCTTCTCAATTCTATTGTTTAGTCTTTCAATTTCTTGTTTAGAATTCATTTGGTTTCATGTTTTGCATCCATGCTAGTTTTCTTCTGCTATTTAGAGGCCACGTGATCTTCTTGTTTTAGTTTCATTGTTGTTTCATACAATCAGTTAGAGTAAGGTAGTTTTATTTCAGTTTGGAATCCATTAGAGTTGCAGGTTGTGTTCTTCACAGGAAGTAGTGTCTAGAATCTCTCGATACACTTGTGTTATATTCCTGCAATAGATCCAGCTAGGAATTGCATAAGCCAAGCTCTGTCACTTGCGCTATCCCTCTCCTACTCGCATTGTATTCGGTCTATACCCAAAGCTGCCATTGTTCGAACACCTTCTTCTGTTGATGCTAGCATATACACACTTTTCTGGATTCACGTGAACACGAAGGAATGAGGAGATCACACTGAGGGGAAAAAATCACACACGACTGGATTTTCCACTGTTCTGCAAATGCCAGGTTTGAGTTGTCAAAAGTTCTAGTTAAAACATATCAAATAGAGTAGTGAATTATTTCATTTCAGTTAAATTCACTTTCGATATTACCGGGGAAGCTGTGGGGATTGATAGTTTCTGAGAAACTATGATTCATTCCTCACTTCTGAGGTAGGATCGAGAGTCTTTCAATTTAAGTTAATCAGTTATCTAGCTATTTAGGTTAAAATCACAACTGCACAGGCAAGTAGCTATACCAAGCTACCTTGCTTGTTTTAATTTTGTTATTAGACTAGTTGTCATTTTCTGAATATATTAAATAGTTGTTCTTTTAATTCTGTTAAATATTCTATCAAAAATACAAAAATAGAGGAATATATGTATGTTGTAAATATATCTTGCATAATCAGTTTACTTTGCTTTAGTTAGAATTGTATCGTCTTTTGCATGACAATCACGGGACCTAGAGAGCCCAGGGAATACATTTTTGAGCCAATCGTGCCTCAACCAAATCTTCCCGCAGCACTAGCTGACATAGACCAAAATCTCAGAATTCAGGTCTTCATGAACAACATCAGACCTACAAGAAGTTAGCACACAGCTGAGAGGATTAAACATAGAAGACGACAAAGCACACACGTTCTGGTCAAATCAGCCAAATTATAGACTGCCTTGATAGATATCCGTATGACTGTAGAAGGACTTGAAAGAGAGAAAACATTCGGTTGCGACCCACTAGTCCCACAGCCTGATGTGGGAGATATCCTCATTGACATAGACACTAGCTTACAAATTCAAGTTGCCAGAACACCTGTAAGGTATTCTGGGAAAATTGCACAACTTCTAGTTCTAAACATAGAGGCTGAAAAGGCATATGATTACTAGATACTCGGAATTAGGGATTGACTCTTCATATGACCATAGGAGGTCCACAACAACCACAAACTTACAGTTGTGATCCACAAGTCCCACAACCCAACGGGCCTACAAATCAATCCGACGTTGATGCTGGTTTGCAAACATTAGTATTTAGGTCCTCTTTACTCCCACCGAACATTATCGCACAACTCTCATTATTAAACATAGCATCCAATCAAGCTAAGGATTTCTGGACTAAACCAGAGAATCGTCCATAAAACCCCAAAGAATCCACTACACATTTTACCACCATTTTCATGACCTTGTTAGGAAATATATACGAAGCACCCACAGGTCAGTTTCCATGTATTCAACAACCTATAGATAGGATCTCGGCTGAGCTCGATATTGATTGGAGCCTTCGAGAAACTATCCTTGCCAAATGATCCATCACACCTATTCAGGTTAGGAGGGCCTTCTTTGCCTTAGATTCGCAGATCCCATTATTGCGTGTTGAAGACATAAGATTACCCAACTAGTCTGTCTGTAGCCTGTATATTCCATCCCCACCCACTGTCTCAGCACGACCTCGGGAGGTCGGGTGTGAGGAAGAGTTACTTGTAGATTCTCATGCTCGCATGTCACTTTTCCATCGTACAGTACCCTTCTTTGGATGTCACATCGCCAACAATCTTAGATTTTGGGATGTGCTAGTAGTTATGGATGTATGCTACCTTAGATTAACGTTGCTACTTGAACCAATGATGGTTTCATTAACACTCTTGGATGGCCAAGTATCCTTAATACTAGATGACTATGATTTCTCACTATTTGAAATGGTTTCACAGTTGTGATAAATCCAATTAACCCATGGATGTTAATTTTCATAATGTAAATACTGAACAATACAATAATGATTACTAGTGGCAATGTTTGGGGAAATAACCATTTCTGTTCCCTCAGTAAACGTTGTGGATAGTTGTAATCTTCCTCGACAATAACAACAACATTAGCTTATTTCATGCACAAACCATTATTGTGATAAGTTCTAGACATATGGTAAAGTCTTGTTGCTTTAATACTAAGGTCTGGTAAGACCCTATCAATGTACAAAACCAAGTGAAAGGAATGTCCCATTTATTATGTACTTCATAGCCCTTGTTTATAATTTGGAATTGGTAATTATAATTGGTCAAGTTGACCTCACCATGGTACAAGTTCAAAGGGTTGATTATTTGATAATAATGATAAAACTAGACTGGTTAGACTAGATTTCAGTATTGCATAGGGTGTCGCGACAATGTACTACCAATTGTATTGAATCCATGTAATGATGGCAACAAGGTTCTACAGCATCGTAATAAAGGATCATAACCCAATTACTTGTTGTTATATCGTTCCATGTAGCTAAACCCAACCATTACACCATTACTAATATCCCTATATTATGCAAAACATTATCCCCACATAAAAGAGAGCATATCAGAATGGTATTATTACGATCTTCTCCCCATGTGCCCAAAAGATGGTATATACTATTATTGCAAATTGGTCTAGGACCAAAGGCATAGTACACCATGTAACCATTGATTTGGGTATAGCCTCAATTATCGTGCCTTGATAATTGCAAAAGTGGCACCTACTTTGGATGGCCATGCAACAAACACAAATTGTGGGATGGTTGAGTGGGAATATCTTTGAACCCTTGAGAGAAAACATTGCCACTAACATGAAATACTTGTTCCTTAAGCTATGACCACTATCCCAAATTTACCCAACTATATCAGATGACATATGGAGATGTGCTAGTCAAGCCATTGGGTGGGCTTATGACTGGATCAATGATTGGTAACCAAGAATTCTACTCACACTTATTAAATTACATTGGACTAATGTTAAAGAAGTTCCTCTACTCACAGGAGGGAAGCTTCACTGAGGAAGCTAGTTACATGCAACTTTTCCATTCTGTTTTATTTGTCATTTTATTTTTTTGGGTATATTTTGGCAGGAGAATGCACGTAGGACTTTGAATGTTTTTTTCTCAAGTTGTTCACAAGCTCTCCATATTTGGAAGCTATGCAAGTAGGTTTATTTGCTTTAACATCAGCAAGATTCCCACGAATGCTAAAATGAGTTTTTTAGAGGTGATCCAGATATAGAAAGGGACAAGTAATATGGATTTTATAAAACCTACGTAAAGTGTCGCGAATATTGATGATGGGGCAGCGGTTAACATACTTGGAGAATATTTCCTTCATAGGGATGTTAGGTTGCTCGACTTGACTAATGGAATCCTCAACATGAAATACCTGGTGAGAGAGAAATAACATAAATCTTCTTAATCAAGGACATGGGTTCGATCAGAACTCTAGTGCCTTTGCTACATCATTTTCGATTATAATGAATATATATAACAAGAATTTCTCTAAGTATAGACTGTTAATCTCCACAATAATTTTAGGAATCTTCTTGGCTAAGTTCTATGTTTTTATTACATGAAGGAAATGCCCATTGTACATCTGTGGCATGAATTTGTTCCATGAAAGTTACCATACATAAATGTGATTATGTTTTTCTGGTGCAAATTTTGGATGAATCCATATATACCCTATAGCCATATATGGTTTTCTTGCTATGATATATATAGTTCAGGGGTCCACTATATATATATATGAGCTATCCTATATATATATCATATATATATATATATATACCTATATATATATAGTCACTATATCCCTATCATATATAGCCTTATGGGTTTTCGATGGTATGTACATGATTGTTGCTTGTCCATTTACTCAATAAATTGGGGCTTCTACGATCATTTATTATAGGGAACTTACGATTATGAATACTTAGATTTGACTTGACTGTTATGAATTAAATCATTTGAGTTGATATTGACCGATAAAATGGGTAGGTATACTTGTGGTTAATAATGCTTTGCAAATTATCGGTCCTTCTTCTGAATTCATGGACCAACCTAGAAACCCATCTTCATGTGGCACCAATTTCATGTTATAAAATGGCATGAGCACTACCATGGAAAGGGTAGATATGACTTTTAGGTATATGTTAAGGCAGTGACCCATGATGATACCTTATAGGAAAATGATTGATTTATACTCTCAATGCTTTATCCAATTCATCTAATGAGGTAACCACCTATCAGGAGTTGTAAGGGTTTTTTGAGATGACTCCAGGGTAAGTGGAATTTACCTTAATAGCTGCAAACCATTCTGATCTATACAGTTGATACTACCACTTTCATATTTGTTATAGATAGGTTTTTTGTGGAACTAAGTATACGTAGTCCAAAATCTCTCTTTATGAGTATTTTCCTCAGCTATACCACATTGTCATCATACGTTGGGAATGAAGGCACAATGCTTGATCCAGTATCGAGGGTGATGAGATTCACTTATTGCCTTCAACCATCTTACTTAAATCCCTAATTGACATACCACATGTTATATCCTATCAGTGATGAGGATAGCCCTGCATGGGGACTATCAAATAGAGATCTTCCTGCGCCTTAAGGCTTATCACCGCTGGGCTATACAGTGCTTGTATATTTATCTATATATGTACTAATTTGTTATATATAGTTCCACTTTAAATGACCATGGGTGTTATCTGGTTCTACTACATGTGGTATATGTACATATGTGGTGAATTTGTTTGACCATGGCTGAATCCTCCACCCTTGAATGCGATCTATGAATAAACTACTCACTTACATATCAATTCAATAGGGTATCAGAGTAGCTCTGCATAGTAAGACATGGAAACTATGTGCCACTGAAGGATTATATGCATTAAGCACTTATTTCATTTTGTAACATTGCAATTTAATTACTTAGTAGACCATGGTATTCACACCATGCATGTTATTTATATATACGGTTCATTATATTGCAGCATGAAACAAAGGTAAATGATGGATAACAATTCATCCTAGTCATTTTGCTAATCCTTGAACCATGTGCAAGTTTTATACCATTAACATCTATTCAGTTGCAAGCATAGAATTCCGTTACTTCCTGAGTTTAAGACCAGGTAAGTAGGTTGAGATAACTTCCAAGATTGTTTTGAGTCAATGTGAAAGTGATCCCACTAACTTCTTCTAGGCATCCACACCCCTCCCTGTCCATCCCTACGAAATACCACTGATTGTTAAGGATTCAGGCCCATTGTATTATATGACCGTCTATGCACCAGTCATGTTCTCTTTGACCTATTGCCACTCTTTGTAACAAATCTGAGATCTAGTTCCGAAAAAAATATCATTTGAATTTGTGTTTAAGACTTGTCTCATTATTGTTGTTAATGATTAAATATATATTGTGAAATGGGCACTTAGTAGTTATCATTAATACATATACCTCATCCCAATCCTATGTCTTCTACATGTTATCATATAAGTGAACCCTAAGTCTTACCACTACCATCACCTCTCAATTTTGATCTACATGTAAAGAAACATGATATCCTTTGATTCCATCTATTGTGTTACCCGATCAATTTACATATACCATTTTAGATATGAAACTTATTGGCATCATATTCCATTCAATCCCGCTTGCCCTGAAATTGTTTGCTCACATGAAGGTTTGACACAATTAGGATTCACACTCAATTATATCCTCCCCCCATCTCACTCCCCCAACCAATATCATGGATATGTTCTCATTACTGTTATTTATGGCCTTTGTGTCTTCCATTTGTTAGTTTTTCTTACACGTACACCATGTTCCTCTCCAATCACGCTAACAAAAGTTTGGCTTGACTATTTTGGTGGCACTCTTTACCCCACCCATACTGATATTACCTTTCCCATGCCCTTTTTCCCCATTACCATTTGTAATGACTCTTTCCTTGGATATACCCCAAACCTAACCCACTAGCACTCACATGATTGTCCACAACCTCCTTTTACCGATGAAGAATACGCTATGGGCATGTATAATTTGCACCACACTGGCTCTCTCTATGATCAACCTCATAATATTGCCTATTATGTGTCCAATCTAAATCCTTTTGGTTATGAACCTGAAACTAATGATATCCTTGATGAGTTTACCTAATTCTTCACACCTTGCACACTTCAAGGTATCACACTTTCTCCCCCTTTCCGTCACTATCAATTGTCTATAGTACTACACTTCATGCTTTACGCTTCATGTCTAAACTTTCTACGCATACTCAATTTGTTAGTACACACATTGTAATGTCATTCCCTGATGAAATAATCTAGTGCTACGATTCACACTTGACTGTTGAGGGCACACTTGATCAATGAACCTCGCATATTTTACACTTCACACTCAATGTGTTTTCTAACATCTACTCTCACATAATACACTCATTACCCAATGATGAAGTCTAGTACTACCGTTCACACTTGACTATTGAGGGCATACTTCATCAATGAACATCATATCATACGCATTTCACACTCAGCACTTCACGATACATATTTTCTAGCAACTACTCTCACATAACACATTCATTTCCCAATGACGCACTCTTGTTCTATGGTTCATTCTTGATTGTTGAGGGGGAATTTCTAAATGAGCCTCATATCATACACATCTGCTGGGGGCAACATGGATCCTCCTCTCTTCACATCTTGCACATCGCAACACACCATCACACTCACATAACATTTGCATATCTTGGTTACATTTACTCTTGTTAGCTTATTCTACTTACATGTTACACTTTATTTTCTATTTTAGTTGGATTCTTAGTATTTTATCGTCTTTTCCTATATACACATTCGCATTCACTTGGTATCTTGAGGTGAATGCATGACTATTTTAGATTCTTACATGATGCATGATACTTGACACTGCTCTTTACCAGTCCCACCGAGGATCCTGGGGGCATCTACCTTTTCTACTCTCATACTCTACACATAATAGGTTCTATTGTTACATCATTTAATTTACTATCACTTATTTTTCATTGTTATATACATGCTTTGATATACTACTTATCTTTTTAACATG
>CM034147.1:281255913-281385255 GCA_019776745.2 Taxus chinensis | reverse complement strand
CATGTTAAAAAGATAAGTATTAAGCAAAGCATGTATATAGCAATGAAAAGTAAGTGATAGTAAATTAAATGATGTAACAATAGAACCTATGATGTGTAGATTATGAGAGTAGAAAAGGTAGATGCCCCCAGGATTCTCGGTGGGACTGGTAAAGATCAGTGTCGAGTATCATGCATCATATAAGAATCTAAAATAGTCCTGCATTCACCTCAAGATACCAAGTGAATGTGCATATGTATATGTGAAAAGAGGATAACATAATAAGAATCCAACTAACATAGAAAATAAAGTGTAACATGTAAGTAGAATAAGCTAACAAGAGTAAATGTAACCAAGATATGCAAATGTTATGCGAGTGTGATGGTGTGTTGAGATGTGCAAGATGTGAAGAGAGGAGGATCCATGTTGCCCCCTAGCAGATGTGTATGATATGAGGCTCATTTAGAATTTTGCCCCCTCAATAATCAAGAATGAACTATAGAACAAGAGTGCGTCATTAGGAAATGAATGTGTTATGTGAGAGTAGTTGTTAGAAAATATGTATCGTGAAGTGCTGAGTGTGAAACATGTATGATATGATGTTCATTGATGAAGTATGCCCTCAATAGTCAAGTGTGAATGGTAGTACTAGACTGCATCATCAGGTAATGAGTGTATTGTATGAGAGTAGATGTCAGAAAACACACTGAGTGTGAAGTGTAAAAGATATGAGGTTCATTGATCAAGTGTGCCCTCAACAGTCAAGTGTGAATCGTAGGACTAGATTATTTCATCAGGGAATGACATTACAATGTGTGTACTAATGAAGTGAGTATGCGTAGAAAGTTTAGACATGAAGTGTAGAGCATGAATTGTAGTACTATAGACAACTGATAGTGATGGAAAGGGTGAGAAAGTGTGATGCACCGAAGTGTGCAAGGTGTGAAGAATTAGGTAAAATCATCAAGGATATCATTAGTTTCAGGTTCGTAACCAAAAGGATTTGGATTGGAGACATAGTAGGCAATATTATGAGGTTGATCATAGAGAGAGCTAGTGTGGTGCAAATTATACATGCCCATAGCGTATTCTTCATTGGTAAAAGGAGGTTGTGGACAATCATGTGAGTGCCAGTGGGTTAGGTTTGGGGTATATCCAAGGAAAGAGTCATTACAAATGGTAATGGGGAAAAAGGGCATGGGAAAGGTAATACCAGTATGGGTGGGGTCAAGAGTGCCACCAATATAGTCAAGCCAAGATTTTTTGAGCGTGATTGGAGAGGAACATGGTATATGTGCAAGAAAAACTGACAAATGGAAGACACAAAGGCCATAAGTAACAGTAATGAGAACATATCCATTATATTGGTAGGGGGAGTGAGATGGGGGGAGGATATAATTGAGTGTGAATCCTAACTGTGTCAAACCTTCATGTGAGCAAACAATTTCAGAGCAAGCAAGATCGAATGGAATATGATGCCAATAAGCGTCATGTATAAAATGGTATATGTAAATTGATCGGGTGACACAACAGATGGAACCAAAGGACAATGCATGAGATCTAGTGCATGTATAGTATCCTGGAAAGGGATCATGGTTGTAGTAGATGGGGGAGGTTTCTTAAATTTATACTCACTTTGGCCAATGGAAAAAGAAGTTTCTTAGAAGTAGGATTCATCTATTTCAAGAGGAGTAAAGTTGAGATTTTACAATTTTTCATCGGTAAGCTCGACAACATCAACCTCATCATCAGAATCATCAGTGCTAGAATTATCTTGTTGGATAACATTATCAAGGATATTAAGAGGAGTGGAACTAGATGTAGAGTTGGGAGGAGTGGCAATAGGTCAGGTACTAGTGGTGCTAGAGGGAGATGAGGTGGGTGATATAAGATCATTGGTATGTGTAGGGATGGAAGGGAGGGATGTGGATGTAGAAGAAGTAGTGGGATCACTAGATTGACTGACATCATATGTATTGATACTATGGTATGAAATAGGATGCAATGGAAGTATAGGCATGCAAGTGAATAGATTTATGGGATAAAACTTGAATGGATCAAGGATTAACAAAAATAGTATGTTCATATCCATCATGTAAAAATTAAACACACTGATGAACCGTAGAAGGAACAACATGCATGGTGTGAATCCATGGTCTACCAAGTAATAAATTGAACTAAAATGATGTGTTAATGATATAAAACAGAGTGGGAAGGGTTTTATGTCCAATGTGTAAAGGTAAGGTGATGGTTCCAATGCATGTGTGAGTAATGGAATCATAAACACAAACAAGGGTGGAGGATTTAGTGATCAAACTATCAGGAATTTGTAATTGCGTGAGTAGTGAAAGAAAACATAGATTTATAGTGGAACCATTATCAATTAGTACATTCTTGATATAGATGGAGCCGATAGTAGCGGTGATAAGCAAAGGCGTAAGAAGATCTCTAGTGATAGTAGGTGGGATATCCTCATCACCAAAGGATATAACATGTGGTACATTTTTGAGGGATTGAATAAGATGGGTGAAGGCAACAAGTGAATTATCACTTTCGATATGGATGAAGCATAGGGTAGATTCTAATGTATGATGACAATGTGGTACACTACGTAAGATATCATAAAGAGATATTTTGGCATGTGTATTCTTTAGTTGCTCAATGATATCATAACCTTTGGAGGTGGTGGTATGAATTGTACATGTAATAATGGTGGGATGGAGATAGGTGGAGTTGTAGGAAGCTAGGTCTGGCGGGTAATGACCACATTAATGGTTGGATCAAGCATTGGAGTATTGAAGCAGGGAGGATATTGGGTACAGACTTACATAAAATCAGTAGCGGTGGCAGCCATGCCAAAAACATTAGTTAGTGCATAAGATGGGTAAGAAGATTGGTCCATGAACTCAGAAGAAGGAGAGAGAATTCGATGCATATTTAAAAGGTAGGGTTTGATCGGTTAGGTTCACCAAATGATTTAATATAAATTAAATTAAATCTAATTTTAGAGCAACTACTGTAGTGTATGATGTACAAATGATAAAATACAGTAAATGGACAAGCAACAATCATGAAATAATATAAAACCCTAAACAAATGAGAGGGAGAGAGTGACTTATATTGTAGGTTTGTTTAACTGATTTTTACGAAGCTCAAATTCAGAGTGGACCCCTGAAATCTTATTCAAGCTAGCTAAATGTATGTCGAAATATTTTGGATCACCCTGCACCATAAAGACCTTCCCTCAATGTAGGAACCTGAATTCCTGAAACAAAGTGGAGGGAATTTCCATCATGCGATGAATCCAAGGATGACTAAGGATCCTATTATAGTTGGTTTCTCGGTCTATATTATAAAACTCAGTTAGCACCGTCTTAGGCCCGAGGGTGACTGGAAACACTATAGTTATGATCGACGTTTCCTTGAGGCTGTCATAGCCTCTCAGGGTGTTTCATGTTGAGGAGCAACTGGTCTCTCCGTAACCTAACTTTTGAAGGAAATAGAAGGGAACTATGTTAACCACTGCCTCGTCATCAATCATCGCACACTTTATATAGTTGTTGTAAATCCAAACTTGTAAAAACTAATTTGGATCACCTCTACAAGCTATTTTAGCATCCGTGGGAATCTTGTTGATGTCAAACACAAATCCAACATCTCTTTCAGGCTACCCTGGAGGATAGACATCAAACTCCATGTGGTTTATTTGTGATTCTGGAGGAGGGGTGACATTAATCAAATGGCCAAGACCTAGTGCTTTTAGAAAAGTGGCTCTGTGAGCAGGGCAATTCTTTAACAAATCCAAGAAGGAAATGTGAGAGAATGCTTGGTTAAATCACTGATCAAGTCATAAGCTTCTACTGGCTTGACTAACACATCACAAATGTCATCTAATATAGTTGGGTAGATCGGGATTGGCTAGGAAGAATAATCTTTGGTTCTAGTGGCAGCGTTAATCTAAGGCTCAATATACAAATCCCATAATTTTTGTTTGTTGGCGGCCATCCAAAGGAGGTGCCACTTATGGGCTTGACGAAGTTGAGGCTTCACAATCATGGGTCCATATTACAATGCCTTTATTTGAACCATTGCGATCTATTCTAGCATCTTTTGGGCATGTGGGGAGAGGATCGTTAAAGATTCTGAGTGGTGTGTTTTGTGTGTGGATAACGACCCCATGTAAGTATTATAAGTTGGTGTGGTTGGGTTTGCCAAAAACATGTCAACAAATAATTTTCTTTGATCCTCTGGAAAATGTTGTAGAAAATTGTTACAATCACGACATGTTCTTTCATCATGCCCACAAACCTTATGGAAACCGCAATATAAATTAGGATCATAATCTTGAGGCCTTTGAATTGTACCTTATTGTGGTACGAAATTATGATTATTATTCAATTGTTGATTGTTATAGTTAATATTTGGGAACCCTTGCCCTTGGTTTTGGAATTGATTTAGATACCCGCCTGGGTATTGATTGGGGCCTTGGGTATGTGTCCGTCTTGGTTACTGAGGTTATTAATGTTGTTGTTGTTGAGGAAGATTAAAATCCACAACATTTACTGAGGGTGAGAAGTTATTATTTCCTTGATTATTGCCACTTTTGTTGTTTGTAGTATTTTCATTGGGAGAACTAACAACGTTGGGTTTCTTGGGTTAATCAGTTACACCGTCAGTCGTAACCCCACGATTATTATTAAGGATTTTTGATTCTTGATTATTTTTCATGTTGTTGGAGTAACTGAGGTTATTTTGGTTAGGAGTAACTAACTTTCCATTTGCTCCATAATTTTTACGGCCATTGTCAATGGCCGCTTGGTCAATTCAGAGAGCACCCTCTAACACCCTCAAGAACTATGCATGATAGAAGTTCCCAGGGGAGGACAGGAGTACATGGGTGATAGTGACTGGATATAGGTGCTAGTGTCCACCCAGATGCTTAGGTTATGATCCTTTTTGTGTAGGAGGAGCTTCGTTGTTAGTTTCCTTTTGTCGCTATGATCTTGATCCAATGTCATTGATTGTACATTTAACCTATAAAGAAATATACCTAGTTGCACATGCCCACAAATCACATCAAATATAAAAATAAAGAAGCAGAATGTGGAGTCAGATTGACCTCGACAGTCACCCTAAGAGTGATCTTACAACTGAGAGTTGCAGTACATATCAGACTCCATGTAGTTCTATGTGAAAGTGTATGTAATGATGCCCTAGGATGCCCTTGTGTAATTTGCACAATGATAATAGGCTAGATCAAGAATATAGCAAATGTATAGAATGTGTGGGATGGGATAAAATGGAATTCCCCTCCTATGTTGTGTATGCGGCCCTTGTCCCTTGAGTGAGTGTGCTAGATGGATGTTTTGTAATGTTCGTGTGCCTTTGTATGCAAGCTTAGTTGATACTATATAACGATAATGCTTAGACCCTTATTTGAGAGCAATAATTGTGTATATATGTGATTCCCTTGTTTGAATTTTATAATTGACAATTGGAAGGCCAACCTAAAAGTGTAAAAGATACCAAAGAAGTAAAAGAGACGTAAAAGAGTGAGAAAAGTGGAGAAACGGCTAGAAGTTCTCATGAGGGACATAAGCGCTTGGGCATTAGTGTCCTAATTTGGCACGAGTGTCTAGGGCCATAAAAGATAAATCAATAAAATACTGACAAGGTTGTAGGGTGTGTAAGGTAAATAAAAGTATAAGAGACAAAGCAAAAGGCCCAAAAGACATTGTCAATGACTAGTTTTCTTGCTTAGGAATCATGTATATATTAATATGCTCTAGGACCTATAACTATACCCAAGTACATGATTTTATGTCTACATATGGAGTATTTAGGACCTAACTTAGAAAGAATCAACAAGATCAACTGGGAATCTATTTCCTAAACTTTACATTCCTTTAAAATCAATCTAGTGTGGATAAAATTTGATAAGTCATGTATGTTTTTAAAGTCACTGGATTTAATCCTAGTAGTTTGTTTTCTAACTCATGTGCTCTCATGTCACTTTATTTTCCAAACATACCGTCTAAAGTTTTCCATGTTTCATTAGGTGTGTCAGAAGCCTCGATGTGGAAAAACAAGTTTGGAGAAACATACATACCAAGGAGACCTAAGGCCTCATCACATCGGTTCATCCACTTAGATTTTTTAGGCTCATCATCAGTTTTAGTATCAAATCCCATGGTGAAGTGAACTAAACCATTACCCCTTAGTTTCATTACCATTTTTGATCTCTATTCGAAGAAGTTGAATGACATGAGAAAAGGTACTGAAAGAGAATCCATCATGAGAGAGAGAGAAACATGAATGTAAAAGGAAAAGAAAAACACACACAAACACACCCCATAATAATATTTTCACCCCATTTTTGTGACACTTTATAATTTAGTGTGTTGATTACAATTAGGTGTGAATATGCATCGACAAAAATCGGTCACTGACGTTGTAATCAACGTAATAATGCGTAAGCGTGGAGACCACAATTAGTTTCAACAATCACAGAACTTCATCACCGTAAACAAGCACGAAACTAGTGAAAAATAAGAGAAGGGGAGAGAAAAATAAGTCCTATCTTATAAAAAGCATCTCACGTTGTAGCATAAACCATCTTGCCATAAGACTATGGTGGAAGCGCTCACTAGTCCGCAATCAATGAAAAGGGAAATACAATGCAAAAAATAAGACTTGAAACGAGTCCAGAGGATCTCTAGGACACAGAAAAGGTTCTTGGAAGGAAAAATGAGGCTTTGAAAAGCGCTACACACTCCAACAAAATGTTACTAGAAAGAAAAGTCCAATAACACTGTTTTCAAATTTTTATTTTTCCAATAATTTAATTTTAAAAATTAAAGGAAATTAAAAAAGAAAAAAAGCTAATTAAACTCTGAATTAACACTAACTGAAATGATTAAACCTCCTAGATTTTTTCCTCCTTAATTAATTAACAATAACCTTAATTTGATTAATCCTTCCTTTTAAATTAAATGAGCCCACTTAATAATTAATTAAGACTATAAAGGACTTTAGATTAAAATAAAGTTCTAAGTTTAAATGAGTTAAATAATTAAAAAAGGCGGGCTCAAAAAAATGAAAGGGAGGAAGGGTTGGTTTAGGGTCAAAGAAGGAGGGCAAGGGCTCCACGTAAAGTGGGTTTGGTCAAGCATTGGGATCGATGCAATGAGCTAAGAGGGAATACGCGAGTGGGTGAAACACATGAGGCAAAATGAGTAGTGAACAACTCGGTGAGGCAGGTTGATGTTGAAAAATATCAATGGAAAACACACAGAACAAGGTCTAAGATAACACACGCCAAGACAATGCAAAGGCCGAAGCAAGGATTGACGGTGGTAATACAGGGTAGGGAGTAATTCAACATAGGATGACCAAGCGAGGAGTCGAGATTGAATGCAAGGTTGGGCACAAGCGACCAGAGCCAAACGAGGTTGGGCCAAGGCGAGAGTAAGCAGGGTTGGTCTAACAGGGAACTAGTAGGGTCGATGACCAAGGAGCCAAGGATGGGTGAGGGGAGCATAATACAGGGACCGAGCTCGAGCTCACGACAGACCAAACCAACATAACAAATTAGCTCACAAGCCAGGTAATAACAACACACGATGAGCTAAGGCACAAGATAGATCAATATGAATCACTAACCAAGAATAGAGAAAACTAAGCTCAAACCAAATGTAGCCAAAGACCAACCTAGAGAGAAAAAGAGCCAACTCAATGTAGGAAGAATACCCAACCCAACTTGAATCGATGCAAAACCAAACAGCTCACCAGGTAGGACAAACAGCTCGTCAGGGAGCTCACTGAGCTTTATAGGAGCTTGGTTGAGTTGGGAGGACGCTTAACAAGAAGGGTAGCAGTAAAAAACAAGATAAGAGGCAGGGGGAGGCTTCAAATAGATATTTTTCAAGAAAATTTTCGCTTTTAATGAAAAATAAATTAGATAAAACCAAAAAATAAACCTACCTTTGAATTATCTTTCCCTCCAAATTTAGCCACAACTAGCTAAATCTGGCAGAGAAACCCCTTAAACTACACATGCAAAAAACCCGATACAATACAAACTCCAAAAAAAATATTGTTAAGACCACTCCACGAGATTCTAACAATGATAAAAAACTTACACGATAAGCACACATAATGAAATCAAAAGTAATTAGCAATTAGATAAAAATGAATGCACGTTTACCAAACAACTACTATGATACCATGTGATATTGTTTTGCAATGATCAATACATAACCCCGTGCACATCAAAGAGGTTGCACTCCAATGGTGACGTGAATGCTCCAAGTAATCAACAACCGAAATCAAACAATGAGGAAAATAATGCATAAAGAATAGGTCTAATCATACTCATAGATAGAAATAAGAGGGTACATATGAGAGTGTTGTGTAACTCCTATGCCTAGATAATCATTCCCTCCATAAGGGAAAGAGGAGTTATGATTTCAAAATGGAATGTAAGTGTACGAAAGAAAATAAACACGTGACCTTCTTCGCACCCGACTTCCTGAGGTCATGCCGAAACATCCGATGTAGAATAGAAATGGATGTGTATGTGTATGTGTGGTGATGGTGGGTAAGCTAATGAGGCAACCTTATATTTTCGACATGTAATATCGGGATATGCGAGTCTAAGGAAAAGAATGCTCTCCTAACCTAAAGTGGTGTCATGGATCGATCTGATATGATAGCTTCTCGGAGACTCCAATCAATATCGAGCTCTGTTGAGATTTTATTCACTAGTTATTGAACCCACAAAAAGTGACCTGTAGGTGCCTCTCATATATTTCTTGACAAGGTCATGGAAGTAAGGATGAGAGGCATAATAAAACCACAAGGACTATGGATGATTATTTAGTCTAGTACATAAATTCTTAGCCTGACCGACTGCTATGTTCAACAATGAAAGTTGTGTGATGATATCAGGTAGAAGTGGCGAGGATCTAAATATTGACACACATAAACCAGTGTCAATATCCACTTGGTTAGCAGGCCTGTTGGGTTGTGGGACCTGAGAATCACAACCAAAAAATCATTGAGGTTGTGGTCCTATTATGGTCATGCGCGTAATCACACCTTGTTTCCAGGAGTAGTCTAATAATCGTAGGCTTGATTAGCAGAAATTTTTAGCATGTTTAGTTGTTCTATTTTCTCAGAAAACATAATAGGTGTGCGTAAGACTGTCAAACGTAAACTTGTATCAATTTCTGATATCAATTCTAGCCCATTGGGTTGTGGGACCAAAAGATCACAACCGTACGTCTTTTCTTGTTGTGTACCGTTGATGGTCATGTAGATTGAGTTGAAGTGATTTTAATAAGAAAACTAACTATTAAAGGAAATCTAATCTATGTTTTTGGTGTTTTTATAGTATATAAGAGAAAAACAATAAAAGCAAACAAGTCTAACAAAATTAAATGTTTTTGATCTTTTCTGGTTTTTAAACAATGCGTCTAATCTAATAAACAAATTAAATACAAGTAATCAACCGAATGTAGTTAATTAATTGTGTGAACATGTGAATCTAAATCTAAAACAAATAACCTAATTTAATCAAAACCCTTCAAACCCTACCTCATAGGTGAAGAACAAATCATAACCCTAAAAGAGTTATTGTTCCCCACAACTTCCCTGGTAATGTCAAAGAACAAGCTTTCTAATTATTTGATCTACTTGTATTTTCCTAATCAATTGAAATGAACAATTCTACTACTCTATTTGACATGTAATTGAAACTAACGATTTGAAATTGATAACTTGACAATGAAGTAAATAAATAATGATTCCAACCTGGGTAAGAAAGAGCTTTGGAAAATCTAGTTGTATATGTGTTTGTCCCCTTAGTTTGTTCCTTTCTTGCTTTGTGTGTTCATGTGAGTCCAAGGGATTGGGAATGCAAGAACAACAACAGAAGAAGGCGCTTGAAAAATGGTATCTTGAAGGCAGTCTAGTTGCAATACAAGTATAAAATGAACATGTGACCTTCTTTCACACTTGACCCCCCAAGGTCGTGCAGGAGCAGCTGATGTTGAATGTGTGGATGAATGACTACGAGAGAATCAATGACTAAGATCTGGTAGTGTGACTTCCTAGTAGAAAAATTGGCAAAGGGGAGATTTGGAGGCTATGAACGGGTAACGTAAATTCCCTATGGTTTGTTTTCCTAACTTGGATATAAGTGTTGATCTAGTTTGAAGTGTCCAAATTAACTAAGTTGAAACTGATAATCTATGCTATTGCTGAAAGGAAACTAATCTAAACAAATCACAAAACTAAAATATTACAATCACAAACAACCATTTCCTTCTATTCTAAATAATTAAAATATTTCTGCACTAAAACTAAACAAGCGAGATAACCTAGTGTGGTTATTCACCTGTGTTGAGTGTATTGAAACTAAACTAACTTAAAACAAGAAATTTTTCAAGTGATCTATGATATGTAGACAACCTCCTACAGATATTATCTCCTTCAGATCCACAAGGATGGGAAGAAGAGGATCCATCACTGAGGGTTGCTATGAAAGATTCAAACCCTCTTGGAAATTAACTAATTACCTAAAAAATGAAAGGAAATTGATTTCTACTCTATTTGATATGATGAAACAATAATAAATTGCAAGAATGAAGGAAATTAAACAAAAAATCCAACCTAAAATTCATAGAATAGAGGTAAATCTAGCTTTGTAGTAATTTTTCCCCTCAGTTTATCCTTTCTTTCTCTTTGTGTTCATATGAGTCCAAGGAATTAGAAACGTAAAGGCAGTAGCAGGAGAAGGTGCTTGAGTAATGACAACTTGAAGGCAATCTGGTTACAACGCAAGTGGAAGAGAGATAACACAAGTGAACAGAGCTTGGATATGTAATTTGCAACAGGATTGTGACAACAATACTATGCAAGATACAAAAAAAATCTTAGGCCTTTTGCTTGAATATAGTAATGGATTATATAAGAATTGGGGTTGGGATGTGCCTTCATGAACAAGGCAAGAAGAGGCAGTTCCAACTAAGGCACACACAAAAATAGAAGAGGGAAGGAGAACCAAGCAATCAAAACTATTTTTAGACCAATCGGTTTGCAAACGCACCCTAAAAGTGAAGTTAAGTGAAGCGTCACATGTTAAAAACACGCATGATAGAATCTGAAAAAATCACTCAAGACCACCACCCTACGCAAGGCGGTGATCACAGGACTGCCGCCCTGCCTGGGCGGTGGTTTCAGAACTGCTGCTCAGGCAGGGCGGCAGTCTTAGCACTAAAGGCCAAAAACATGCACAAAATGAAGCAAAAAACTAGAAAAAGCATGGAAAAGCTATGTAAGGATGTCTATGCTATAAATATACATTGCATATGGGTTTAGGAGCTCGAACATCTTCTGAAAGGATGTGAAGCATCATTGGGGACTTTTGTAACCATTTTCTGACAATGTAGCACATGCAAATTTTGGGTGCGTAAAGTAACTCCTATAACGCCACTGACGCATTTGAAAATTATAGGTTTTGTGATAGAATCTTCCATGTGTCATATAACTCCTATGATCTATGATCTCACCTAAGTGTGATGACTCACCATATGAGGTGGATAAGACATCGAGTGATGACGAGGAAAATAACACACACCAACATGCATGATTATTCCTTTACTCTACTAAAACCCCATTTACCTTATCAATGACTTTCCACCAAGTCAGTACCTCATAAAACATTCAACAAGCATGAAATATCAATAATTACTCATTTGTTTGGGTCAAACAATTTCGCAAATTGTGATCTACCATTATTGAACCTAAGGAAACTCATTATTCTTAGTGAAATATTTTATACCAAGGGATTTTGGTGGGTGGTATCTTTATTCATATGGGTATTTCCACATCCATGTGTCATTCTTGTGGTCAAGTCTCTCAAACACCTTTTTTTATTTTTGTGGGTGAGCTCAACATGATTGACAATGGATTTGTTCCTTCTTCAAACCCTTTAGGCATCAACCATTTTTCTTGAAGCATGTTTCTTCTAGGTACTTTTCATTATTTGTTACAAAATAAAAATATGGAATGTTTTTTGTATTGAAATTTTCTTTTAGAAACCCCGACTAACACCATCGGGGTCCCCCTATCTATATATAACTTCTATTTTATACAAGATATGATGGAGAGATGAAATTATGTAGTTTTTAATCATGAGTATTTAGAAATATATTTTAATATTATAATTTTTTTTGAATCATTAAATGCAATATTGTATATTCAAGTTCAAGCATAAAAGTGGATTTCAACGTGGAAAACCATTAAATTTTTATTAACCACTAGGGAAACATCCCTTATAATGTGAGTAGAGTGCCTCTAGATTCCCTTAACCATGAATCTTTTTGACAAGGAGAGTGATGTAGCAAATGTAGAAGGGGTTGGTGTAGGGTTTGTGGTCACTTTGAGTTTTCCATACTTCCCCTCACTAGAAACATGTGGCTATAGAAGTTACCCCTCCTTTAGGATGGAGATTATGGATTTATGGGCTCATATATACAAGAAAAATTTCATCACATAAATTACATTGTTTCTCCTCTAAGGCCTTAAGGAAATGAGGGGGAGGAAGAAAATAATGAAGAATGAGAAGGTTAGGATCCCTTACATGTATCTAATCATCCTTATGGTGATGGTGGTCAGGGAGATAAGACAGACAGTTCACCACTGCCTCTTCCACCATCAACATGGTTGGTGACTCTAGTGACTTAATTTAACATGGTTACTACTATTTTATAATGTTTATGACCTTATATACTGTATTACAAAGAGATCATGATCTAATTTTGATCAATTTTTATGGATTATAATTCTTTGGGATGAGAGAAATAAAGGTGCATCCTTAAAAATATTCATGGAAATCAAATATTCAATGACTAATCATCTAAGATCTTGCCTAAAAACATATGAAAAGCATGAAAAATAAATAAATAAGAAATATGGTATTGGTGTTTTATTTGGCTTTATCAAGTGGATACTAACCTTGATTTTCTTGTCCAAATATGGCTTAATTAGGTCTTCATTATGTCTGGTTATATTAATCTAGGTATGGGTGGTGCAAATCTACCCATAGCTTGCTCATCCATCTCCTCTTCTTCAGATGCGAGTCTCTTTAAAAATGTAACAACATCTTATAATATTGTTTTCAATTCTTTAAGAATTGTGTCATTCATATCTTTTATCTTAAAAATATATTAGTTTGCCTTCTTACCACCATTGATCGATGGAATAATTTAGTATTAATGGGCCTTAGACTTGACATTACTTTGCTACAACATTTTCTCAGAGTATGTTTTATAACTACATATCTTCTTACATGTATTTATGTTTTAAAACTTACAAAATATAATTGTATGTGTCAATAAAATTGTTAATTTATATATTTCATTAAATAAGAGTTTTTATTAAATTATAATGTTATCACTCATGGGAATTTGGTGGAATTGATGTACCCTTATGACCGTTACCCTAAGTTGAATAAAATTTAGGATTATGATATTGACATATGTGAAATAAATCCATAAAAAAAAATAACCCATTCTATTAAATGATATGACATCACAACTACAAGTAAATATTTAAAATGTAAAGATTTAATTCACTAGCCACCAAGGAGGATGTTGATATGTGGTAAACATTTGTACTAGAAGATAAACTAGGAGATATATATTACACAATGGATAACTAATACACTAGTAAACCCAAACATATTTGATTGAAGAACAACTTTGAAACATATTGCTACTTTTACTCAATGACAAAGAATAAGGGAAAGTATATTGGTGTACAATGTTCAATAAGGGTAGGAATAAGGATTAATGTGATCATAAATGGGGAAGACATTTCTTAACTGATTTTCCTATACTACAAC
Source organism: Taxus chinensis (assembly GCA_019776745.2). Lineage (NCBI taxonomy): Eukaryota > Viridiplantae > Streptophyta > Pinopsida > Cupressales > Taxaceae > Taxus > Taxus chinensis. The sequence continues at coordinate 281,371,367 of CM034147.1, read as the reverse complement.
AAGATACAAATGACTATGAGACATATAAGATACTAAAAAAAATGCAAGTTGTATTCACTATCAAATGTTTTATGGTCATTTTGTCTCTCTATTGGTTGAACAATTTGGATATGTACATCATCACAAGAAGATGGTTACAAAAAATGATGTTATAAAAGGTAACAATTACATCAATTTATTTATTTCTTGAGTGACAGTTGGTATTCTTGCAGATGTGGAAATTGAAGTTCCATCTTGTGGTATGTTGATATATGCTCTGACATGATGCACCTATGGGGAGTTCTACTTGGTTTTCTATGTAGTGGCAGAAAGCTAAGGTAGGGATGTTATGTTTTGGAGGTCATGCATAGTTGTAACACTGTGAATTGTTGTACAATACTATATGAATCTTTGAAATTATGAGGTACACACACTACAACAAGGAACTAAACATCATGGAGGATTGAGACATCGTGTAATAATATAATGTTGCACAATAATATACAAGATAAGACATCAATGTGTGAAGATATCATGTATTCATGTGTGCGACACAAGATGTCATGAAGGTGAGGATACCGAGGTCCCAAGGAAGAGAGTGCAACCTATGTGGCTATGCATGAATCGACATGCACACCATTGATTTATTTTACAAAATATATAAGAACTAGATGTCTTGAATTGAGCTTAAAGCTAAATTTGGGATTAGTAATAAATACTTTACGTTTATTACTGAAATTTGAATAATATTCCTTGATGATATGCTATAAAGTATTGGATTTAAAGCTTCTCCTTGATGTTAAAGGGATTGAAATTGGAATGTAAGGCTATTCCTTCTCCAGTACAAACCTGATTAGGTTATCAATGACTTTTCACCAAGCTCATACCTCATACAACATTCAACAAACAATAGATCTCAATAATTCCTCATTTGCTTAGATTGATTGATTTTTCATTATGTGATCCACCATTATTGAACCTAAGAAAAATTATTATCCTTGGTGTATTATTTTCCAAGAGCTTTTGGTGAGTGATAGATCTTTGCATATGGATATCCCCACACCCAAATGTAATTCTTGTGGTCAAGTCTCTCAAGCACCTCTTTTGGTTTATGGGTGAGCTCAACAAGCATATAAGTGGATTTGTCCCTTCTTTAGACCTTTTAGGCATCGACTCTTATCCTAGAACATGTTTCTTCATGGGGACTTTGCATTATTTCTTGCAAAATACATGCAAAATTGACATCTTTTTTGCATTAAATTTTTCTTTCAATTATGGAAAGACACAAATTATATAGTTTTAAAGCATGAGTAGTTGAATTTTTTTTAATCTTATTAAAATAATTTTTGTATTATTAAATGCAATGTTATATATTCAAGTTCAAGAGAAAAGAGGCCTTAGAGGTGGAACATTGTCAAAATTTGATTTCCCACTAGGACAACATCCCTTACAATGTGAGTAGATTGCCTCTAGATTCACCCATCCATGTCTCTCTTGGAAAAGGACAATGCCATAAGGAACGTGGAAGGGGTTAGCACTAGTCTCACAGTCGCTTCAAGTTTTCCACACTCGCCTTGCTGGCAACAATGTGGCCATGGAAGTTAACCCACCTTTAGGACGAAGGTTACATACCGTTGGGCTAGAATACACAAGGAAAATTTCCTCACCTAAATTTTGTTGTGTTTTCCTCCAATGCCCAAGGGCGAGGAGGGAGATGAAGAAAATAATGTAGAATAAGAAGGCTAGGAACCCATACATGTAATTGCTCATCCTCCTGGTGCGACACTTAGGGGAATAAGATATTCAGTTTGCCGCCACCTCCTCCACCATCAATGTGGTTGGTGGCCCTATAATTTATTGTGCTTGTAACACTTAATTGTAAATGGTTAGTTATTTTGGCGACCTTGTAGTTTTCACGGGCATTGTGATAACACTTACTTGGTGGATGGTCTCTTACCACTTACCTTTTTACTCAGGAATATAAAATATATGATTTAGTTATAATCGGGTTAATCACACATTGATTATAAATGTGACACAAGGTGATCTATTGGACATTATACGCTCCAAAAAATTTACTAACTTGGAAAGACGCTAGAAGGTAAGAAGTCCAAAGTGGTGAATGATATTCAACAATCCTTCGACAAATACTTATTATGCTCATGTGCTAAAGTGGGTCCCCGTACCTTATGATTGTTACCCAAAAAAACCATGAGAAAAAATGTTGTCAGAATAATGACTACTCTCACCCCTCATTTGAATAATTTAAATAATGACTAAATCCACACAATTAAAACATCCCCGCCCCCTCCCCCTATCCCCCCTATTGAGTATTTTAAAATAAAAACTATAATTATATATTTCATTAAACAAAAGTATTGATTAAACATAGTCGAATCTATTATGGGGCATGAGAACATTGCTTCAAGTAAAACTATTTGAAATTTAAAGATTTAATTCACTAATTACTCACTAATTACCCAAAATGACATTCAAAACTTCAAATCCATACGTCTATGGCCACCGCCCTCTCGCGTCGCGAGAATAAAAGCACAGGACAAAAGCACAACGGCTCTTTTTTGCTTTCGAAGGAATTTCACATACCTATTTTATATGCCCATTGCATTGCATATTTTCTCGGAACCTTCTTTCCTCTGCTCGTATTTGCTGTAATTGAGTTTGTTTTCGTGTTCCTGCTGTATTTTATGTTTTAATTCCCGTGCACCTGTTTTATTTTATTTTGTTTTTACAGTGTATTTGCTATTTGCTGTATCGTATGTTGTTTTATGTTTTTATTCCTGTGTATCTGGTTTGATTTTTGTTTCTAATCCACACCAGCTGGTGATCTGTTATGCGTTTCTTTTCATTTTTTTTTTTTTGGGTGATATATTCTCAGTCGCTTCGTTTGAAGAAGCCCGAGCAGAGCTCAAGTACATTTTCATTCAGCCAGATGCAAATATTAACGCCCAGGTATTTCAAAATAAAGGTTTATATCTATAAAATTTAAATTAATGCTAAGTTTTTTATATCTGTTTGTTTTTTTTTTTAACCCTCTGTATTGGGTTTCAACTGGTTATACGTCGGTGTTAATGGATTTTGTCAATTTTTTGTGCAGATGCTGCAGACCGACTGTCAATGGAACGTAATCAAGAAATGATCGCATTCACTGGAATTTTGGAAATAGGTATGCGGTTTCCTCATAATTATTTAGGGCTATTCCTTATTTCCTTGATTAATGAATTGGGTACACGTGTTTAAGAAATAAAACTTTCTAGGTAAACCTATTAATTCACGGCTTAACTTGTTACATTTAATATAGGAATATAGGGAAATGAAGTTGAGAGCAAGGCTGTGAATACCCATCATTTAGATAAATAGAAATTGAGAAGAGCCCCTCTTTTTCCTAACTGATGGATCCAATAGGCAGGGTCTGTACTATTTTTACTAGCATGGATTCTTAACAAGCATTAATATCGTATATTAAATAGATCAGGGACAAGGATCAAAATGAGATGTTTGTTGAAATATTAATTTGAAATATGTCAATAAATAATCAATAATGTAGGTTTTTATTTTTAGTTCTGCATTTGGTGTTTCTATATTAAAGTTGTTTTGGATTTATTAATGTGCACTGTCTTTTTGTCTAATACTTTATAGGGGTTATTTCTTGATGTGAAGGTTTTAATAGCTTGCAATTAGTAAGTATTTATTTTCTATCTGCAGTATCATACTCATGGAGCTGCCTTATGTGAAAACAAAACAAATGAATGATCCATCTGCTGTTACATCCTATCAGTAGCATGATACTATTGATAATATAGTTTTGTTACTCGTCAATTCTTCAAGTTTTGATAATCTTGAACTCGATAAAGTAATGTGCCAACAGGTGTTTTTGGATTTTAATATTAATGGTTTACTTCTAGTGTGGTAAGAGTTTGAGTTTTCAGTGTATCTTAAGAACTTTGCACTTACTCTTCTCTTTTGATAAATCCAAAGTCTTTACTTGGTGTTTTGTTAAGTGTTTATCTGATTTTACCATGCCAGTATTATGTATGAGAGGTTTTATGATAGAAGAATTCCATTTTCTGCATTACTTACTGGCCTTCTATCAATAATATAACCGCTTTCTTTTGTTTATATAAAGTTTAAACAAAAAAACTAGATAGCTTTTATAATATAGCCCAAAGATTACAGCTGATATAAATTTCAATAAAACCTCCAGAAATCAAATGCCCAGATTTTCCTCATAGTGAATGATATAAATACACAATATTATCACCAGTAAGCAAAATACTTGAAGATAACCTTCCAAATTAACTGTTGGAATTAGCAGTTGAATCTAACATACAATTCCAGATTTTTCCCCTCCTCAAACTATCCACACTTCTGATACTAAAGGCAAGAAAATCCTGAGAGAACTACCACTGTATGCTCCAATCATACCTAAGGAGAAAATTGCCACTCTATGCACAACATTATCACCAGTAAGCAAAATACTTGAAGATAACCTTCCAAATTAACAGTTGAATCTAACATACCATTCCAGATTTTTCCCCTACTCAAACTATCCACACTTTTGATACTAAAGGCAAGAAAATCCTAAGGGAACTACCACTGTATGCTCCAATCATACCTAAGGAGAGAATCGCCACTCTATGCTCTGCTCCAATCATACCTGAGGAGAGAATTGCCACTCTCTGCTCTGCTAATACTCTATTGACGATTTCCCACCTTTGACTTTATTCTTCCCATAAAATCTACTCCATTTGTAGAAACTTAGTCAGGTGGACAGAAACACATTCCATGAAAATTTCCACTAAGAAACCAACCAATCTAATCCTAAAACTTCTCAACAGATGGGATGGATCCACAAGAAAATTACTAGCTATTTATAAAAAATTCCAACTACTACCCAACAGCTCCGTACAATCTCTCAACAGATGTCTGAAAAGATGTCAAAGTTACACGTTACAATTGTCACTCTCTGTTGCTCCTGCATCATTCGCCCCTAGTTGAAAAGCAATTTGAATAACCTCAGCGACTTTCCCCTCCTAGATTTTTGAATAAAGATTCTGACACCCATGTGCTCTTTTCTTGTGCTTTTCCCTTCCATTTTATTAAATATTGTTTGTGACTTGTATGTCTAGTCTTAGTAGCCTTCTCCTCCAATAGTTCTCCTCCAATAGTTCTTCTATTTCATCCACCTTGGTTTTAGGCACTTGACTTTCCCAAGCCGTTGTTTCTTTAGCTTCCTCTTCGATTTCCGTCTCAGCTCTTCATGAGACAGATAAATCTGCAACATTGAATATAGGAAATATCCTATTGCCTTCTTGTAGCTCAATCTGATAGGGATTGTCCCCAAGTTTTTCAATACTGTGCATGGTCCAATTTTTTATATTTCAATTTATTATATTCTCCTTGAGTTAATCTTATAAACTTCAATAATGCCATGATCGAATAACCAACTTCAAACTTCCTATGCCTTCTAGAGGAATCAACTTCTTATATCTTGAATTGCTTTGTTCCACATTGTTTTTCACCATCACATGTAGTTGTTGCATCTACTTCACATTTTTTGTTTCTTCCTTCATAGTCATATTGATCAAGTCTGTTATTCCTCTAGAATTGATCTTACATATGACTTGGAATGGTCTGAATCTGTGCTGTGATTTAAGTGTCCCATTGCTGTAGCGCCTCTCCAGATAGAAATCTCAAGGGGTTCCCATGTGACCTGTCAACAACCTCTTTTTGTCCATTAGATTGTGGGTGGCATGCTGAAATGAATTGTAATATGGTAGTCATTTTTGTCAAAAGGATTTTCTAGAAATAGCTGATAAACCTAGCATCCCTTTTGAAACTAATGATTTTTTGACATCCTTACAGTTTCCTTGAAAAACATACCAGCAACTCGTCTAGCATCATCAATTTTTCTATATGGAAGGAAATAAGCCATATTAGACAACCTGTCAACTACTACAAATATGGATTCAAATCCCCTCTGCTCTTGGGAACCCTAAAACAAAATCCTCTTCCTAGAGCCTGTTAGGCACGGGCAATGCAGTATACATCCCCGTATTTTGACTTCTCCCTAAAACAAAATCCATAGTTTTATCTTCCCATGGCCTGTTAGGCACGGGCAATGTAGTATACATCCGTATATTTTGACTTCTACCTTTTTTTACCTGTGAAATTTTGCATATTTTGGCAAGTTTACGAACATATTTCCTCAGGGATGGCCAATAATATCGCTCCTCTACCACTGCTAAAGTCTTGTCTCAACTGAAATGGCCTCTTAATCCTCCACTATGTAATGTAGTTTTCAAATTGACTGTTCTTTCAATGACCATGCTGGCATGCATAGCTGCTTCCTTCTAAATAAAAAGGCATCTTGCAGAAAAAAAAATCAGATATGTAGTTCTATCAAATTCTGTGGGGTTTCTACAAACCTGGCATGATTTTCCAAACTCTAGATTGCCTTTATACATTTTCTTTAATCCTGCCTTCGAGGTACATTCAGGGCAGTAATGCAACCCTTATGTTTGGGGCATCTGGAACACAATTGAATTTTTCCAGATCCGTGTTGTATCACAAGGTATGCTCTGGAAACATTTAACCTACTTTCCATGTCTTTAGCTCAGCTTGGGCTGGGACTTGATAAATAATGCCTCCAATGTTTGAAAGTATAAAATTCTTGTCAACATATTTTATTATTCTTGCATCATGTGGCTTCTTGCTGAAGTAAGCAATTATTCTTCCTTCTTGGCTCAAAACTGCACTGATGGCAACCTAACTTGCACCACAATCCACTTGGAAGAGTTTATTGAAATCTGATAAAGCCAATGCAAAGCTTTCTTGTGCTCTTATGACATCATTTAAATGTTGGAACTTTTTCCTTTAAGGCAATTCGAGAGTGGGGCACTTATTCCACTAAAGTTCTTGATGAATCTATGGTAAAACTTGCAAAGCCCATAAAAACTTCTTGCTTTGGTTATAATTTTTGGATTGAGCCATTGCAAAGTGGCCTCTTCATCTGCGTCCATCTCTATCCCATTTTTAGAAATCATAAAACTTAAGTAAACTAAATAATCTCTTACAACATCTAAAATAACTAATACAACATCTAAAATAACTTGCAAATGCTTAGAGTGCTTCTCTTTAGTATTTACAAAAAACCAAAATATCATTAAAATAAACAATACCTTAATCATCAACCTTATGAATGTACGACATTCGATAGTTTAAAGGCATGAGCAGCCCTTCATATGATCTTTTTTGTTATGGATGCAGTATTATATTCTTTAGCTTCCCAAATTTTGATTTGATTATATGCACTTTTTAAATCGATCTTGAGAAATATCTTGCTCTGCAAAGGCAATGCATTAAGTCATTCCATCCTTGATTGTGGAAGCCTATACATTCTTGTTATCATGGCTGGTTACTTGGAGTCTGTAAACATTCTCCATTTCCCATTCTTTTTGGGTGAAAGTAATGCTGGTACTGAGTATGTGCTCAAACATTCCCGAATATATCCTTTCTCATTCTCTATTGGGCTTAGCCTGTGGACAACAATGTAGGCAAACTAGCTCTTGGTGCAAAAGATATTTGGTGGTTGATTCCTTTTATAGTAGGCAAACCTGCTAGTATCTCTATTGGGGTTATGTGTCTATTTTCTTCCAACATAATCCTCACTTCTTTTGGAATGTGCTTCTCCGCTTCGTACCCTTCCACTTCTTATGGAAAATGGCACAGCTTTCTTTAGTTTCTTTCACCTTTTTAACAAATTCCTTTGAGCCTCACAAGTAGCATATTCTTTTTCTCTTATTCCTTGAGTGGTGCCAAAACACATTTCCCTCCATCTTCAATGAAAGAATGTGTGTATTTCTTCCCATCATGAATAACTGCTCTATCATTCTGCTATGCTCTCACAAGTAACACGTGGCAGACGTCCATGGGAATGACATCACACCATATGTCATTGTTAGCTTTCAATATCAAAAGAAACTAAACATATACAGTCGACTATCACTTTGACAACATAACCTACAAGGCCGAGTGTGTTTTTGACAAACTCAATTCAGCCACTATGTTCTATGTACTGCCACTATCAACAATTAGTTTACAGCTCTTACCTTTAGATCAGCTTTATCTCTTCTTATCATTAATATTCCCCCTTTCCTAGAGTAACTGCTTTTGCATCAATTTGTTCTTCTCCTTGATTCTTGTTGCTTTGTGGTTCATTTCTGCCATCAGCATGAGGACATTCAAAGGCCCAGTGATCCTTTTCACCGCAGTGATAACATATGCATAGTGGGCTTTTGAAGTCTCTTTCGTAATCTCTGCCTCTAGAAATCATCTTCCTACCTTCTTGCCAATTTGTTTCCCTTCTCAAGCTTTCACCCACTTCTTCATGGGCATCTTCTGATTTGGATGAGTTTTCTCCTTATCAACTAATCACTCCCGGACCTCTCTTTAATGATGTACTTCCTCTCTTTCGTAATCTCTGCCTCTAGAAATCATCTTCCTACCTTCTTGCCAATTTGTTTCCCTTCTCAAGCTTTCACCCACTTCTTCATTGGCATCTTCTGATTTGGATGAGTTTTCTCCTTATCGACTAATCACTCCCGGACCTCTCTTTAATGATGTACTTCCTCTTTTTAGGATAGGCTTTCTGGAGTTGCTCCCGTTCAACTTTTCTTCAGCTTTTAGTGTTAATTGGTATGCCGCAAAGAGAAGATGCTTGAATAAGACAACTCCACCTTGAATTTGAAAGTGCAGTCCATTTATGTTTCTTTTTACACTCCTTTCTATATCCTCATGTATATTGGTTCAGATTTGCAGTTGCATAAATTGAGCAGTATCATCTTGAATTGTCACGTCTTTCTGCTTCAAAATTTGAAACTGCCTAAACGATGTCTGCTGGTAATCAGAATGCAGTACTTTTGTCCTAAAATTTTTCATCTTGAGCCAAATTTTAATCTTGTCTCTAACCTGACTCCTTCTGGCCTTTTAGAGGTCGTCCCACCACGATGTGTGATTTCAACTTGGAAACTGTAGACTTTACTCTTCTAGGGTCATCCTTTTCAATATTTTCCATCTCAAAGTACCTTCTTAGTTTTTGGATCCAATCCACAAACAGTTCACGCTTAAAATCAGATACCTCTATTCTGGCTTTTGTTCCTTGCTTTGAAACAACATCTCTCCATGGGATTCATGGCATCAATTTGGGTTCTCACACCTTTATGCTCTGTTCCAACCCACGTTACTGCAGCCTTATTTCTAAAGCTTCCAACCTTCAAACAAGTTCTTCTCCAATATCTCGTTGATTTTTGATATTCCTTCTGGTTCTTCTTCCCCAAAGTAAAAGCACACCCAAATGAGCCATCTTTCCTTGGGCTTTTCTATCAACTGAAGCAGGGGAATGGGGTGCTGAATATAGGAATGCAACTTAATCAATACTCGAGGAGTGGAACTCCCCAGTTCCTGCACAGAATAAAACCTCCAAAAAACAAATGCGGAGTTTTTACGAAAAGTAAATACTATCTATGCACAACATTGTCATTGGCTACTTGAAGAAAACCTAGGTAGCCGATACGGCACCCTGGTAGGGCTGGGAGCGTATCGGGAGTGGCACGGGAGCGGGAGCGGCAATGGGACCAACATGCACAAAAAACGGTCACAAGACACTCTTTCCCTTCCAAGAAAGAAAATAGCTGCTATCTGTGAAGGGCAACCCCACCCAATCTCAGATTCTCCATTGATGGAATGGAGAATAAGCCATGGCTGCTAAAGGAGAAAGCTTTTTTTTTTTTGATCTGCAGATTCATTGGAGCCTTTTTTGGGGCCAAAATATTAAAATCCTATGTGGAAAATAACCGGAAGCAGGTGAGATCAGTAGACATATTGATGATACCAACAGGATCCACAGATTCATGGGAGCCTTTTCTGGGCCGAAAATAACTGGAACCAGGTGAGATTAGTAGACATATTGATTATGCCAGCGGGATACCTCAGGGGTATCTTCTCATCAAAGGAAGAAAAAGACCAGGCTTTTCAGGGGGGACTTGGGTTCATGAAAAATCAGGCCTCTTCATGAAAGACAAGTCACTTGCTTTAATCCTATGGAGGAGCTTTCCATCACCCTACCAAATGGGTTAGGCTTAGCGTGCACTGTAGTGAATAATGGAAAGAATCCTTACTCAGAAAGATTGAAGGAGCAGTAGGTGAAAGGACATCTGGTAATATTGACTTTGAATAGCTTCTAGTTCTCCTTGACCAAAACTGTAAGACATGGGAAGGATCGAGTGGGAAAATCATGTTGATTATGAACATGTCCCTTTTGATGTCGAATCTATCATGAACATGGACATTTGGCTAGGGTCTGTGCCACAGTTTTTTCTGGACCAGCAAGCTGCAACCAATCAAAAACATACAAGTCAGCAGCAGTCCCAAATGGAAAGGACGTCTCCCACCCTGCAGGAAGACAAACACCAGCAGCAATCACTAATGACCACAAACAACAAGAGGGGTTCAAAAGATAAAAGGGAAGGGGAATTTCAAAGGGCACATGCAAGGAAAGGATGCCAATAGCTAAGCAATTCAGCCTATCTAACCCCTTTGAAGCTCTTTGAAGCAGAAGAGGATGCCATGGAAGGCATAAAAGAAACTCAAAATACACCAAGCTCCAAGTTGAAAGATCAAATCCCAACCAAGCAACCCTCGTTAGGACAATAATTTGTCAAACAAGAAAGCCAAAGTATTAGTTCAATTCACACATGTTGCAGACACCTCTAAATTAGCATCGAGAGTAAAGGATGGAAAGGGAAAACAAAAGCAACTAGAAGATCTAAACCCCACTGTTCATCAGACCTGTCGATGTATTTTAAAAAGAAGGCCCTCAATTGATTTCCAAGCTTCACTTTTTGAAGCAAAATGTAGCCAAACATCCAGGAAACATGAGCAGATTTGGGTGCCAAAAGATAATAGTAAGGGCCTCAGTCAAGTCCCAGGGGGCCAGGAGTATTTGATGTCACCCAATCTTGTGTAATGCAGGTTGTCTCTTGCAACATAACGGGAAGGCTTTCCCAACAAATGCGAATATCTCAAAGAAAAGGTTAAATCACAGGAAATCAACACGCTCCTTCAGGAAACAACATGAGCAGCATCCCTGAAGAGGCTTAATATGCAGGGCTTTGGGGCAGCAAGCAAGTCCTTTACTGCACCATCACAAGGAAATTGGTCCAATGGGACCAACCAGGTATGCTCCCGTATCACACCACTCCCTTCCTTGGGCCTATGGGTAAAAAAGGGGTAGGCTTTCAGTCAAAATAACAACTGATGCCTTATTACATCTGTTAACAAGCAGCACCATGATTTGCCTGAATTTTGCTCAGGGGCTGTATATGCAATACAACAGAAGGAAGGAACTCCACTACATTGCTGAAAAACTCTACAAAAGTAATCTCTTTGACCAATGGCTTAACTCTCGTAGACAAATCACTTCCAGACTAAGTGACAGCACCTCTCTGAGAATTTTAAAATCTGAAAAACTTTTCAAACTTTTTCAGCAATGTAGTGACAGCACTACATTGCTGAAAAACTCTACAAAAGTATTCTCTCTGAGAATTTGAAAATCTGAATGCTTGATAGCTTGTGCCCAGCAATATTAGAGGGAATACAATGTACATATTCATCGTACACCACCTTGAAAATAGAATGAAAGCATGAATAAACAAACTTTTGGTAACATATTCTCATGATTGTATTTTTTTTTGAAACAACTAGCCTGAATATCGATAAAAATAGAGATGGTTTCACCAATGAACTGGAACTACAAGAACAAGGGCTGATACAAAATCTTTCTATCACACAGCAGCGTGAGGAATGTTATTGATAACAAAGATCCAGAGAGACCTGGATCACACAGGGTGATGCAGTTTCATAAATCGGTCCATAATAAACATGAATTTTATGTATTAAATCACGACTGTGCTTAGCTTTGGGGAATTCACTGATGCCACGGCCTACATTATGATTCATCAACCACCTCAAATTAGAAATAAGAAATGGCAGAGGTTATGGAACCTAAAAGTAGCATACTTAGCTTGACTTGAGACATAGTTCTAACCATTGTATAGATATGAGAGACCATGCAAATTTTGGAAACTATTTTGACTCGATTAGATACTTTACACCTATATGCATGAACTGCATTATAGAAGTTCTTCCATCCCTGATGCATGTATAATAGAGAACTAAAAAGCTTTGAATTTATTTTCAGCTCATGAACTGCTCAACTCAAACTGTTGAATCAACATGCAGCATATGGAAAGTTGACACATATAATTAAAGCCAGAGTAATCCAAGCAAGAGAATCTCTATAAGTACCTAGGGGCCTTGGAAGCTACCTCCCTTGCACAAAAAAAGGCATTTATTTTGCCCAAACATCTTTAGACCTTGCAATGGCCATAGAGGAAGTTGAAGAAGTTCAAATAAGAAATAGGCTGGATATTTAAAAAATTGTGTTGCTAATGGCATACGAAATTGCATCAAGCTCTTTCTAGATAAAATTCATCTCCTTGTGCTTAGAATAGACAAAGAGTCCCACCTAAGACATTACTTGAAGCAAATAACTTCTCATTATTGAAAGACGCCTCATCAATTCCATCCATCTTGGATTAGTTTACATTATTGGTTTCTTCTTGATGAGCTAGAAAACAATTTACAGATGAGTGATGATGATTATAAGAAATTTCATAACTACCCAAAATGCTAGGAAGGTAGTAATGTGTTACTTTCTTAGGTGATTTTCATGGGCAATGCGAATTTTGCTCATTTTGGATTCCCAATTAAAACACTACTGGCTTGAGTATTCCTTTCTAGGAACACTTATATTTTCGAACATTTGGAAAACATCATATAATAGTTTTAATTATATCAAATTGGGAAAGTAAGCTATGTTTTTGCACTTGGCCTTACCAAGTATGAAGAGGGTGGCCAAATTAAAGTCTTCTCTAACCTTTATCTCCTCCTTATTGTGCTCAATTGCCAACTTGAATCTTTCGTATAAGGCATACAATTTTGCAGATTTGTTTGCAGAAGGTACACGACTCCACTGAAAAAAAATTCAGTTCTAAACTGTCAAACAGAGTATGGTCCCTAAACTTGTTTATCCAGGATTGTCTTTGGCAGCCCCTTCCTACCTTAAAGACACATACTTAGGGGCGAAGTAATTTATATTATTCAAGGGGAATTTCTTATTTTTAATCTTATTTACGAACCTCCAATTTTTGAACCACCCATGAATTATGATTGGGAATCTTGGAGATTGATCTTTGGATGTTAAGGGTATTTAATTAGTATATTACTGTAAATCCACTATCTTGATTTTGAGATGAAGACACTAAATGTTAGGTGTGTCCCTGAAAAATAATTCAGTTTACAAATAGCCATTATTTTCCAAATTTTGATCCTTAGAATGAGCCTCGAGGTAAGATTCTGTAGCTATCCTTTAAAAGATTTTTTCAATTTTCAAATTAATTGCGGACCTAGTTATATGTTTTCAAATCTTCTTATTTGAAACGAAAACTTGGGACAGAACTTAGCTCATTAGGCTCTAACAACAAGGCAATATAAGATGGTTGGAGTTCATCCAATATGCTACACAGAGGGCCAATTTCTTAACAATAATAATGTTATCCGTTGAGTGACATTGCTTGGCATTTTTCTTTGCTTCCTCTAGTTGTTATAACATGTTGGGGAATGAAAGATGGATGGATGGTTCAACTTCTTAACATTAATAGTGTTTATCCATCGAGTGACACTAGTTGGCATTTTTCTTTACCTCCTCCAGAGTTGTTTTATGTATCTCTTTCATTTGTGTCATAATAGACCACTATTGGTTTGTGTGAGATATTGTTATGTTATGAGATATCATTATCTTATGTATACATAATAATCATTAACCAAAGCGTAGAAATTTGTATACTTCATATTGAAGGTATGTGTAGAATTTAATTATGAATTATGATTGAGAATCTTGGAGATTGATCTTTGGATGTTAAGGGTATTTAATTAGTATATTACTGTAAATCCACTATCTTGATTTTGAGATGAAGACACTAAATGTTAGGCGTGTCCCTGAAAAATAATTCAGTTTACAAATAGCCATTATTTTCCAAATTTTGATCCTTAGAATGAGCCTCGAGGTAAGATTTTGTAACTATCCTTTAAAAGATTTTTTCAATTTTCAAATTAATTGCGGACCTAGTTATATGTTTTCAAATCTTCTTATTTGAAACGAAAACTTGGGACAGAACTTAGCTCATTAGGCTCTAACAACAAGGCAATATAAGATGGTTGGAGTTCATCCAATATGCTACATGGAGGGCCAATTTCTTAACAATAATAATGTTATCCGTTGAGTGACATTGCTTGGCATTTTTCTTTGCTTCCTCTAGTTGTTATAACATGTTGGGGAATGAAAGATGGATGGATGGTTCAACTTCTTAACATTAATAGTGTTTATCCATCGAGTGACACTAGTTGACATTTTTCTTTACCTCCTCCAGAGTTGTTTTATGTATCTCTTTCATTTGTGTCATAATAGACCACTATTGGTTTGTGTGAGATATTGTTATGTTATGAGATATCATTATCTTATGTATACATAATAATCATTAACCAATGCATAGAAATTTGTATACTTCATATTGAAGGTATGTGTAGAATTTATGTTATCATTTGTATATAAAGTGTGTGAGCCCACACCTTTGACACAAAGGCCATATGCGGGTGTAAGTGGAGTGGCAAGATCCTACGTATTTGTATAGTAAATGTCGTTGCATTATACATCTATATTTGTTACCTGAAATCTTAGAATTAAAGGACACCTTTTTATTAGTTATAAAACAATCAACTTTTGTATGTTCATACGCATGGAAAACGAAGTGGATCCAACACACGGAACATTGTTTGACATTAAAGCTGCCATTGGACATCATTTGAAGTTAAATAGGGAGATGACATTGTTATAATTTATTTTGGGACCAATCATCCGTTCAAATCATAATTTTGGATCCTACATATTTGTATAATTTTTTATGGGATGAATCATCTGCTCAAATCAAACCTCATATAGTATAGAAATAGTCGGGATGTGGTCCAAAGGGAAGATAGAGAAATTTAAATTTGAAAAAACTAAAGTCAATATTGAAGGGTGTTGTGATGAGTGTTAAAACGCTACCATCCCTATATGTTGAGAATGTTCTGGTTCTTCCTATACAACCATTACCTTGTTTATTTATTTATTACATATTCTGTAACATTCGTGCTAGCAAACAATTAAAAAACAATTGTATCAGACCTGCAGGGGAGCTTTTGTACAATAAATTGAATATCTTCATAGATATTTCAAATCAGAACCATATATAATTCCATATGAATAGTATAATACAAAAAGACAACATGGATGCCCATATAATTCCATAGGAATAGTATAATACAATAAGACAACATGGATGCCAAAACAATATATGGGCCTCGGGTCGAGCCCCAACTATATAGAATCTATAATCTATAGTAGGGTAGGTCAGGGGTCTGTTGCCGTCTATAAATAGGGGGGAAGGCATAAGCCTTGATCCCCATCTCTATATCATATGGGGTACTTGACATCGCTAGTTATATATATAGTGCAGCTAAAGTAAATTTTGGTTGGCATTCCAGTGATCCAATCGGAATATCCAATGTTTATAAAACAATAGTTAAAGACACGTATCCCAATAAGAAAGTCATACATCATGAGAGGGAGTACGATCTCCTCATCTAGCCATACTAGACTCCAAATTCATTGATGCTACTGACATTGAGGCCCTTCTGTGGGACCTTCCTCGAGACGTAGATTGCAAATTTGCAATGTCTTCTCCCTCAATTGTGTGGTATCCTACATTGCCTCAATGTAGGATACCTTGTATGTACACATATTGATCCATGTTTAAGAGCACAAGTGTATCACATGATGGCGGAGCCATGACTACAGTTGGCCTTGGGACCTCTCTCTCCTTGACGGATGTTGGTCTAGCTTGTAAACATGCATCCTTTACTGCTAGATCTTTGATCCTACTGACAACCTCAAGATAGGATGTAATGTCCCTTTCAGACTAAAATTTGAGGAATTTGGATTTTCCCCCAAACCCTAATGGAATATTGTTGGGACTTATGACAATCACATGTATAAACTTGAAATTTTATGACAACAATATGATTTTATAGAAAAATTAGGGCAATGACTTGTTCTAGGTCAAATTCAGATTTTAGTACTTCCCACACACAAATCTTTAGATATACATCAACAACATGTAACCCTCGATGAAATTATGCAAAATAAATGCTTTAACATTAAATTACAGACAACTATAATTAATTATTGCTCAAAATCAGCTGAAACTTCAAAATTCCATATCTTCAGAAATACTTGGAGATAAAATGCAAACGAAGTTTAAAATGAGCACAAAAATGGCAGCTTTGAAACAAAATTAGATCCAGATTTTTCCAACCATGGGAAAAAGTGATCCTGAAATTTCCAAATGGGTAGATCAAGCTAGAAATGAATGTGGCAGCTCCAAAAGAACATGCCCTAGTTGGAATTTGTTCTCTAGCACATATGGAAACTCTTTTCGTTATGAATATCTGAATTTTAAGCTCACTTGTGACTCCAGGATGAAGCCACCAATGCAACAAATGAGGGTTTTCGTACTCAAAGGTTGAAAATGAGAGCTCAATGCTCCAATTTCCAAAAGAGAAGTATAAAATTCATTAGATGATGAACTGATTCTCTCCAACTCCTTTTATACCTTTTCCCTCCTTTTAATTCTAATTTATCATTGACATTACTTAAATTAGAGATCCCCTCCTTTATAACGTAAGTTGTCAATGTAAAGTTATTTTTTGGCTAACTTATACTCAAGTACCACTTTTTTATAATAATTTAATTAAGTGCTTATAATAAAAATTACTATGCACTTAAAATTAAATTATAAATTTTGCCTCCTATCCCCTTTAGTTGACCAAAAAAATAGTGACAATAGGCCAACCCAACTTGAACACTTTAGTAATAATATTATTAAGTTGTCCCAACTTGAACACTTGGCCAACCCAACTTAAAATATTATTAATTATTTTTAATTTAGAAAAGGGGAAATTCAGCCATCCCTCCCCAAATTTTCTTTCCCTCAAGCAAATGCAAGCTCCCTTCTTCACTCCTTGTTTCCTTTTGCAAATACCAGGATCCCAAAGCAACCTTAGGAACTATTCAAAGTGTGCCAAAACTTCAACAACCTCTTCCACCTTTGTTGCAACAACATACTCTTCATCCTTTGCTTGGGCTGAAAAAAATTCTACTCATGCTTGTCACGTGCGATGATCATTTTACTCTCCTTACACATATGCAAACAATGCACTCTTTAACTTATAAGAGTCTGTTGGCTAGATTTTTTGCATAGCTGAAAACCTAGGCAGTCATGAGATAAATCTCCCTCATTTACCGGTGAGGCTCCCGTGTCAGATTTGTCAATAAAAATATGCTAGTATCTATATGGGGGTTTTACTTTAACTATTCAGCTCATGAACCATAGCTGTATAGCTCTGCAGCAAGTAAACAGTTGTTTAAGAAAGGGAATATTTATAGAAGAAAGAAGTAATAAAACACAGGGAAGACATGGGGAAGATGTGCAACCCAATCAATAGATAACAGAGTTGATTGCATGCACATAGAAGAAACCAATAGATATCAACACACAGAATTATAAGCAAAGGCAACTCCAGATCTAGATCTAAAATAACACAAAGTTTATTAGAAGATCTAAGATAAAAAGCTAGAAACAAAATGCACCGTGACACAAAGTTCTCCGGAAATCTGCTCCTTTATATTCCTTTGCTTCAAGTGGCTATCAGGGGTTTCAGCACAAAGTCTGGAACACAAGAATGCTGCTTACAAATTCTGATCACTAATCCTAAGGTTCTTCTTCTACTTATAGAATGTAGAGGGCTAATTATAAGTAGGAAGCTTTGAGTGAAGTCGGAAATGAAACAACTGACAATCTCCCTCCTGGAATTCCTCTTTGCATGACATGCATGATTTGCAACTGAAAATAGAACCTTTTATTTTGCACATCTGTCACCTGTCTTCAAGTAGTTGACTTTTTCAATTAATGGTTTTTAAACCAATCACTTGAGTTGTATAATTTAATTGATCGCTCAATTACTTTGTTGGAAGAAAGAAGAAGGAAGAGGAAAGCTGTAGTCTTGTTCTTTTTCATATTCTGCATGTAGCTGATTTTTTTGCCTTTTATTCTCACCAAACTGGACCTGGGAGCAGCTGGATCTGGAAGCAAACTGAATCTGGAAGCGGCCTTCACCTTGTTTTCCCTTTCATCCTTGAAGCTTTTGCACTCCTGTACATGCATCAGTGCAATGTTTGTCGTAAATAACTCATCATTTTTATTTTCAATTGCATATGAGCAATTAAAAATTCTGAAAGGACTTCGGGTGAATGCAAATTCAATGAAGGATTTGACTGGAAGATTGGGAGCACATGCACAAGATCCTGGAAGAAATTTTCCACGCACTGACTTCTTCACGGGCTGCGTTTGAAACAAGAGGATGAAGCCTTTGTGCCGGAAGCTTTTGCAATTATGAGATCTGAATCTGGATCTGGATCTGGGCCTGGATTTGTGTCTCTGATGTCAGCAAATTTGGAAGTAAGGCATGATTCCGCTGAGCTTTCTCGTTCATCCCGCTTTGCCATGGCTGGAGCAATCTTTGTCTGAACAATTCTTTTTCTCTTTATTTGGCTAGAATTCTTCACAACCGGTGCAGATCTAGATAATTCTTCAGATTCAGAGGATATGTTCAATGTATTGGACATTGATTTAAGCTCCCTTTCTCTTATAAAATCAATGAAGGCTTCGACTGGAAGATTAGGAGCACATGCACAAGATCCTGGAAGAAATTTTCCACGCACTGACTTCTTCACGGGCTGCGTTCGAAACAAGAGGATGAAGCCTTTGTGCCAGAAGCTTTTGCAATTATGAGATCTGAATCTGGATCTAAATCTGGGCCTGCATTTGTGTCTCTGATGTCAGCAAATCTGGAAGTAAGACATGATTCTACTGAGCTTTCTCGTTCATCCCACTTTGCCATGACTGGAGCAATCTTTGTCTGAACAATTCTTTTCCTCTTTATTTGGCCGGAATTCTTCACAACCGGTGCAGATCTGGATAATTCTTCAGATTCGGAGGATATGTTCAATGTATTGGAGATTGATTTAAGCTCCCTTTCTCTTATAAAAGCACCTGTAATGAATTCCTGCAATTAATTCAGACAAAGATGGCAACCGGGACATGAACAGTGGATTTTAATCATAAAAATTTGCATAATTCAAGCCAGCTGCCCCAAATTTGATGTTTTATTTGCATGCAAAGCAAGCATGAATTTTACCAACTTCACCTGAGCACCTGTATCACTTATGCAAACAATTATCCAGACACAAATCAACCTCCTTCAACCTGTGCGCCAATTCTGGAAGCTTTTAGCATTAATTACACCTTCTGAGCAAAAATCCTCTCCAAATGGGGCACACTTTTTGTCTGGGCTGCACTTCTCTACTTGTGAATTAATTAATTCATCCTTATGGCAGCCCCTGCTTATATAATCCTCATGATTCTATAATTAATTAACGCCTTTCCTATTCCTGGCAATTAATTAATTAATTAATAAGCTTTACTCTTCAAATGGGGCCCCTATTTTGTGCATGCTCATGGCTGCCATTAAATAAATTAAATTTATTTAATTTTAGACTTCTGCTTCCAGTTAACTCAAGCCTCACAGTATGCTTTGACCTTAGCCACTGAAAATAGGAATTAATTAATTCATTTAATACTTAAAAAAATATTATTTCTCTCCCAAATGGGGCGCACTTTTTGACATGAAGGGGCTGCATTAAATAAATAATATTTATTTAATTTTAGAATTTTGTATTTCCAACTTCCTTTTGTCCACTTCCCTTTGTTGACTTTTCCACAAGCCTGGGCACCAAAATTGGGTGAATAAATATTAACAAATATTTATTTAATGCATTATTATTCACCCAAGGTGGGTCGCACTTTTTGGAATAAAGAATTTCTATTTTTAAAAGTCAGATTTGGGATTATTTACCCTGCAGTTATGATGACTTTCATAATGGGATTATTTACCCTGCAAGGCAGGCAATAAAATCCCATGATTCACTTAAGTGATTTTTCTTTTATTCTACAATGGGAATTTTTACCCTGCAAGACAGGTAAGAAATTCCCGCCTGCCTGCTGCCTCTAATTTTCCCATTGTGACTTAAGTGGCGTTGCTCCCATGGGAAAAAGTACCCTGCTAGGCAGGTACAAAATTCCCACCTGCCTGCTGCTTCCAAAAATCCCATGATCCACTTTAAACCCTTTTTTTCCAAAAATGCCCAGAAGAAGCTTTTTGGTGCATCACTTCGTCTTTTCCCAAAGAACCAGACCTCCGATGGCGAATTCCTTCTGGCACAACGTGCATATGTGATCTCCAGATACTCCAGGCCAAGAATCAGGCCAAATCGGCAAAGGAATTGATCTAGAGAAATTTCACAGAAAACGAAACGGTAAAACACAAAAAACACAAAACGTTGCCAAAAGTTACAAATAAAGCCCAGAATGCATTCCTGGTTAAAAACCTACTGGTATATGGGAATAGTGACATGTACGATCACAATAGACAATTTGCCTCAAACGGAGCTCAAAATAATTAAATACAAATTTCCCGCAGGCAAATCCTGACGACAGAATATAACAATTTTGGGCATTTGGGTATTTGGTGAAAATGGCTAATATGGCTCCTTGGGAATATCTTGACACATTATAGAAACTTTCTGGCAATAAAAACACAAAACGACCCACTATTTTAAAAGTACGAAATTGTTTAACATGGGGTAGTCTCAGATTTCAGGGTGAAATCTAGGGACACCAGAGTCTTTTTCAACACTTGTATAGGTTGTTCCAAAATGGCTGCCATGATGATTTGCTTCAGGTGCACCCTTTCACTAGCTTCTTCTATCCGCAAAGCTCTCCCATATTGTGCCAATTTACAACTGTACATGACTTTTAACAACTGTTCTAGTACTTTGTCAATGTCATAATAGCTGCAAATTTGATCTCCTTTTGCCCCATTCAAGGATGTGATCCATTTAGGAGCTGAAAATGCTCTTGGAAGTAAGTGCATCATTGAAATAGCAGTACTATAGGGGTTGAAAATGATCATGACAACAACATGGAAGTTGGGAAATTGTGGCATGGCTGTCCCAAATTTTGAACCTACACATAGAGCAAACATGTCAATGAAATCAAGAGCTCCCAACCTCACTCCTTCAATCGCTTCATCATGCCTCATAGGCATGTTATTCAATCCTCTTCTCATGCTTGCATCTTCTTCAAAATACCCATTCATGTGATGGACTTCCAAAGATCCATTCTTGTTGTCCCAAGCATGGCTGTTGCATTTTCTTGCTCACAATCAACATTGTGGTGGATGGAAACTTTTCGATAATAGCTACAAACAATCCCTCATTGATGGCAAGCAGAAAATCCTTCCATCTCGTGGCTGAAAACACTTGTGTGACCGGCATAAAAAGTGTTAAGGGACTGGTTTTGTTGCAAATATCAACAAAAAGAATAGGACAGTACTGTCATACTTCAAATTCCTCAAAAAATTCAGAAATGACACTGATATAGGGGCTCGAATCAACCATATAGTGATTAAATATGCATCAACAATATCAACAAACTGAAGATTACTCTAGTGTATGACTCAGACTACTTGTATGGCTGCATACAAAATGTTGAGTTGGCTGGAAATGTGGGTGACAACTCTACAACCCAAAATAGTGTTTTTTTTTGTAAAAAAACCTCCTCGAGTTTTCCTTCACACCATGTGATGGAAAATACTTTTATGGCTGTTATAGAAGTGTGAAAGAGACTGGTATTGTTGCTGACTATAATGACCCTTTCAAGGGTTTAGACCAAAACAACAGGCAATTAGCTCAAAACCAAAAATCTCCAAATCTGTTTTTTTATAATCAACAACTAAAATAAATCTGAAATCTGCAAACTACCTTGGCAACAAGTTGCTTATGGAATTCAAGCCCACCTTTCACCATGCAAATCAAAAAATAATGCCACAAAATAATTACTCTATCCACGACAATATTTATCAATCACAAATACATCAAAAAATGTATGAAATATTAATGTACACAACTGGAATTAATTATTTAAAATCAGAAGCAGACTAGCCAAACCAAGGGCTAGAAAAAATAGCTAAACTTCTTCAAAAATCATGAAAATGCAGATTCTGGCCTTATAAAATATGCCAAATGAGATTATGATCTGAAGGTACAAAAATATGTTCACCAAACCACCTAGACCCTACTCAAGGTAGGTCGCTCCACATGTAGGAAGCCGAATAAAATCTGAAAATGAAAGATATCTCTCCAAATCAGCCTTATACTTCGATCCCAAGACAAGATGAAGGGTTTTCGTCCTTCACTCAACCTCTAGAAGGGTTTTCGTCCTTCTAGGTGGAAGAAAATGAGATTATGATATGAAAGTGCAAAAATATGTTCACCAAACCACCTAAAACCTACTCCAGGTAGGTCGCTCCACATGTAGGAAGCCAAATAAAATATGAAAATGAAAGATATCTCTCCAAATCAGCCTTATACTTCGATCCCAAGTCAAGATGAAGGGTTTTCGTTCTTCACTAAACCTCTAGAAGGGTTTTCGTCCTTCTAGGAAAACCATAGTTACCAGGTTCGGAAATCCGATTAAATTCGGAAGGGCAAAAAAATCTGAAAATTCGGAGTTCTCGAAAAAATTCAAAAAAATACGGAAAAATCCAAGTTCGGAATATATATACTTATATTATTATAAATGGGATATTATTGTATACTTATATCATTATATATAGACAAATCATACAAAAAAGCATCCATCTACCATAATCATCATCATCATAGTGATTCTTTCAAAAGATTGCAAGAAGTTGCTTGGTCCAAAAAGGTGCAAAAATGGATTTTATGAAAATAAGAAAAATATTGCCATCAATGCATAGAGCTCCTATACACTTTTAGAGAAGACGACACCTGAAATGGAGCCACAAAATGAAAGTTATGGAACATGCAAGTTTTTGCTGCTACATCTTCCTGGACCCTTTCCAAAAATGGCAATTTTTTTTCTCTCCTTGTGAAAAAAAAATCCAAAATTTTCTTTTTTGCCAAAAAAGGAAAAAAAATCCTGCAAACAAATTGGCCGAACCGAACCGCATTTATTCGGTTGCTTCAAAAAATACGGTTCGAACCGGATTTCATACAAATCCGACCGAACCTGGTAACTATGAGGAAAACACACATGAGAGTTATCGTTCCCAAGTGCAAGAACAAGGAGCTATGCCAAATGAGATTATGATTTGAAAGTGTAAAAATATGTTCACCAAACCACCTAAACCCTACTCAAGGTAGGTCGCTCCACATGTAGGAAGCCAAATAAAATCTGAAAATGAAAGATACCTCTCCAAATCAGCCTTATACTTCGATCCCAAGTCAAGATGAAGGGTTTTCATCCTTCTAGGCAAACACATATGATGGTTTTTGTCCCCAAGTGCAAGAACAAGGAACTACTATGCCAAATGAGATTATGATCTGAAAGTGCAAAAATATGTTCACCAAACCACCTAAACCCTACTCAAGGTAGGTCGCTCCACATGTAGGAAGCCAAATAAAATCTGAAAATGAAATATATCTCTCCAAATCAGCCTTATACTTCGATCCCAAGTCAAGATGAAGGGTTTTCGTCCTTCACTCAACCTCTAGAAGGGTTTTCGTCCTTCTAGGAAAACACACATGAGGGTTTTCGTTCCCAAGTGCAAGAACAAGGAGCTACTATGCCAAATGAGATTATGATTTGAAAGTGCAAAAATATGTTCACCAAACCACCTAAACCCTACTCAAGGTAGGTCGCTCCACATGTAGGAAGCTAAATAAAATCTAAAAATGAAAGATATCTCTCCAAATCAACCTTATACTTCGATCCCAAGTCAAGATGAAGGGTTTTCGTCCTTCAAAGAAAACACACGCGAGGGTTTTCGTCCCCAAGTGCAAGAACAAGGAGCTACTAGCTCACAATGCTCAAGTAGATAAAATGCGCCAAGTCTAGATCTCAAATGAACCCTCTAATCTTCTTTTATATCCTTCTTTTGGCGCCAAGGCTTGGAATAGCAAGACCGACCTCTTAAAGGTGTTCTTTTCTTTCATTAGCTTCCATTAAATCATTAAAACCAAACCGACTTGACATAAGAGAAAAAAAACTAAAAGAAAATATTAAAAATTAGTAGAAAACATATCATATGGAAGCTCAGAGTTCTTCTCCATCTTCTTCACTTATTTGCCATGGAGAAGGAATGGAAAGGAGACTAGCTCTCAAGTTGGAAAAATGGACATTACAGTCCTCCCTTCCCAAAATTGCTTGTCCTCAAGCAATTGCAATAACCCGGATTCCAAGTGAATCTCAACTTTTCCTTCTTTGTACCTGCACAACTCTCATCCATACATTGGTTGTCCCAAAATACCATCATGCTGTCCCAAACTCTGCTGAAATCATGCATTTTCCACTCAAAATTCAGAATTAGAGTGGCTGGAATATTCCTCAAGATAACCTTTCATAAATCCACATCAAGTGTCAACAACAATCCCTTCCAATGTATGGCTGGAAAAGTTTATGACAACAGTGGAAATAACATGGCAGCAACTGTCATACTTCAAAATTCTTACCAAATCAAGAAATGATAGTAATTTAGGGGCTGAAAATGACCATATAATGACTGTAACTTTACCCACAATTTTAACAAATTGAAAATAACTCAAGTGCACAGCCACAAAACTCTGTATGTAGCTCAATCCCCAATCCATTCTTGGTGAATGATGACCACAAATCAACTTCGTGCAAGATGTACACTACTATGCACTAGCGATCCTTGAATAAATTCATTGGGTGCCAAACAATGTTGTATAGGAAACATTTGAAAGCCAACATCAATAAGGAAATCATATGACTTACCCACTTTATACAATAAACACCTTGCTGCCCCAACAGTGATGATTGCCCTTATAATCTTGTTCTCAAGTGTATGACTTGGTTTCAAAGAGTGCTCCATAAATGGTGAGCATTGGTTCTCCATCATACCATTGGTATGCATGACATAACATATAAGCTTTTTTCCTAACTACATGCATGATGTCATCACTTCATTATACCTAGAAAAATGGAATCTTTCAATGAACTTACCTTCTGTTGTAATGTCCCCAAATGGGGCTTTTTCAAACCCTGAGTGGATAAACGCCGAACAACAATTCCAACACTAAAGTGCAAGTCAATAGAAGATAACCCAAAGATTATGGCTGTAGATCTGAATTCTATTAGGACAAAGCTACTAGGTTAATAGAGAAATCCACACCAAATTCGTGGCAAAAGGAATGTCTCCTAGCTCCAATGTAACATACAGATTTTTGGGAGCTAAAACAGCTCTAAATGAGTGATAATAAAGACCATACAAGCTCAGTTGGACATGTGCAATTAACTACCAAGAATGGCGACTATGGGTATGAGAAAAAAACCCTTGACAATCAGCAGCTAATAAACATATTTTCCATACTAAACATATATCATAATTTTTAGCAGACCATTAATGGATGAAATCAAATGTGTAGAGCACAAATACACTAAAAAATATATCTCATAATGCTGCAGATTATTATGGATTGAAACAACATTGTAACTCCCCCATAAATTCTAAAAAATAACATAGTTGGATCCCAAAATGCAGTACAAGTGAAGGCAATGATATTCAGACTTGTAATGATTCCCAAACATAAAGAAATAACCAAAAGATGGGTCGTTCCACTTAGTAAAAATAGGATAATGCTGCTACAAAATATTTCTTCAAGCCCTTCATGCAAAAACTCAACAATATCTGCTGGAATAATACTGAAATCCCTTGCAATCACAAAAGAATTTCCTGTGTGGAAATCCCTCACATTCACCCAGAGGGTTTTCGTCCTCTAAAGTAATTTTATACAAAAGCACTAGGTTTAAGATAAATTCAGAAATTGATATAATGCGTATGAGATACCCCTTACCAAGTCGACCTCTCCTTTATAAAGGAAAATGGACCCAAAGGCAACCTTCCTCTTCAACAATCATCTGCAATGTTAATTTCTATGCCTGGTTCACTCTCCTAGGCCAAATCGCAATTCCCTTAGGAGGCATATAAAATTAATATATTTTTTGTTCTTCCTAAACTCTCTTATTCCCCTTGGAGCCAAGTCACCATTATTCCCTCTAGGAAGAATAAAAAATATAATTATCCCCTTACAATGATATTTACCCTTCATATTTACCATAGGGATTATATTTTATGTTTATTAAGCCAAATAAATCATCTGCAATGTTAATTTCTATGCCCGGTTCACTCTCCTAGGCCAAATCGCAATTCCCTTAGGAGGCATATAAAATTAATATATTTTTTGTTCTTCCTAAACTCTCTTATTCCCCTTGGAGCCAAGTCACCATTATTCCCTCTAGGAAGAATAAAAAATATAATTATCCCCTTACAATGATATTTACCCTTCATATTTACCATAGGGATTATATTTTATGTTTATTAAGCCAAATAAATCATTATAAGTGCTTTAATAATTTAATTTTATTTTCTTTAGGCACTTTATAATAATTTATTGTGACTTAAGTCACCCATGTGCACCCCCTTCGGCTGTCGGGTGGACAAAATAGGCCAAAGGTCTTCTCAAATATTATTTGAGAAAGAGGAACATTTCATCCGTGGCTGTTATAACAAGTTTCCCAATTAGAAAATCACCATTAGCACATTGGAAAGTGCTTTTCCTTTTCACTTCCGGATCTTCTAATGCCAAATATGACTTGTCAATACTCATGCTTGCCATAGACAACTTTGAACTGTCCCTATTTCTCATGAGTTCAGATGTAAACATCAAAAAATCAGATCTGATTATCTTTGTTGAATGTGGAAAAACACTGGATTTCCATACCTTAGAGTGCCCAACATGGTGACTTTGAACCAGTAGTATCCCTTACTTGGCTATCACGGTTTTCCCCAAACACTGAATCCATTGCATTCCACATATGCCAAAACAATTTTGACAGTGTGCCCAAA
Organism: Taxus chinensis; assembly: GCA_019776745.2. Lineage (NCBI taxonomy): Eukaryota > Viridiplantae > Streptophyta > Pinopsida > Cupressales > Taxaceae > Taxus > Taxus chinensis. The sequence goes on along the minus strand of CM034147.1, from coordinate 281,344,085 downwards.
CATCCATGCACCTTTTGCTATACCATTCACTACTTGCAAACTGATCATGAGGATAAGGGTACAACATTATCATGAAATGGAGCAATACAACATTGATATCATACCTTACTGATTGATCATGGTGGAAACCGAACTATATGGGTAGGCTGATAGGCAATGAAAATGAAGACTTTTTGGACCATGTGCTGCCCTTACTCTTTTTACAATTCATAATTTCTGAGTGAGAATCAGCCCTCCATAAATATATTAAATGCACCTTACCTTCATGGACTTATAGCAAATCTGATTTATCTTGCGGATGGTGGAAGAAAAAACATGATAAGACCATAAGAAAGTGTATGCAGTCACCATTCCATACCAATGTAACTTCAACTGGCTTAGTTTCAAAAAAATTATTACATACCTTGCATCTTTCCATGAAATTTGACAACATGAAGATGCTACAGGTGACCTTTTGAAGTCTTTGAAATCATCCTTGCTTGACCCCAACCTCCTTTCCCATTCTCCTTTGACAATTTGATGCATATGGCTGCCCAATCCTCCCTACTCTTCCATTTTTATGGATCCATGGGTTAGCCACGTAGGAAATGAAAAGTTCGGATCATCGTTATGACCCCCACACTTCATGATAGAGTTCTCTTCTATACTGATTTTAAAATAAGATATTCCTCCCTTTGAAGGACTCATCATAGCATGTATATGCCATTTGTGAGAACAACATAGAAATTGAGCCCTAGTGTCTATATGTTCTTTGTGTTCTTTGCAAAAAACGACACTTCTTACTTTCTTCCCCTTGAAGTATGATGTGCACGAAGGTGATCAATCAACAGAGAGAAAAGAGGATACACCATACATGAAACATGAGTTCTCCTAAGTTCCTAACCATCCATCCATGGTAGAAAATCTGAAATGATACAGAGGCAAAAATTGAAATACCTTCATACAGTGGGCTGCCCATAACATTCAAAATTTTTGAGTTTAGATAGCATTCCTTCTTGCCATGATTTCCTTGCTAGATGGGATAATTTCTTCCTTGTGTTCGTTCCCACACTTGACTGATCTCAGCAACCTTTAGATCAGTGTTGTAGTCGGTAATCCTTTTCTCCGATGGAGTAGTGAGTTCCGTGTTCTGTTCTAATAGAAGGCACATGGAGAAATCCACAAAACCTGGACGACCCAACCCTGTGTCTCATTTAAGTAGTAAGAAAGGTGGGTAAAAATTGGATCTGTAATACAAATATGATATTCCATATGCCCTATAGAAACAGAAGGGCAAATAAGATATGATATTCTATATGCTACAAATGGGATATTATATTATATTATATATGTAATACAAATATTCCAGAGCCACCCAACCACAACCACAGCCACAACAACAGCCAAAGCCACAACCACAACCACAACCACAACCACAGCCACGCCACAGCCACAGCCACAACCACAGCCACAACCACAACCACAACCACAACCACAACACAACCACCATTAGAGGGGGGGGGGGGGGAGAGGGAGGGGGGGGAGGGAGAGAAAGGATGGAAAGGAAACACACACTTCGCCATATATATAGATAGGGGTCCGAGCTAGATACACTCGACATGCAGACCATACAGAAACGAAACCTCGTGATGACGTGACTCCAGGGCAGAGTGGTAGTCGACAATGGCCTATATAGGTTAGGGCCCACCTATCTATACATAGGGCATGTGAAGTCAGGATCAACCAATGATAGATCAGATCCCCTCCAAATCGAAATGCATCCCCTATATCTAGATGGGCCGGGTCAAACGATCTCTATTCTATATGCCCAGGAAAACCTAGATTAATGAGTGAATGGAATCTCTAGTCTAGTCCAGTCCCTATCTAGATATGGGGCTCCCTGTATCTAAATAGGTGCCCCAGAGAGATTAGGTGAGATAAGATAAGATAGAATAGGGGGGGAGGGGTTGCCCAGATAGATCTATAGGGAGAGATATAGAGAGAGAGTATATAGATGGGGGAATGTACCCCTCTATAGGCCCCCTTTAGATATATGGACCTTTACGCCATATATCATATATAGATAGGGGGTTGGGGCTGGGGGTCATTATCTTATCTATATGCGCCCCTCCCCCTAAATAGATAGGCGATAGTCCCTCTAAAGTGCCATATCTCCTTGCCTTGGGACCTAATAGATCTATCTATCTATCTATCTATCAAGATGGACTATGCCCTCCCCTCTCCCCCCCTGATCCTGAAGGGGGAGAGGGGAGCCGTGCCTTTCTCTAGCCCACCCCCTTTCCATCTAGTGGGGTCCTCTAGCCCACCCCCTTTCAATCCAGTGGGTTTGCTCCCCGACTAGAGCTGAGCCCTTAGATTCGGGTTGGGCTTCATCCATCCCCTGACCAGAGCCCTTAGACTCGGGTTCAGCCTACCCCCCAAGCCGACCCCTTAGACTGAGGTTTAGCTTGCCCCCCACCCCACCCGAGCCGAGCCCATATCATATCATGAGTTGGGTTTGGTTGGGCTCATCCTACTCCAATGTCGGTGGCCCCGAATGGAGTGGAGTTCAAAGGGTGCGGGGTCACCTTCCCCGTCTCCTCTCCCCTTGCCGGTGGTCGGATGCTCCCTCCCCCTCCCCTCTTTTCCCCTCTACTCTACCTTTGCCACGGGTTGGGGCCCTCCTCCTTGCCAGATACCACCCCACCACTCATACCTGCATACCACTCATCTTTCCCACACCCCCTTCCCCTTATACCACTCATCCCTAGCCCTAGATACCACTCATAGCTACATACAACTCATCTTGTCCACACTCCCATCCCCTCTACCCCCACCCTAGTGGGGAGAGCGAAGCCCTGGGAGAATAGAGAGAGAAGGGGCTACCCATCTCCATCTATGCCTAGATTAGATAGGGGAGGGCCCTATTCGATCCTTTGGGAGCGGTGTGGCATATAGAATAAAACCCCCACCCGACTAGACCTGAGCCAGTCTAGTGGGGGTTGGGTTGGGCTTCTTCTATCCCCCCACCCGAGCAGAGCCCCTAGACCGGGGTTCAACCTGCCCCCCCCCCCCACCCGAGCCCCCAACAATTGGGAAGAGAAACTAGACTCTTCTTTATCTATCTAGGATAGGGGGTTGGGTTCTATATATAGATGCAACTGGGTTTGGTTGGGATAGATAGGGGAGAGTCAGGATCTAGGGGATAGGATAGTTTGCTAGATATACTTATATAGGCCGGGTTTTATAGTTAGATGAAGGACTACGCCCTTATTCCAAAGGGGATAGGGGAGCCGTGCATTATACACTTTGGTTGATATGGTTCATCTGGTGGGTGCAGTTAGGGCCCTATATATCTTATCTGCCCTATCTATCTCTCTATTTATCTCCCTATCTATCTCTCTCTCCCTTCTATATAGACTTCTTTGGCTAGATGTCTAGAGAATAGAGGGGTGCCTTTTCCCTTCTATTTAGAGGGGCTAGGCCAGATCTGCCGCTGATAAGCATGGCATATATAATGGAGAGGGGAGGGTCTGGTCTCTCTATCTCTATCTCTAGATAGAGCTGAATATTCGATTCCATTGGCGGCTCCCCATCTCATATCTCTCTTATCTACGAAGTCGTTATATCTATGTGCCCAGACTCTACTCTAGAGAGGAGGCCCCCATCATGTGCCCTGACTCTACTCTATACTATAGGGGAGGTGCCAATCTCTCTCTATCCATCTATGTCAGGCCATGCCATGCTCTGTAGAGTGGCCATATCTCCCTCTATACTCTCTATGGTCTATCATTGGCCGAACTAGAGATAGATAGATCTCTATGGCCTATATAGAGGAGTGGCCAGATCTAATCTCTTATGTAGGGATCGGCCAGATCTCTATATCTATAGGGTAGGGCTTTGGTTAGATCTCTAGACACAGATTGGGCTTCTGTTGAGAGGATTCAAACTCTCCTCTCCTCCTTTGCCGCTTCATCAGATGCAACATGCTATTTTGGCAGAGTTCAAAGCCCAACCTTTCCGTCTGGAGACTATATTTGACATATCAACCTTTCTTCATTGAATCAGGAGGTTTGGTGATCTCTTCGATGAGTGGGCCAGGTATCTATATCTCTCTTATTGCTCCTCTATGAGTATTGCCCAGGATGTGGGTTGTTGGTTTTCCGAGACTTCTGCCATGTTGGATTCAGTTGGTATCCAAATTGATCGTCTCCCCCTTTCCAGTATTCCCTGAATGCTCCCAGTCATCTCTTGCCCACCAAGCAAGTGTTGAACAGGTCCATCTGAGAAGATATCTACAGGAGCTTCATTCAGACTACTTGGGTGAATCCTACTAGGGATTTGCACCGTAAGATGTCCATTTATTCATAGCACTTTCTTGAGATTAGAGATGGACTCATCATCCGCCCTCAGTACACCTTTCGTTACTGGGGGCATGCCCTCCGTATACCTCTGGGTCAGTTTTGGGTCAGCTCCTATAGACTTCGGTGTGAGATTGATGACCACATTGATCGGGATGACAGACTTCGTAGGCTCTGTAGCCTTCATGAGGTGGAGACTGAGACTCATATCATTTTCCGCTGCCTCATATACTATGAGATCAGAGGACGATTTCACTGTCTCATTAGAGGGATTCAGACTCTCCTGTTTTCTTTAGATATATTGACCAGCGGTGTCTTGCCCTCTACATCCGTGAGTCTCTACTGCTCCGGGACCAGATTCTTCATCCCCCTTCGAGAGTCATCCCCACAAGATGAATTACAGCTTTCTTTCCGGTTCTACCTGTAGGTGGAGGAACTAAACGACAGAGCCTTTCTGACCCAGATACAGTGCATCGACCAGTTCGTCCCCGGTTGGACCTTCACATTTCCCCCGATCACCACTAGCAGAATCAGATGCACACTCATACCAAAGGGAAGCCCTGCTCCATTCATCCCCCTGGCCATCGTTTCAGTCTTAGATCTCAGCAAGGGAGGAGGTTTTTACCCCCCTCTTCGGGTTGCTAGTCCATAAGGAGCTTTTTTTCGTCGGCCTCAAATGTTAGGAGGGGTGTGGCTACCATTCCTGAGTAGACTCCTAGTCCTCATTTGCCCCCTCCTCCCTTCCCTTCTTTTCTTCTCCCAAATTTCTCCACTGCTTGCTTCATTGCCCCTACCTGTGGGAGTATTGGCTTCAGGTTTTCTTTCTGCTTCGTCTCTTTTCCTTTCTTCTGTTTTTGGGAACTCGTTTGAGTTGTCCCCACTTGCACTTTGTATATTATTTGGACTGTAGTCCCATTGACCTACTTTTGTGGTCATTCGTTGGACATTAATATATTTATCTTATCTTATCTTATCTATCTCTCGATCTTTCTATATCTCTATATATCTAAACTCGATATCTATATCTATGGGCGACCCTAGAGTTCTCTATGATATGGAAACGACCCTATCTAACTATGGGGTCCCTCTAGATCCCTGATCTAAACAGAGGGGGGCCATATGGCCCTATCTATAGAACTTAACTAACTCGTTGGGGATAGTTCCTATCTAAAGTAGCCCTCCAACTATGTATAGATCCTCCAGAGCAGACCTCGAACTAGTTAGTCGAGTCTGAATCTCACACTCAGAGTATCTCCCCAGAGTTTAGCAGTAGGGGTTAGCCGCTTTGGGTCAAGGCTGCTACCAAGTCGAGAGAGCATTCAATCAGGATACCGAGAGCCAGTATAGTGTAGATGTCTTCGACCATAGTCTGAGTTCTACTATACAAATAGAGTCTCCGAAGGTCCAGGCTAGCCGTTGAAATGAAGGCATCTCTATGTGCTAGTGGTATCCCCGGATTGTTGAATCCACGAACTACTCGGTACAGAGTGGCTATGTCCACTGGGTCCAGATTACCCTACAGATTATGTAGCAGTGTTGGCTACTGATCGATCAGAACTGACTAGCAGTGGGACCTATTCCTACCTAACCCGGTCCCCTATTTAGTTCAAAATATATGGGACCCCGATCAGCCTACTGGCTAACGAGTTTGTTTATCGAGAATTGGTCTATGCCCCGACCTCAAAACTCAAGCCTAGCCGACCGCCAGGGTTGAGTTGATGCCACCAGTTCATCGGTGCATCTATATTTGAACTCTGCCCGACCTAAAGCTAAAGCGAGGGGGTTCCCGGTTCGTCAAGCGAGGGCTACTCCTGTTGAAGCCAAGGGGAGGGGGGAAAGATATTGGAGGGGCAAGAGTGGTCGGTTAGTCCCCCTCCCCTTGGTGGTCGGTTAATCCACAGATTGTTCGGCGCTTTTCGAGGTCTTGATCGTAAGTAAGCCACATACCGATTGGGTAGTAACCGATTGGGTGGCAACCTAAGCCACTATCGAGCTAGAACCCTCCCTTCTCACTCTATCTCGAGGAGAGGTATAAAGATATAGGTCTAGGTCTTGAAATATAGGTATAGTCAATCTCACCTCACTCGTCGTCGCTCACTAAACTCTATATAGCCGCCCCTGACCCATACTGAAGGCCTATAGTTCTATCTAGGACGCCTAGAGTTCCACCCCCTATCTATCTATATGGGTGCCCCAAGCCTGCCTATATCTCTCTAATCTGGTTCGAGATAGGATTACAGCAGGAGTTAGCAGCAGTAGTTCGCAGCACGAGTTAGCAACACGATTTCGAAGCAGGAGTTAGTAGAGCAGAGCAGCTCTATCTGGTTCGAGATAACAGCTGGAGTTACATTGCAGCAACTCGATCTCTAGGGAGTACATTGGCTAGATCTCTAATCTCTATGGCCATTGGCCAGCTACAAATCAATCCATCCATCCATCTAACACTTGCTAGTTCAGCAATAGGGGGCTGGGGCAAGGGAATAGTTACAGTCGGCATGCCCCAAGATCTATATCTACCATTTCTCCATATTCTGAATATCTATAGATTCGATACTCAATGTGCCCAGACTCTAGAGGCAAGGGTAGGCGCCCATCCATTATCTAGATTAGATTGGTGGCTCCCCATATCTATTATCTACGTGATACCATTTGATTTTCTAGCCAGAATAGAGAAGATAGACAAGGCGAGGAGAAGGGCAGCTGCTCCATACATTCTCTATCTATACCTTTCTTAGATGGATAGAATCTAGAGGCGAGGCGCCATAGAGGGGAGGGATCTGCTATACAGGGGAGAGTTTTCCGGTTGTCTAGTCAGATTAAGGACGACCCCCTCCCCAATAGAGAGTAGAGTCCATATAGATAGGGGCCCCCCACCTACCCCCACCTTTTGGGGAGAGCGGAGCCCTAGGAGAATAGAGAGAGAAGGGGCCTCAGGGGAATCTCTACCCAACCCACGGTGAGATCTCTACCCATGCTACCCACGGGTGGTTCTCTCCACGAGGTTCTCTATCAACAGGGGGATCTCTACCCACCTGTGGATTGCATAGATGGGGGGATCTCTACCCTCTCCATGGAGGGATCTCTACTTAACCCACGGGTGCATCTTCTTTTAGCCATAGGTGGATCCAGCTTCCCACAGGTGGATCTAGCTCATCCCTCTATCCACCTTGCCACCGGTGGACATCGCCATTCAATGGGGAGTATATTGGCCATCCCTTCTCTACCTCTATCTCTATGGGCTTTGGCCAGATATATAGATTTGATATGGAGGAGAGGAGATGGGCGCCATCTCTATAGAAAATAGAGGGGGCTAGATCTATAAACTAGATATGGTAGTTCATTGGCCATCTCTATTCTCCTAGGGCGCACTCTTGGGGGCCGCCCCAAGATCTCTTTATTTATAGGATGGGGGATGGGCCACTCCCCTACAATCTTGTCTTGCTATCTGACGCACCCCCACTCTCTAGTTAAATCTGAGGCACACTACCCATAGCTACAATACCAGGGGCCACTCCCCATCTCCCCACCTCTAGTTTATCGTATCGCGAAGCAGCCACCACCCCTATCTATTACTTGCATCTACCTCCACCTATAGTTTATCGCTATAGATACCTCGGGGCACCTACCCTATCTACTAAGGTGGCCCACTATCTACCGATCAGAGTGAGCACCTACCCCCACCTCTTTTTATCGTATCGCGGAGTGGCCACCACCCCTATCTACTTGTTTAGGCCCACGAATGGATATTCTCCTTGACTGACCACCCTACGCTAGCTACTCCTGCACCTCCCCTAGTTCGATAGAGAATAGGCCCCTCTAGTTCATTGTGATAGATACCTACGGGCACCTACCCTTTCTACTCATGCGTGTAGGTGGGCACTCCCACCCGCCCGAGACCATTTATTGGACGACAACCCTCCTCTCTCCCCGGACATATATCTCTATCTGGAGGCCCCCCTCTATAATCTAAATCTCTATAAAGGGTGGGGAGTATATAGAGTATAAAGGGCGCTAACCCCTCATATATACTAGATAGATACCCATGGTAGGGGAACCCTATTCTATAAAGGCGAGCCGCGCCCACCATGAAGTACACTACCTCTACCTCCGCAAGACCCCATATATATATATATATATATATATATATAGCTGACATCCCGGATCGACTTCATCTAGCCGAGGGACCCACCCCACCTATTATCTATTCTATCAGGGGGCCCTATAGAGATATGGACATATATAACTATAGGGCCCAACAAACTACTCTCCATTCGGGGAGGAGCCTTATAGATCTATGGGGGCTGGTTGTATATTGTTGAGTTGACAACGCCTACCTATCCATGGGGGGCCCTATCTTCCCTATATTCTATGGAGGGGGGGGGGGTGAGAGAATAGATCTATCCCATAGAATCTATCTAGCTATCTCATATATAGATAAGGGGGGAGGAACTACTCTATATTGATAGCCGTCGGACTCTATATTCTCTAGCATTGCCCCGCCCCGACCTATATAGATATAGATTATCTTAGAGAGGAGAGTGTTTCCCAATATGTAGATAGGGCTAATAAACCCAAACTCGATATACGTAGGGGAACTCCCACCCCCCCCATCTAGATAGGGGATAGAGGGCCCGAGGGGGGGCCATCTCTCTGTATAGGTCGAGAGCATCTAGAGTCTAGTCGGCACCCCCAACTCTCGAGCTATATATCATATCATATCTATATGGTGACGACCTACTCTATAGAATATAGATATATATATATATAGCTGGGAGAGTCCGCCTATTTGGTTGATCAGTCTTGATTGTGCCGACCGGTGAAGTAAGTGATTGCCAGAGAATATATAGGGCGGAGCCCCATCCGTTTATTGTATTAATTGAACCATCGATGAAGAAGTTATCTCCTACAACAATCTAGGGGGGATGATGAGTGTGCGGAAATGGGTTGGTCTAAATGGGAAACCCCCCCATATAGAGAGGACCCGCAACCCATAATCGATAGTCGTCCGCATATTATCTCTGAACGTATCTTAGATCGAGATATCTAGACATCATTTCTTGCATCTTTAGATCGCACACATGTTACGTATATAATCAATCATAGAATACATCTATATACAGCTAGTCATATATATACAATATGACTAGTCCATCCTGTTGTGCCACTCATGCTAAGTATAGAATCCATATCCATCCATATGTCTAGGTGCCCCCTCTCTCCCCCCCTTTCTCTCTATATGGGGGAGAGAGGGGGGGATAGGGACAGGGGCGCCCCCACCCCATTTCCTTCATGAGAATGTCGTTGACCTACCTCTAAGGGCCCCCTCTCTCCCCCCTCTCTCTCTATGGGGAGAGAGGGGGGGTCGAGTGCCTGTAGGATAGGTAGGACTTCTCTCTCCGATATGCCGCTCTCGAGTAGAGCGAGGGAACAAAATGGAGTGGGCGATGTTGGAATTTGCACCCATTCATATTTATCCAAGAATCAGTTTGGTTTTCTCTTTGGTCCTACTTGGTGTTCCCTTCCTATTCACTTCCAATGGTTTAACTTACATGGAGAAATTGTCGGCCCACGAATGCAGTTCTGATCCCCTCGGTAATGCCAGAAGTCGTTTCGATATACGATTTCATCCGGTTCCCATTCTACCTATTACCCCCGATCTAGAAGTCACCTCATTTTTCCCTTGGGTAGTCTCTCCCAATAAGATTGATTTGTCTAGATTTCGGTCCATGATGGTGTTATTGATTTCAATGATCGGATCTATCCATGAATGGAAGAAGGGTGTTTTATATCGGAAGTAACCAATGATTGATGAGCAATGAATGAAGAGGCAACGGAGGGGAAGGACGGGAAGAGCGATGCCTACATTCAATCAATTGATTCATCATGGTAGGGAGGAGAAATGACGCACGGACTGTACTTGAGCTTTGGATCAATGTCCTTAGAAGCGAGGAGTACACCCACGTGTTTCGACGAGAACACCAAAAAAACCTAATTCAGCTCCATGTAAGATAGCTAAAGTACGGTTTAGCAATCGACACAATATCTTTTCCGCCTATTTGGTTGATCTGTCTTGATTGTGCCGACCGGTGAAGTGATTGTGTCGCTGGGTGAAGTAAGTGATTTCCAGAGAATATATAGGGCAGAGCCCCATCCGTTTATTGTATTAATTGAACCATCGATGAAGAAGTTATCTCCTACAACAATCTGGGGGGGTTGATGAGTGTGCAGAAATGGGTTAGTCTAAATGGACAACCCCCCCATATAGAGAGGGCCCCCAACCCATAATCGATAGTCGTCCGCATATTATTTCCGAACATATCTTAGATCGAGATATCTAGACATCATTTCTTGCATCTTTAGATTGCACACATGTTACGTATATAATCAATCATAAAATACCTCTATATATGACTAGTCATATATATACAATACGACTAGTCCATCCTGTTGTGCCACTCATGCTACGTATAGAATCCACATCCATCCATATCTCTAGGGGCCCCCTCTCTCCCCCCCTTTCTCTCTCTATGGGGGAGAGAGGGGGGATCGAGTTCCTGTAGGATAGGTAGGACTTCTGTCTCCGGTATGCTGCTCTCGAGCAGAGCGAGGGAACAAAACGGAGTGGGCGATGTTGGAATTTGCACATATTCATATTTATCCAATAATCAGTTTGCTTGTCTCTTTGGTCCTACTTGGTGTTCCCTTCCTATTCACTTCCAATGTTTTAACTTACCTAGAGAAATTGTCGGCCCACGAATGTGGTTCTGATCCCCTCGATAATGCCAGAAGTCGTTTCGATATACGATTTCATCTGGTTCCCATTCTACCTATTACCCTCGATCTAGAAGTCACCTCATTTTTCCTTTGGGTAGTCTCTCACAACAAGATTGATTTGTTTGGATTTCGGTCCATGATGATGTTATTGATTTCAACGATCGGATCTATCCATGAATGGAAGAAGGGTGCTTTATATTGGAAGTAACCAATGATTGATGGGCAATGAATGATGAGGCAACAGAGGGGAAGGACGGGAAGAGCGATGCCTTCATTCAATCAATTGATTCATCATTGTAGGGAGGAGAAATGATGCATAGACTGTACCTAATCTTTGGATCAATGTCCTTAGAAGCGAGGAGTACGCCCACACGTTTCGACGAGAACACCAAAAAAACCTAATTCAGCTCCACGTAAGATAGCTAAAGTACGGTTGAGGAATCAACACGATATCTTTGCCACCTATTTGGTTGATCTGTCTTGATTGTGCCGACCGGTGAAGTGATTGTGTCGCTACGGTGAAGTAAGTGATTGCAAGAAAATATATAGGGCGGAGCCCCATCCGTTTATTGTATTAATTGAACCATCGATGAAGAAGTTATCTCCGACAACAATCTGGGGGGGTTGATGAGTGTGAGGAAATGGGTTGGTCTAAACGGGCAACCCCCCATATAGAGAGGACCCGCAACCCATAATCGATAGTCGTCCGCATATTATCTCCGAAACATATCTTAGATCGAGATATCTAGACATCATTTCTTGCATCTTTAGATCACACACATGTTACGTATATAATCAATCATAGAATACCTTTATATATGGCTAGTCATATATATACAATATGACTAGTCCATTCTGTTGTGCCACTCATGCTATGTATAGAATCCATATCTCTAGGGGCCCCCTCTCTCCCCCCTTTTCTCTCTATATGGGGGAGAGAGGGGGGGGGATAGGGACAGGGCCCCCCCCACCCCCTTTCCTTCATGAGAATGCCGTTGACCTATCTCTAAGGGCCCCCTCTCTCCCCCCTCTCTCTCTATGGGGAGAGAGGGGGGGTCGAGTGCCTGTAGGATAGGTAGGACTTTTGTCTCTGATATGCCGCTCTCGAGCAGAGCGAGGGAACAAAATGGAGTGGGCGATGTTGGAATTTGCACCCATTCGTATTTATCCAATAATCAATTTTGTTTTCTCTTTGGTCCTACTTGGTGTTCCCTTCCTATTCACTTCCAATGGTTTAAATTACATGGAGAAATTGTCGGCCCATGAATGCGGTTCTGATCCCCTCGCTAATGCCAGAAGTCGTTTCGATATACGATTTCATCCGGTTCCCATTGTACCTATTACCCCCGATCTAGAAGTAACCTCATTTTTCCCTTGGGTAGTCTCTCCTAACAAGATTGATTTGTCTGGATTTTGGTCCATGATGGTGTTATTGATTTCAACGATCTGATCTATCCATGAATGGAAGAAGGGTGCTTTATATCAGAAGTTACCAATGATTGATGAGCAATGAATGAAGAGGCAACGGAGGGGAAGGACGGGAAGAGCGATGCCTACATTAAATCAATTGATTCATCATGGTAGGGAGGAGAAATGACACACAGACCGTACTTGAGCTTTGGATCAATGTCCTTACAAGCGAGGAGTACGCCCACGCGTTTCTACGAGAACACCAAAAAAGCCTAATTCAGCTCCACGTAAGATAGCTAAAGTACGGTTGAGCAATCGACACAATATATTTGCCGCCTATTTGGTTGATCTGTCTTGATTGTGCCAATCGATGAAGTGATTGTGTCACTGGGTGAAGTAAGTGATTGCCATAGAATATATAGGGAAAATCCCCATCCGTTTATTGTATTGATTGAACCATCGATGAAGAAGTTATCTCCTACAACAATCTGGGGGGGTTGATGAGTGTGAGGAAATGTGTTGGTCTAAACGGGCAACCCCCCCATATAGAGAGGACCCGCAACCCATAATCGATAGTCGTCTGCATATTATCTCCAAACATATCTTAGATCTAGATATCTAGACATCATTTCTTGCATCTTTAGATTGCACACATGTTACGTATATAATCAATCATAGAATACCTCTATATACGGCTAGTATTATATATACAATATGACTAGTCCATCCTGTTGTGCCACTCATGCTACGTATAGAATCCATATTCATCCATATCTCTAGGGCCCCCCTCTCTCCCCACCTTTCTCTCTATATGGGGGAGAGAGGGGGGGGACAGGGACAGGGGCACCCCCACCCCCTTTCCTTCATGAGAATGTCGTTGACCTATATCTCTAAGGGCCCTCTCTCTCTCCCCCCTCTCTCTCTATGGGGGAGAGAAGGGGGATCGAGTGCTTGTAGGATAGGTAGGACTTCTCTCTCCGGTATGCCGCTCTCAAGCAGAGCAAGGGAACAAAACGGAGTGGGCTATGTTGGAATTTGCACCCATTCCTATTTATCCAATAATCAGTTTGCACCCATTCGTATTTATCCAGTAATCAGTTAGCTTGTCTCTTTGGTCCTACTTGGTGTTCCCTTCCTATTCACTTCCAATGCTTTAACTTACCTAGAGAAATTTTCGGCCCACGAATGCGGTTCTGATCCCCTCGGTAATGCCAGAAGTCATTTCGCTATACGATTTCATCCGGTTCCCATTCTTCCTATTACCCTCGATCTAGAAGTCACCTCATTTTTCCCTTGGGTAGTCTCTCCCAACAAGATTGATCTGTCTAGATTTCGGTCCATGATGGTCTTCTTATTGATTTCAACGATCGGATCTATCCTTGAATGGAAGAAGGGTGCTTTATATTGGAAGTAACCAATGATTGATGGGCAGTGAATGATGAGGCAACTGAGGGGAAGGACGGGAAGAGGAATGCCTACATTCAATCAATTGATTCGTCATGGTAGGGAGGAGAAATGATGCACAGACTGTACTTGAGCTTTGGATCAATGTCCTTAGAAGCGAGGAGTACGCCCACGCATTTCGACGAGAACACCAAAAAAACCTAATTCAGCTCCACGTAAGATAGTTAAAGTACGGTTGAGCAATCAGCATGATATCTTTGCAATCATTCCAGGAAAAGGTCATAATAATTCACAAGAACATTCTATGGTGTTGATCAGGGAAGGCAGATAGATAAGATAAGATAAGATAATTATATTAAATGTCCAACAAGTGACAACAAAGATGTTCAATGGGACTATACAATACAAAGCAAAGTAGAAACAACAGGGAAAACCCAAGAGGGTCTCCGAAAAAAACAAAAGAAGAAGAAGAAGAAGAAGAGAGCACAAGGGCTGAGAGGAAGGTGGAGGGAAAGGCCTCGACACCAACCCTCACGACTGTCACCCAAGGTCAGTTGAAAAGAAATTGGTGATGTGCTGCTATCTGGTGTCAGGAACTGGAAACTGTTGGAGATGCCTATGTTCCGTGGAATGTCGAGCTCTCTGGGTGGACCTAGTGGTCTGTTGTCTAAAAGAGGGGGCTCTTGGCTGTGCACGAATATGGAAATCTCTAGTCAAGGAAGAATCTCCTCTAATCCTGACAGATCTAGCCAAGAGATCTCCACAAGGTTCATGCCCCCGATTAGTGCCCCTCACACCCAGGAGCAAATCAAAGAAAGATGTGATCTATCAAGTAGTAGCCTCCCTGGAAGGAGGATGGAGGACCCTGTCGTAGAGCTTAATGTCTTCCTGTAAATAGAGAGCGAGACACCTCTGATCATAAAACCTGAATAAGGTCGTGAACATAGGACGTTCACGGAAGTGACAATGAAACCTCCCTCTGGTCTCATAATAGATGGAGCATCAGAAGATAAAATGTTCCTCTGTCTCAACCTCCTGAAGGGAGAAAAGTTGGTAGATCCTCTTAGAACGAACCAAATGGTGATCACTCTTGACCCAAAGCCTGTGGGATCTGACTCTAAACTGACCTAAAGATATGCGAAGAGCATGCATCCAATGATGGGAGATATAGGTGGGTCAAATGATGAGTCCATTGCTGACTTCCAGGAAGTGATTGGCGTAGAATGCCATTTTCGGGCGTAGCTCCTCTTGGGAGGTCGTCCACGTAACCTAGGTGAATAGTTTGTATATGTCGTCTCTGATAATTCTTTACAAATCCTGCGTGCTCAGAAGGAGGTGAGCAGGAGCATCCATGGATTACCTAAAAGGGGGGAGACGATCCATGTTGATCCGAAGAGATCCAAGAAGATGAGAGGTCTCGGCATACCGCACCGAACACAACCACTACATTCGGAGAGAGAAATGGCCTCATAAGAACAGTAAGCAAGGTAGATGTATCTATCCCTGCCAGTGGAGGAGTCCGAAAGTCCTTGGATGCGGTGCAAGAGTGAGATGAGACCAAAGATGACCTCTAGTTTGAAAGGGCGAGCCCCAAACTCGGCAAGGATGATATGATGTGAAACAGTCTCTTTGCATCTGATGATCCATTTGAGCAAAAGGATCTGAACCCGCTCAATAGAGGCCCAATTCGACTCGAGCAGGGAGGGGCCCCAAACCTCAGAATCATAAAGGACAGTGGGTCTCACAAGAGAGTTTGAGAGAGACATCTTGGACAATGTGTCCTGAAAGTGATGGCAGAAGCACTGTCTCTTCAAGATTGTGAGGGAACCATACCCCTTGTTGATGTGGGGTTGAATAGCCAGACGTAAACTGAACCGAGGTTCAAAGAAGAGAACCCCCAGATAGGTGTAGGAGTTGGTGATCTCCAACTCCTCCCCCTTGTAGAAGAAATGGAAATCAAATGTCTTCAACACATTGAAGACCATAACCTTGGTTTTACCCATGTTGACTGTAAGCTGCCTATGATCGCAAAAGAGGGCTAAAGCATCAAGCTGTCACTGTAACCCCTCCGTCGAAGAAGCCAAAAGGACCACATCATATGTGAATAGAAGAATGCAGATCAGAACATGGTGGAGAAGACAACCGTCCCCGTCCTGTATGTGGTCTCTAAAAAAATCCTCCAGCTCATCAATATAGATACCAAACAAAGTAGGAGAGAGAGGGAAGCCTTGTTTGACCCTGATGGTGCTCCTAATGAAATCAGAAAACCCAACAGTAGTGCGGAGCTGACCTAAAACCTCCTCATACAGCCGGGTAATGACAACAAGAAGAGTTTTGGAAATACCAATGTCTCTAAGTTTGTAGAAAAGGGCTTCTCACGAAACAGAGTCAAAGTCTTTCCAAAAGTCCAAAAAGCAACATAAGACCCTGCATGAACTGTGACGTGCTTCCTCGATGATAGCACGAAGGGTAAGAATGTGATCGGTAGTCTGGTATCCTGTCTTGAAGCCAGCTTGTTCTCTGGCTCTGCACTAGTACTACTCAAGAAATGCCGAAAGCTGCAAATGAAGAATAGTGGCGTACAACTTAGAGAAGGTGTGACCCACCATAATTGTCCTGTAATTATTAGGATGAGAAGTAGGACTGGATTTGTGAATAGGGTGGATAATGTTGTGGGACCAAGATTGCAGAAAGCCAGTACACACCACCTGATTTAAGAGGTCTACCAAATAACTAATGATGGTGTTGATCCCATGCTTGAAAAATTCTTCCTGGAAGCCTTCCTCATCTGTTGCTTTGCTGCAATTCAACACCGATATGGCCTTCGTGACATTTGAGTGGGTGAAAATGTGGCAGGTGGGGGGTGGGGATATAACTTCGGTCTCGGGATGACCAGGGATGACATAAAGGGTGGATGTGTGAGTGAACATAGTATGGGGGTCAAGGTCTAGGGGTAAGGGAGAGCGTTGGGGAATGATGGTACGCCAAAAGCATTTAGGGGAATACGAAAGTGAGGTGTGGAGAACCCTTATTTTATGGGAAATAAAGGTGTGTTTCTTGTGGTGGAGAAGATTACGATAGGTAATTTTAAGGGGGGGAAGGATGGGAGGTCATGGCTAAAGGCCATGGGAAGCTGACAGTGGAGGTTTTTGCAGTCATCATCATACCATTGGTTCATGGGGCATGTCCGTGTACAATCAGGTTGTAAGAAAGCAGCGGCAAGAAGGTTGGAATGGGGGTAAGAGAGCAGGGCAACCTCATGGATAGCAGTGGCAAGAAGGTTGTACATCCTGTCAGTGGGGTACACAGTGAATTGGGGCAAGGGGGGGAGAAGCTGGGGAAGATGAAATGAGAAGGTTATGGGGTCACCCTCAACAAGTCTCAGAGTGGTGTGTGGAGGGAAGTGAGAAGGGCTAGGGGTCTAGGGGGGACTAGTTTCTAAGGAGAATGAAAGGGCTACATGATCGGCGAGGGGAATGGGGGAGATGGAAAGGTGGTGAATAAAGGGAAGAAGATTGGGGGTAGTCATGATGTAATCAACAACATTGGAGCCACCACCGTGAGGTTTGCAGGTGAAGAATTTGGAATCTGGGAAACATGATATGCCATTAAGGATCAGTAGGTCATGAGATTCCCCCAATTGTAAAAGGTGTCGGCCGTATGTTGTCAAGGGCCCTACCACATCATCTGACTCCCACTGAAGACCAAGAGAAACCGGGTCCACCTTCGAAGTACAAAGAACAATAACAGTCCTGTCATGGCATGAAACTTGGATGTTTTTGGTTCGAGCATTGAAATCACCCAAAAGGATGACCAAAGTAAGGATCCCCAACCAGGCCATTCTCAATGGAAAAAGGAGAAGAGGTAGGGGGAAGTAACAAACTGAAATATAAATGTTTTGGGTAAGGTGTGGGGTCCGCCTAACGTTGATCCATAGAAAACGTGCAAACTTGTCTTCGACTGCCACAAATATCCTGCCTCGAAGAGTGTCCCTAACCAAACAAGCAACACCACTAGAACCCCTAACTCCACCGGAACTCCTAGTCTCTAGCCTGCAAATAGAGAGCCAATAGTACCCCCTAAGGTCTGGGAGAGGACGAACGGGGCTCTCATGGGTTTCCGTAACAAAAAGGAGATCAGAGTGACCCAATGCATCCTATAGGAGACTTGGTGAAGACCAGTATGACCCATTACCATTCCAACATGAAATGGAAATGCCCCTGTTACACTGCCACACCTGACGGGACCGTCATTTGGACTCGGGAGCCCAACTAGGAGGAAAAGTGTCTCGAATCACCGGTCTGAGGTTCCGAATCACTGCCCATTTTCTTGCCTTCCTGGCTGCCATGACCATCTTTGGAGACTGTTTGAGTTCTGCCACCCATGCTCTAGTGAGATCTTCATCAAGGAAAATCTTATCCGGAAGTGAGAAAAGTCTCCGTTTAGCCCTGAGAGCCCGAAGTCTGTCTTCAGCTGATTTGAAGCGAAGGAATAGGGTAGAGTCCAGACCAAGCCATGCTCTATCAATTTGTATTTCCGACAGCCCTAACTTGTTTGTGATGAAGTTAGAAGCAATGGTTAGAGGATCAGAAGAAGGAAGAGGTGTGGGCAGACCTCTAACTCTGAGATTGAGCTCTCTTGTCCGTTTGTTTCTTTCTTCTACAAGTTTGGCTTGTACAACTTCTTCCACAACTGCAATATGTGCCCTTACCTTTCACAATATGTGCCCATGAATCAGATTGTTTCTTGAAGTTTTCATGTTGGGTTTGAAACTCTTCATGTTTGTGCTTCAGATCTAAATTTTCTACCTGTAATTGGTCATTAGGACCTGTAGGGGTGGCCTAGGTCGTGATATCTGTAAGTTGTTTATGAAGAGAAAGGTTTTCCGCTTCAACCTTTTCAACTCGAGAGGTTAATTCAAAAACCTCAGTTTGAAGGGTTCTGTTGGAGGATTCCAATCTCTCAATCTTGTTGATCAACTCAGTCAAAATGTTTGGGATACTGCTGCCTTGTTGACTCTGTCTGTTTGATCCGAGGTTAGAAACTAACTGTGTTATGGGGGTGGAGAGAGACATTGTGGGGGGGTAGACTATTTGAAGAGGTGAGATGATAAGAGGTGAGTCTCCGAGTCCCCCAAACTGAGTGGCCCTGAACATAGAAATCGAACCACAAATAGAAAACACAAGCAGCGAACAAGAAAAGGAAACCGGAAACGATCGCAGTATATTGTGAAAGAGCTAAGAGATTACAGTAAGAGAACCACAAATTACAGGAGAAGAGCCACAAAATTGTAGGAGTAGAGGCTACAAAAATGTAGGAGATCCACGAGGTTGCAGAGATAGGAGTCACGAAATTGTAGGATAGAAACCCATGAAAATGGTACGGTAGGGATTACGAGAGCTCGAGCCACGAAGCCTGTGGAAAACGCGATCAGGAAAAACCTAAATCATGAGCTACAAAACCAATGAAACGTGACCACATGCGACCAGGAAAAACCACGAATCCCTAGCAACAAATCCCACGAAAATCTGTGAAACCGTGGCAAGAAGAATCACGAAAAACGTGATCAATGGAGCCACGAAACCTGTGAAACCGTGGCAAGAAGACTCACGAAAAGAATAGTCAAAGGAGCCAAGTAAAAGATCTGCCGGGTGTGAAATCCCATTGTATTCGGGGAGTCAAGGATTCGTTTGGAATTCCGGGTCAGAGAAGGGGCAAATTGAAATATGGCGCAAAAAATCCCAAATCGAATGAGAGATAGAGCAAGATCCTTTCCTCTATTCCAACATTCTAGATTCTGCCAGCCCAGCCCAGCCCAGTACATCAGTACTTTAGTTTCGTACTTTCTCAATAACTTAGCTTAGCTGGGAATTGAGCGAACCTATTCATGATTCCAACCGGGGGGACCTAGATATTATATAGGGCAGAGGACGTTGCCTGCATTGAGATCTAAAACTCGTCGTCTACTTTCCGGAAATGTTTGGAAGAAGATACTGACGAAGATACAACGCCGCATCCTCCGAAGATTGAAGAGCAAGAGAAGAATTATAGAACACCGAAACTCATTACATGAGATTGAAGGATTCGAACCTTCCCTGAATGAAACAGGAGTAGGGGCCTCCACCCCCCTATCTATTATATCTCGGCTCCCTCATATAGATATAGGAGCCGAGCCGAGCCGAGAAATATAGTTTAGTTGAGAGTAGACAGGGGGGGATAGGGGGGTCTAGATAGGAGGTGGTAGGGAGATATAGCCGTACCCCTAGGTCTATGTTCTGTACCGAACGAAGTGCAGTGTTTCAAGAGACCTCTTTACTTCAACGAAGCTCTTGTCATAGATCCAACAACTAATGATAATTGATTAGCCGATTGGCACTTATCCAGATCTGGATGGGGATCTATATCCCCATCCATATATGATGAGGTTGATTGGTAGGAAGGAGTTAGAAGTTATAGTTCTATATTCCAAAGTTTGAGAAGAATGAACAGATGTACTCATATAGAGATGGGGCTCCTATATCGTATTTCGTCGAGGGGCGATTTATGTACGAAACACGTTGTCTCTATCTCCTCACTGATAAGCAAGTCCAAGAGGTCGAGGTGAGCCATCATGATGTATTGGATATAGATATATAAATACGACCGACAACAAATATAAAGTTCATATATAGATGTCCCAAAATGACGATGATGTCACCCTTCCCTTTATTAACTCATTCCCCTAACTGCCCATGTATCCACCAATCTCTGTGGCTGATGCCAGGGCACTTTGATCACGGTGCAACGCAGGTCCGATTTGGAATGTTTGGAGATCTATATCTATATCTACCCCGTTTGAAAATTCGCCAATTGGTGCGACCTCATAATAGATATCACCCTATATCTATATCGACCGCGTCCCGGGCCTGACAGATTGGTTAGAATCATAAGTGCATAGATGCCCCATTGATTATTGAACGAGCAAATACCAAATACTAGTTGCCTCAGCCTCAGCCTCAGCCTCAACCTCAGCCTCAATTAGTGTGGGTGGGGGAAATAAAGAAATAAAGAAATTAGTGGGATTTCCAATTAATGCCATAATTATGACTTTATATGGGGTGGGGGCGGGAAGAAGCATGAGAGGGAGTGGGAATAGAGATACATACGGGAACCCTTTCTCTCAGAGTCGTTATACCTATCTCATAATTCCTCCACACTCCGATTCCTAATTCCCCGTCTGTCGGTGTCGTTATCGAGCATCTCGGGAAAGCTATATAGAGTAGGCCATTGGGATTGGACCGGGTCTAGGAATGCACGGATGTGAATACGACTCGCTGGCGAGCCTGCCTTGTCTCGATCAACCTCAAACTCTATATATATAGTGGCGAATACTCCACAAGTATCCGTGGAGAGCGATCAAATCGGCCTGAGCTATGTATATCACAGATCCTCATGCTGATGCTGCTTATATCTTGCTCCCTCTCATCCGTACCATATATCTATCTATAAGTGTCACAACCCCCTTTCACTCTACAAGCTCCCTTCACTTTTCCTTCTTCAACCGGGAAGGGCTATGTTGCCCCTTACCATATAGATAGATAGGGGGAGCCATCTATCTATCTATCTATCTATCTATCTATCTATAGGGGGGACAAACGACACCAACATTCGCTCATCCAATTACCCTTTCTCTATAAAGTATAGTTGCTCATCAAACAACACTGCACCCATGTGTAAAATAGAAGCCTACATATAGATAATAGAACTATCCCCTATATTCCATGGAGGGCTCGCTTCGCTCTCGTCCGCATACATGATCGGTAATCGGTTCATGCTCGCCATATATAGATATAGGGCCATAGAATATAGGGCCATAGAATATAGGGCCCCTATATCTATGTATGGGGCCCTATATCTAAGATAAGATCTAAAGGTGCTCGTCTAAGATCTATAGTCGCTTCGGGAAATGTTTGGAACTAAACTAGATATGGGGTGACCCTATCTTCTCGCCATATAGAAGGTGACTGGATGGGAATCAGACCCCTTCTCTATATCTCTGGTTCGTGATGTTATATGGATCTTCACCAGATAGATATGGCGACCCCCTATCTAGACTCACTCAATCTAATCTACTATACTATGGGGTGGGGCTCCGCACAACCAAGAAGTCGGAGTCAAAGTTATTAGTCAGTCTCCATTCGAGCACTGGTCTCACCAAGATATAGATGAGGGGGAACACCGATCCACAAACCCCTGAGAACACCGGCCTTATACGAATGTCGATCGATCCATATAATCTACAAGGGATTGTCTATAGATAAGATCAGATCATATCTATAGTAAGTAGGGGGTGGACGCGGGTATAAAACACCGGTTGAATCGAAGCTAGTTGTGATCCATATATAGGGGAAGAGGATCGCCTATAGATCTGAACTTCATATGGTAGATCGAGGGGCCCTTCTATTCTATGGCCCTTCCCTTTGGATTGAGATGAGACTCTAGATTTGAATGGGGCGCTGGGCGCAATATCAATATAAAGAGTGGGGGTGGGGGGAAGAGACTACATTTCAATATCAAGATAGAGAACCCTGAACTCTCTAGGAGCACTCTATCTCTCTCTATGGAGGGGGGAGTCGAGTTCTGCTCTGCAGATCGAAATCGAGGGACCCATAAAACCCCTCTAACTGTAAATTTCCCCTATCTATGATTTATATGGAGAGGGGGGGCCTAGGGGACAATATGAATGTCCGCCATCTATAGTTCTCTTTGAGGCCCCTACCTCTATATGGAGGTGGAAGTGGAGGTGGAGGTGGCCATGTATACATATATTCTTAATTTCCTATAGGGCCACAGTCAAGGCAGTCGAGGAGCCGCTATAAAGAGATAGTGGGCGGCTATATAGAGTTGCTATATCTATGGCCCCGCCTCTAAAGTCGGGGGTTGGGTACTCTTGGCCAACCTTTATCGACCAACGCCAATCGAACTATGTCGAGTCTGGTCATCATGTATAGATAGGGGCGGCCCAACCCCTATCTATGTAAGGTCTCCCCTATCTCTGCTCTATATTGGGGTGGGATTAGGAAACAAACCCAATCCCAATCTATATAGCCAGCCAAAATCTATATAGAGGATAAAAAGATAAGACCCAAAACTATCTATATGGCCTGCCGCTTGAAAAGGTCGAGCTGTCCATACCATACTGGAGTTAGTACCTTTGCCTGGGAGGCCAAGGAGCCTGCTCTATGTGCAACCGCAATATGTGTATAGGGGTCAATTCGAACTAGCTGAAGCCTGTGGTATATATATATATAGATTTGGCAGATATAGAGAGATGGCCCCTATATCTGTATGGCAGATAGTGGGACTCCCCACCCCATATAGTTAGATAGGGCAATCGAGGGGGAACTAATCTATACACCCGACTATCTCTTTCTATATCCCGCCAACTCTCTTCCCAGCCCCCAGATATAGATAGGGGCACTATGGGGACCCAGACCCATATAGAACTATCTGGGATAGGACCCTAAATTATCTAGATATAGGCAATCACCCACACCCACCTATTGAGCTATATAGGTGGAGGTGGCCATATATAGATCCTATCTTGGAAGATAAATCTTATCTCGATATATAGGGTCGAAGATATATAGGGAGGGGTGGGAAGGAAAGTTCGGGTATATATCTAGATGGGGGGCGGGGCACCCTTCTACATAAACCATAGAATCATCTAAAACTTCTTTGCAGCTCCTCTTTCTCATCTTGTGGGTTCCCGGTTGAAGATCCATAGTCTATATAGAGAGTGGGGGCCCTATCTAGACCTATCTATCGAGTCGGGTAACAAATGATCTAATCCAATATGATATAATCCCCGGGCTCTCCCGTTGGACGGTAGAACATCCTTCAGTCCGAGTCCCCATCTAGATATAGATATATGTTTATATCTAGATGGGGCCGTCATCCCTCTGTCTGATCAGAGCATCCGGCCCTGAACTATCTATATGGCATTGCTGATTAACTAGGCTAG
Source organism: Taxus chinensis (assembly GCA_019776745.2). Lineage (NCBI taxonomy): Eukaryota > Viridiplantae > Streptophyta > Pinopsida > Cupressales > Taxaceae > Taxus > Taxus chinensis. The sequence continues at coordinate 281,320,154 of CM034147.1, read as the reverse complement.
TTGAAAGGTTTGGAAGCTGGTCCCCTATCCATATATGGCGTTTGGTCTCTATATCTAGTGCATGTCATCTAGTCGTTTGATCTCTGGATCCGTCGCCATACCATATATAGAGTAGAGTGTGCTGACTATAGATATGACATTCGGTCGATTCGATGCATCCATCCGAGGACTGCCAGGGGGCGACAACCAGGGTTATGATCTATTCTATAGAGAGCCCCAACGGCCTACTGGAGAGAGCTGGGGTACGAGTCCAACCCTATATATCTTATCTTATCTCCTGACCCCACTGACCCCTATCTATATCTGATTATTCAATAGGTCGAGGAGCACCTCGGTCATAGCAAAGGAGAAAGACTTTTTTGCTGATCCCTGGAAACTATCCACAGTCCTCCATTGATTGCTTGATCACCACAACCCTCCATTGATTATATGGTCATAGAACTATTAACTCGAACATAGCGCCGCTAGTTCTAGTTCGAAACAAATTGAATCCTTGACCCAACTGACATTCCATTGATATGGGGCCCTCAACCTCCAGATAGATCTCTCAATAAGGCTAGTGGAGTGCCCATATCTAGAGAGGGGTCCCTCATCCTCCAGATAGATCAGATCAGATAAGATAGTTTAGGAGGGGGTGGGTAGGGTAGGGGTGCCATATCTATGACCTGAACCTCTCTATCTCTCTCTCTATATCTCTCTCTCCCTCGACGTCCTTTCTATATATAGAGTCGGGTATTCCATTCTATTCGATCGATGCGCTTACCGATTAGCCCACTGTCGGGTACTCACTTCAACTTGTATTTCTCAAATCTCCGGGCCAACTCTCCAATCTTGCTGGAAGGAATCCTTTACCCTACTAGTTTCCTGTTCATGAGCCATTGGGTGGGTGGCCCTATATAGAGAACTATCAAGGGTCCCTATCGAACCTATCAAACCGATCGAAATTCCCTATCTAATGTAATTTATTTTGATAGGGCATTTTGATATAGCGGGCCATAGAGATATAGTGGGCCATAGCCGTAACTGATGCCAGGAAGAGGATGACAATGGGGATAGAGGATTGTATAATTGATTGGTTGGTTGGATGACTTAGGATGGAGGATGGATGTAACCGGGTGTTTGCTACATTTTATGCATAGCTAAAACCTAGGCAGTCATTAGATAAATCTCCCTCATTTACCGGTGAGGCTCCCATGTAATATTTTTGTCAATTATGTTTTCTAATATCTACTTGTGGATTTTTACTTTAACTGCGAAGCTCATGAACCATAACTAAACAATTCTACAGAAAGTAAGCAACTGTAAAGAAATATTTGCGAAAGGGGGAATAGTTGAATACGGAAAGAAAAAGAAGAAGATGCGTAATCCAACCAATAGTTTGCAGAGTTAGTTAGTCTCATACACATAGATAAAACAGATAGATCTCACAAAATCGAATCAAAGGAAAGGAAAACTTTAAATCTAAATCTTAGATAATGCAAAGTTTATCTAAAGATCTACAGAAAAGTAAGAAGCCAATGCATTGTTGACACAAAGTTCTTCGGAAATCTGCCTCTGTTCAATTCCTCAGCTTTCAGAAAAGATATCAAGGGTTTTCAGCACAAAGTCAGAAAAGATTACAAATTCTGATCCTTAAACCCATAGGTTCTTCTATTTATAGTGTATAGAAGGAAATTACAAACAGGAAAGAAATAACTGAACTGACACATGTGGAAGTTATAAAGAAAACAATTGGCAATCTTTCCCCTAAAATTTCTCTCTACATGACATGCATCTGAAGACTAAATCAAAGCTTTGTATGTTTTCCACCTATTCTCAATTAAGGACCTTTTCAAATAATTAAAATTAATGTCTTTTAACCAATTACTTTAGTTTTACAATTTTGTCCGAGAAAATAAGAATAAGAGAAAGAAGTGAAGAAGAAAGACAATATGCTGGCCGTCATACTCTACACTTTTTCGTTGTTTGGAAACTGAATATACTTGTCAAACATGTGACTTTAGCAACCACTTCTTTCTCAGTCTTAAACTGTAACAATCCTCTGGACAAAGGAACAGTGTTAGCCTTTACCTTCTCTAAACCAGGCCCATACCCCTCAATATTTGCATGAAGCTTTATGAGTCTGCCAATTGAATCTAACGTGAAAGGCATGATGGCTTGATCAATCCTCTTCTGCAAAACCAGAATAAATTCCTCACGGGAAACATGCAATTCATCTGGAATGTTCTCTGGTACTTCCCCCATTTCGTTTTCCAGTAACTGTATCCTCTTCAGCATAAGCTTGAGGATCTCCATGTAGAAGGAAACTTCTATCTCTAGCTGCTTCCCCTTTTCTATCAATCCATCAGGTACAATTTGCTATGCAATTAGCACATCCTTTGGTAATGAATGTATCTTAGCTAAGGTATCCTCTATTAATCCATCTAGAATTATCTATGACAACATGACGGCTTCATCAATCCTCTTCTGCACAACTAGAATAAATTCCTCATGGGAAGTAGGCAATTCATCTGGAATGTTCTCTGGTACTTCCCCCATCTCATTTTCCAACAACTGCATCCTCTTCAGCATAATCTTGAGGATCTCCATGCGGAAGGAAAATTCTATTTCTAACTGCTTCCCCTTTTCTATCAATCCATCAGGTACAATTTGCTCTGCAATCAACACATCCTCTAGCAATGAATGTATCTTAGCTATGGTATCCAGATGACTATCAACAACTATGTTCTCATCTTCTATCCTTGTCATTACTTCCTTTAGCTGAGATAATGCCTTGTGCATATTCTCCAAGCCAGTTGGTCTTCCCTCGAACTGCTCTGAAGCTTGGTGAATAATTTTCTCTTTCCATTGAGCAATAGCTTTGACCTAGTTCCCTGCATCTTCAATTTCTTCAACGAAACAGCGGCATACCTGTTCTTGCACTAACATGGGATGAGAAGAAGGTTTAACAACCTTAGTGATGATCTCACATAACTATCAACAACTATGTTCTCATCTTCTATCCTTGTCATTACTTCCTTTAGCTGAGATAATGCCTTGTGCATATTCTCCAAGCTAGTTGGTATTCCCTCGAACTGCTCTAAAGCTTGGTGAATAATTTTATCTTTCCATTGAGCAATAGCTTTGACCTAGTTCCCTGCATCTTCAATTTCTTCAACAAAACGGCTGCATACCTGTTCTTGCACTAACACAGGCTGAGAAGAAGGTTTAACAACCTTAGTGATGATCTCACATAACTATCAACAACTATGTTCTCATCTTCTATCCTTGTCATTACTTCCTTTAGTTGAGATAATGCCTTGTGCATATTCTCCAAGCCAGTTGGTCTTCCCTCGAACTGCTCTGAAGCTTGGTGAATAATTTTCTCTTTCCATTGAGCAATAACTTTGACCTAGTTCCCTACATCTTCAATTTCTTCAACAAAATGGCTGCATACCTATTCTTGCACTAACACGGGATGAGAAGAAGGTTCAACAACTTAGTGATGAGCTCACATAATTGGGAGATCTGCATCTGAAGCTTATCTTGTTTTTGCCTTTTCCTTGTCAAGCTTAGGAATAAAGCGTCTATCAGTGTCCGTGTATCTTGCTTTAACCCTTCCATGGTGACTATCCGCAATGGTACTTTAGTCACTGATATGTCTGTAGCAATTAGCTCTCCCTCCTGTTTCCCTTCAGTTGGAACTGATAATTCAACGAACTTTTGCCCCGATTCTTCAATTATCAACCTTGAAGTCATTTTAGCAGCTTTAGACCTTTTGCCTCTATTTTCCAAGCTCAGAAGCAGCTGCAAGTCCTCTTCCAAGTTGATTTCCTCTCTAGCCTCTGGAATTGACTGCAGAGCCAACCAAGATGAGATGTTGATTTTTGGGGAATGAGAATTCGTTGATTGTACCACCATCTCATGCTTCGACTCTGCTGCATCTGAATTCACCACAGTGTTATGGCTTCCCTCTTTTGAATTGTCTAAATACAATGCTCTCTCCAACTCTGCCATTTGTGCTTTCAACGTCTCCGTAGGGGGAGGTGAAGATCTCGGTGGCTGAGGAACAAATACGAACAATGCTGGATTCAATGGTGGAATAATAACCTCTGTTTGAGGTCCTGGAGCTGCGAAAATGCTGTGAGTTGACGCTGGAGAAGCTTCATCTGAAATTGGCACTGGTATAATGGATGTAGGCTTGCCTTTTTTCGATACCTGAGACTTCTTCCAAGTTGATTTCTTCTCTAGCCTCTGGAAATGACTGCAGATCCAACCAAGATGAGTAGTTGCTCTTTGGGGAATGAGAAGTGGTCGAATGTACCACCATCTCATGCTCTAACTCTGCTGCATCTGAATTCGCCACAGTGTTATGGCTGTCCTCTTTTGAATTGTTCAAAGACAATGCTCTCTCGAACTCTATCATTTATGCTTTCAACGTCTCCGCGGGGAGAGGTGAAAATCTCGGTGGCTGAGGAACAAATACGAACGATGCTGGATTCAATGGTGGAATAATAACCTCTTTTCAAGGTCCTGGAGCTGCGGAAGTGCTGTGAGTTGATGCTGGAGAAACTTTGTCTCCGCAGGGAGAGGTGAAGATCTCGGTGGCTGAGGAAACAATACGAATGATGGGGGATTCAATGGTGGAATAATAACCTCTTTTCAAGGTCCTGGAGCTGTGGAAGTGCTGTGAGTTGACGCTAGAGAAGCTTCGTCTGAAAGTGGCTATGGTATAACGGATGTAGGCTTGCCTTTTTCCGATACCTGAGACTTCTTATACACTTTGAGCTTCTCTGGCCTTTTGCTACTCTCACCTTCGTGCTTTCTTTTGTTGGAATCCCTTGCAATAAAATTCCCTGTGATCTAGTTCATCAAAGTCTCATCCATGCAATACCTCTTTTTCAACAACCAATTTGAAGTGTTCGCTAGAACTGCGGAAGACCTTTCTTCAATTGTATGACAACCGCCTACACTTTCTTGGAGAAAAGCTCTATCTCCTCCCATTTTATGGTATGTGTCAAGTATCACATGCCCATCATCTGCAAGATTTGGAGGTATCCATGCTAGACCATAGTCAGAAACCTACTGCGCTGATAATCTGCTGAAATATCTTTTTCTGACTTCATATTTGCTCTTGCACTTCATCCAAAAGTCTTCAAGTGGTGGAACATGTGAGTATTCTTGGGAGACTATCCTCTTTGCTATCCCATACAAATCAAAGTTCATCTGTGTTGGGAAGAACTCGTGCTCATACCCAACAAACATTTCTGCTTCAATTCCTTTGGCTTTGTGGATGCTCTGGCAACTATAATGACCAACAGTGGCTGGAAAGCCACCTGTAGACTTGTGATGTTTTGATTGTAAGTCATGCAACTCTACGAGCTACCTGCACAACTCCATAATGATCCACTTATCACTCGGGTACCTTGGCAACTTAACTGGTTCCCCTAAGAAAGCACTCACCCTGAGATATGTGAAGTCCGCAAACTAGATGAAGATACAACCATGTTGGGAGACAGCTTGCCAGGCCTCTTTGCTCACTCTGTTGGTCTTCAGATCACTATTCAACTTGCAAATGAATCCATAAAATAATCCATCACTAACCACCCTTAAATCTTTGTAGCATTCAGGGACTGTCAACTGTGGGAAGCACTCATAAATAGGATCTTTTGACAATATGCCCCGTCTATCCAGTTTGGAAAATATCCCCTGAAATGTTGTTGCATATACAAGGTATGAAGTCATTTTAAAGTTGAATGTCCGCCTCACACTTTGGACTTGCTTGCTGATGTTGTCACTAATGATCTCTGCCCAATTAATCATCGAATCAACTCTGTTGATCTCAATGGTTCTCACAAAGGCATGCATCTATGAGCAGAAGTTATTGGTATTGGCTTCCCCATTTATCCTGTAAAGCAATTTGGTGATATTGTCAACTTCCTGCACAAGATTGGATCGTGGAAGAGTCCTCGGGAATTTCGATGGTGATCTGGGCTTCTTCAGGTATCTGTTGTTTATTAGACACACTTAATCCACTTTGTGGTTTTCCTATCTATTGTTGGCATCCTGCATGCTAATTGTAATCACCACTGGCCGTGCCGGAAGCTTAAGGCAATAATTAATAAATTGTGCATCCAACCTGACTATTGTCTTCCTTGCAGCATCTCAGATTGACCTAGAAAGAGGATGATAAGATCTTGCACACTACAAAACAAACTTAGGCAATTGAGCTGTGACTGGAAACACTGAAACTTGAATAATCCCACTACTTTTAATTGCCTGCATAAGAGATGATCTACCAATGGCCTTGGATCTGTCACTTAAATTAGTGATAGGTTCAGGGTCCATGTCTGTATCATTGATTTCGGTAAGCTGGGAAGCTATGCATGATTCTACTGACCCTTCTCTTTCATCATGCTACATCATTCCTAGAATAAGCTTTGTTTGAAATCTTTTTTTTTTTTCCAGAATTCCTTGTAATTGTATCAATTTGAGTAGATCCTATAATTTTTTTTGATTCAAAAAATATATTCAATGTATGTGGCATTGATTTGACTTCTTTTCATCAATATGAGGACTTGTGATGAATACCTGCAATTGATTCAGACAAATATGGAGTCCATGGCATGAATACTCATTTTTTATCACCAAAATTTGCTTATAAAGCCTGCTGCCCTAAAATTTGAGACTTTGCTTGCATGCTAAGCAAGCTAAAATATTATTTAATTCACCTGGGCACTTATACCAACATGCAAATGTTTGGAATAATAAAAATAAAGCTTCTCCAACCCTACGCGCCAAAACTGGAAGCTTCCCGGCAATGAAAATTACTTTTTAATGCAAAACACTCCTTATTTTGGCGCCAAAATCCTATAGGATAACAAGCTCCATCAAAAAGAATTAATTATCTCTCCCTTATGGCATCCCATGCTTATATAGCTAACTGCATGCTATTTTTAATAATTGCTTTCTCCTATTTTTGACAATTATTAATAATAAATTATGTTCTTTCTCTTAATTTGGGAACCCAAGTTTGCATGCTTCTGCTTTAATTTTTATGAAGTTATTTTATTTATTTTTAGCATGCATCTTTGCCTTCTCTTTAGCTCATCAAATTGCTTTGACTTTCCTCCTATTTAAAGGACCAAACCTAGCTAGAAATAACTATAATAAATATTATTTAATGCATATAATCATGCCAAGATGGGTCGCACTTTTTGGCTAGAGGGTGTGCTAAAAATAAGAAGTCAAAGTAATGGGAATTGTTACCCTGCGAGGCAACTCAAAAAATCTCATCATTCACTTGAGTGATTTGTCTTTAGTGACGGGAAAAAACAACCTGCTAGGGAGGCATAAAATTCTCGCTTGCCTGCCTGTACCAAAATTCTCGCTGGCACCTTAAATCCTTCCAAAAAGTGTGACTTGCATGCAATAGAGTTTCTTTCTAAAAAATGCGACTTGCATTGGTGAATAAATTTCCTTGATGGGAATTCTTACCCTACCAAGAAACTCTAAAATTCCCATGAGTACTTTAAGTGATTTATCTTTCATAGTTGGAAAAAACAACTTGCCAGGTTAGCACAAAATTCCCGCTTGTCCGCCACCTCCAAAATTCCCATGCAAGTGACTTGATTTCATCATGGGAATTTTTACCCTTCCAGGCAAGCATAAAATTCCCACCTGCCTACCACCGCCAAAATTCCCATTGGCAGCTTAAATCCTTCCTTCCAAAAAGTGCGACTTGCATGGGAGAAGCTTATTTTGCTTAAATTCTTCCTTTTTTGTTAGAAGTTAGCACTCCATGATCAATTTCTTCCATTGTCTGAGGCCATGAATGACTTCCAGAACTTCCAAGAAAATAAATAGGCTATACAAAATGAACAAACGGATCATGGGGAATTTAACAGACAGACTGTGGAGAAAACCGAAAACAAACACAAAAGAAACAAATAAGAACGAAAAACATTGCCAGAAGTTGCAGACAATTGCTTTGCCGAATAACTAGTTAGCAAAACCTCATCCTTGGTGAATACGCTACTGAGAGGCAGTAATACTGGCGTGCAAATATTTAACAGGGTTCAATTGTAACACGATTTATTTTAAATAGAACTCTATTTATTTAATAAATAATTAAATAAAATTCTCGCAAACAAAACCTGGCAGAGGAATAAAATGAGTTTTAGCATCTGGGTATTTGTCGAAATTGGCTCATATAATTCTCTGGGAATTACCTTAAGGCAATGGAAACAACTGCAGGCAATAAAAACACAAAATGACCCGTTACTTTGAAAAGAACAAAATTTTTAAAAAGAGGTAGTCCCAGATTTCAGGGTGAAATCTGGGGACATTACCAGGGAGCCAGATTCTTGCTATATCATTCAATTCTCTGAATTCTTGGTGACATGAAGGATGCGTAATCGGTAACATGAGACTGAACTATATAGTAATAGTTTCCGGCCCGAATGCACCCGAAGCCATATAGATCTATATTGGGTGGGAGAGGGGGTGCCAACTAGACTATAGAGAGTTTAGTTGAGACATAGATCTATATAGGGCACTCCATACCGAAGACTGAATACTCGTATGAACACTTTAGACTCTATATGTGAAGTTCAGTCCAGTTCTCTACTCTCCCTATATATAGATGGGGGCCTTCTATATGCCGGATCCCCTATGGGAGCACGATGCGAACTATATAGATACATTTCATTATGATTTGTTCATGTGTCAATCACTCTATATCACTATGGAGTGGAGATTGACTGCTCAGATGGGTAGGTGTCCCCTATCTATAGATCTGAGGAGGCCCTATATATATATATATATATATATATATCTGACCCCCTAGGGTCACCTTCACTTCTGCATTATGTGACTATCTTATCGATGATCTATAATCCCATCTTATATCGGTTGGTTGGTCCACACTACCACAGACGGATAGAGACCCACCGCATCAGTTCTATATAGAGTAAGGGTATAAGGCCCACCACAATTCCCCTAGCTATATATCTTGTACCATCACCGCTTCCTACTTGACGTTCTTCTCCCCGGCCAACCTGCGGCTCTTAACTATCCTATCTCTCTCACCAGTTCATTTCACCCATCTCGGGAGGGAGCCGCCTTGGGTAGGAGATCTTTCCCATCCACATCTATATAGATGGGAGGGGAGTGGGGTTATCCCTCTGTCAGGGATAGGGGATAGGGCATCGGGCTAAATAGAGATATAGATAGATAGATAGATAGACAGCTGAAAGGGCGTGGGCTAATACTTCGCTCCCTTATCTTATTAGCTGGATGAAGCCCAACCCAACCCGATTGCCCTATATTCTATTATATAAGCAGTTAGCCAACCCTCTTCTTTAGATTGGCACCCCCTATATCTCTATCTCTATCTCAGACTCAGAGATAGATGGATATAGATATGGCCAATGCCCAAAGAGATGGCGAGATAGAGATATGGCCCCTATAGATAGATATGGCCCAGAGATATGGCCAATGCCCTCTATATTCTCTAGATATGGCAATGCCCTCTCTATTCTCTAGATATAGCCAATGCCCTCTCTATTCTCTAGATATGGCTAATGCCAATGATCTATACTAGGCTATCTCTATCTCTATCCTCTATCTCTAGAGTCTATACATATGGCGAATGCCCTATAGATAGATATGGCCAATGCCAATGATCTATATTAGGCTATCTCTATATCTATCTCTATCTCAGAGATGGAAAGATAGAGATCTCCCTGGCCTGGCTTGGTCATACAGAGAGAGAGAGATAGATAGAGAGTGACCAACCCTCCCCTCTAGATTAGATCCCTCTAGATCTAACCCTCTAGATTAGATCCAACCCTCTACTCTATAGACCATCAAACCCCCTATCTCTTCCGAGAGAGAAGAGTCTAGTTTAATTGGCCCACTAGATTGGATGGGCTCAGGTGGGGCGGTGGATGAACCCCAAACCCCATTGACTCTGCTCTGGTTGGGTGGGGGTTCTATTCTATATGCTACTTCGCGTGGCAAGATGTTGGATGGTTAGCGAGAAGCTTTGATCTATGGATATGGCGAGAATGAGACGCTTCGCTTGATGGCTGGCACGACCAGATCTATATACTCGCTTCGCTGGATGAACCCCAAACCCCACTGGCTCTGCTCTGGTCAGGTGGGGGCCCCATAGATAGATAGGCTATAGACCAACCAAACCCCCCTATCTCTTCTGAGAGAGAAGAGTCTAGTTTAATTGGCCCACTAGATTGGATGGGCTTGGGTGGGTCGGTGGATGAACCCCAAACCCTACTGGGTTTACTCTGGTCGGTTGGGGGTTCTATTCTATATGTCGCTCCACTCCCTTCGCTAGCGAGAAACTGGATGGCTAGTGAGAAGCTTCGACCTATGGATATGGCGAGAACGATACGCTTCGCTTGATGGTTGGCATGGCGAGAGCATGGTGGTGGATGAACCCCAAACCCCACTGGGTTTGCTCTGGTTAGGTTGGGGTTCTCTTCTATATGCCGCTCCGCTCCCTTTGCTGGTGAGAAGCTTCGATCTATGGATATAGCAAGAATGATACGCTTCACTTGATGGCTGGCATGGCGAGATCTATATACTTGCTTCACTTGGTTCACCGGATGAACTCCAAACCCCATTGGCTCTGCTCTGGTCGGGTGGGCCCCCCATAGATAGATAGGCTATATGCCGCTCCACTCCTTGTCGGTAGATATCTATATGGTGTTGGATGGCTGGTATGGCTCTATCACTTCAGTTCGCTCCGCTGTATATATCTATATGGCATGGCCAGATTGATCTATAGACTCGGTTCGGTTCGCTCCGCTCCCTGCTAGTATAAATCTATACGGCATTGGATGGCTAATTACTTTGCTTGATGGCTAATCAGATAGATATGCCCACTCCTATACTAAACATAGCCATATCTAGATAGATAGACATAGAGAGAACATACCCATATATAATCTAGATAGAGCAGAACAAAGCCCTGTAGAGATAGATATGCCCACTCCTCTATTGTATCTAGTATCTAGCATGGCCATAGATAGAGAGGGCCCTCTATATCGAGATTTGAGATTGGTCTGGTCTAATCTCTATATAGATCTGGCCAATTCCCATAGATAGTCTACTGAGCATGGCATGGCCATAAAGAGATAAATAGAGCATGGCCCTATCCCTGATAGATAGAGTCTGTCTATAAATAGAATCTATGTGTATCTCTATACAAAAGAGGGCCATATCTATCTATCTCTCTCTTTCTATCTATCTATCTATCTATCTTAGAGATAGATGGATAGAGAGATCTCTATCTACCTGGCTTGGTCGATAGATCATGCCCATATCTAGAGAGCAAAGCCTTTATCCGATCCCCCCTCTCTCTATATCTCAGCTCGGCTCGGCTCGACAAAGAGATATGCCCCCCTCCCTCTAAGATGGTCAATGCCGTCCCCTCCCCTCCTCTCCCCTGTATATGTATGTTTGTTTGATTGGGTCACCTCCCTTGAACTCTATATCTCTCGGCTCGCAGTCATAGAAACTCTATCGAAAGAGAAATGCCAAACGGAGGGGTGAGTCGACGAGGACTCTATCTCATATGGTAGGCTCGAGAGCCCAGTCATATAAACCATCTGGCGAGTCCCCTATCGATAGATAGCACAGATAGATAGGGCCTTGATAGGATGACTAATCCCTATCTATATATAGAGGCGAGTGAACCAACCCATATATAGATATAGAGAGTATATAGAGGCGAGGTCCTCTCACTGTATATAGTCTGTTCACCATGATATAGAGAGAGGCCTCCCTATGAGACTCTATATCTCTCAACTCACTGTATATAGTTAGATACTAGAGCCGAAGATATGCCGATATAGAGAGGCGGGCCAACCATTCGGTCTATATAATGGGCGAGGACCACATATAGAGATAAAGATATAGATAGATAGATAGATAGATAGGGCCTTGATAGGAGAGGAATCCCTATCTATATATATATACACCCCCATCCCATATATAGATTAACTAAATCAGCCGGGGTCCTCTCCCTTTATAGACCCCTTGATATCAACCTCTATATAGGGGGGTACCCTATAGATATAGATTCTGACCCCTATCCCACCTCTCTCTAGTCTTCTCGTCTTTCCACTCTCAATATCATACCTATCTCCCATCACACTCAATCGCCAGGCTGAAGAGATATAAGATCTATAAAGAGGGGAGGGCCAATCAAACAAACCATACGAGTTTTGTAGCTACATACCCAGACCCACTTCTCCGAGGCTTAGCAGATTCCCCCTACTCGGTAACTATAGAAAGGGAAAGGTCAACTATAGTGCCAGGGTGGGGGGGGTGCACCTGGCATCTCCTTTGGTTTCCAGATTACCGCCAGAGATATGGGATGCATTCATCCGTTCATCGAAATATACAGCGAGAAAGCCTACCCCTTACCCAAGTAACTCCACTCCCAGGGAGCCATTGTAGATCCATGCATGAATCGCTTCACTTTTTTTACATTCACGCCCCCTATATATACCTTAAGAGTTACTTTGTTCTCCCTTTACACCTATACTCTATATGGGTTAATCCCGGAATCACATCAATGTGAGATATGTATGGGTGAGATAGTTCCTAAGGTTCAATACTAAGAAACTCCTAAGAAACAAATACCCACCACTATATATAGATATGGCCCCTACTATTCTAAAGGGCCCCACTCTAAACCAAACTAAACTATAGTAGGGGGTGGGGGGCGGTGATTCTACAGCCGATTGGTCATAACCCCCGCTTGGCCGATCCACTTTAGTCACAAAAATAAACTCGGGTGCATAAACCCAAAACTGGCGGTGGCGCCCGGGCGGAGGTGTCACTGTCACTGTCACTAATTAGAAAGAAAAGGAAAGGAAAGGAGAAAAGGGGAAGCGTCGGGTGAATAATGAAGGAGGCTAAACATCACAGGTTCAAGTTCACCAGGCATCACAGGTTCAAGTTCAAAAAATAGAGAGAGAGGCCCTACCCTATATATATATATATTCCTAGTTGCCGACAATGGGATAATCACGCCAGTTACTGGGATAATGGTGTTACCGACTTATATATATAGTTGCAACAGATCTAAGATATATAGCCGATTCAGCTAGGGCAGCTAGCGATTTATATAGGGCATAGTCGAGTTCGTCAGTCGTAATATAGACAGTTCAAGGCCATATAGAGAATAGGGCAGCTATATATTGTTCAAGCGGAATTCACGAGGTAACGAAGAGAATGGAGCGATCCTCCACCTCACCCCTCACCCTCACCTAAAGTAACTGTATGTAATTGCCATATCTATATATAGGGTCAAATCAAATCCGTGTGATTTTGATATTATGTATAGAATATGGCACGAAGTCTGTTTTCCATCATGATAGAGATGACCTCAACCTCTCCATATCTATATATAGGGGATTATAGATAGGGGCCGAGCGCACCATATAGAGATAGGGAGCTATCTCTATCTCGACTACATCTCATCTATATATAGATAGGGGCCGCATCTCCTCTCTATATAGATAGAGGTGCATAAATGCTAATGCTATTCTGCCTGAGGCACATGAATGCTAATGCCCTATATATAGAGTTGATATGGTTATGGAATGGGAACATCCAGCTAACTAACTTGCAGGGACAACTAACGAAGCCCCTATCTATATATGGCCGCTCTATCTATATATGGCGGGGACAACTAACTAACCAGAAGGTCACAAATCTACGTCAAGTGCATAGGAGCAACTGACTAACCAGCTAATTAACTGACAACTATCTATATGGGCCTACCTGACCGACCTACCTATTGATTGGTCCTTCTCAACCTATCGATTTTGCCCCTATATCTATAGGGCAGAGATATATAGATTTTATAGGGCATTGGGGGGTCAAGCCATATAGAATTCAATGGGGCCCTATAACTGATCAAGGTCGAGCTCTGTATCAAGTGTTGTCACCATATCGTATTCAAGGTCGAGCAATGATCCCCCCCCATTGTATCTAATGCTATTCTTCCTGGGGCGCATAAATGCTAATGCCCTATATATAGAGTTGATATGGTTATGGAATGGGAACATCTAGCTAACTAACTTGCAGAGACAACTAACGAAGCCCCCTATCTATATATGGCCACTCTATCTATATATGACGAGGACAACTAACTAACCCTAAGGTCATAAATATAGGTCGAGTGCATAGGAGCAACTGACTAACCATTTAACTAACTGACAACTATCTATATGGGCCCGCCTGGCCAACCTAACTATTGATTGGTCCTTCTTGACCTATCAATTGGGCCCCTATATCATAGGGCAGAGATATATAGATTTTATAGGGCATTGGGGGGTCGAGCCATATAGAATTCAATGGGGCCCTATAACTGATCAAGGTCGAGCTCTGTATCAAGTGTTGTCACCATATCGTATTCAAGGTCGAGCAACGATCCCTCCATTGTATCTATATAGAGCCTTAGATATAGTTAGAGGGGGGGGTGTCGAGTGAGTAGTCATTCGTATTCAAGGTCCCCCTACATATATATGATCTGACCGGTTGAGAACATCACTCCACCCCCTTGGGGGTCCCGAGGGCGCCCATAGATATAGATGGCGATTGATTGATTAGGTCATCGGCCTATCGCCAAACGGGAGATCACCAATCTTGATTGATTGATTAGGTTCTATTCTATATAAAGGCTCGGGCGCAATCTCGACTCGACCTACGCCACCCTTTGCTTGTATGTCTATATAGTCAGTTTATTACCATCGGGCACGATCCCCACACCTTTATAGAATATTATAGTCGATAGACCCCTATATATTATATATATCTTCTCCTCACACAACCTAACTCTCCTTGCTACATGACTATAGAGATAGGGTTGGCCGCAACTCTCTATAGAGATAAATGTAGAGGGCGCCAGTATGACTATATATAGTTCTGACGCTACATATATAGGGGATTGGGCTAGTGGACACGATCCTCTATCTCTATAGAAGACTATCTACCCTCCCCCTATATAGAGATCTACCCTATCTCTATGGGGTTCCCCCCCTCTATAGTGAAATGCCCTATCTAATCCCAACCTAGGGTGGGGGCCCATGCGTATCTATATAGGGGCGGGACATGCACCATAAGGCCCAGCTATAGATGTATGGAGGCCCCCCTCTCTATCTATTTAAGGCACAACTATAGATTCATAACTATATTAACGAGGTGTATCCGCCGTATTATCTATATAGGGCATTCTAGAACCATGGGGGTTCACCGGTGGTTCTTACTTCATCCGCCATACCATAAGGCGGTTTGATCTGCTGCCGTATAGATCTATAGAGGGGCTCTCCTAGCTATATCTCCTATATATATCTCTTCCTTGTGTATCTATCTGGGGCCCCCGGGGGCCCCTATCTCTTCTATATATATAGATGGGTGCCCCCCTCTCTATATATCACCTCTATATGGAGTCAGTTTGCCAGGCTCCTCTCCTTGACCTATGTATATATGTGTGACATTGTATCGTATCGTATCATATCGTATTGTACATATCTACTTGGCCCTATCTATAGAATATACCATTATAGAAATGGGTGTACCATTATAGATTCTTGAAGACCCAGTAAATCCTCCGGATCTCTAGCAAGCTTGTCTGGGGGTTTGGGTACTTGATTCGACCTGTCTCTACTCTATCTATATGGCTAGATGATTCTATCATTCGGCCATATCTATAAATGTATATAAGGTGTGGGGGCCCTCTCCCCTCTATATAGATATGGATATGGCCGGATGATCAAACCAATGTCAAGTCTAGCCATATAGAGAGATAGGCCCGCCAGATGATATATCTAGATAGGGATGGATATAGATAGAAAGTGGGAGAGGGGAAAGATATATGAGCTGGATGCCTTTGGGGAAAGATCCCCGCCCCTCTATATAGATTGGTGTACCATTATAGATTCTTGAAGACCCAGTAAAGCCTCCCAATCTCTGACAAGCTTGTCTGGGGGTTGGGGTACTTGATTCAACCCCTCTATACTCTTTCTATATGGCCGGATGATTCTATCCTTCGGCCATATCTATAACTATATATGAGGTGGGGGGGCCCTCTCCCCTCTATATAGTTATGGATATGGACGGATGATCAAACCGACGTCAAGTCTAGCCATATAGAGAGATAGGCCCACCGGATGAGATATCTAGATAGGGATGGATATAGATAGAAAGAGGGAGAGGGGAAATATATATGAGCCGGATGCCTTTGGGGAAAGATCCCCTCCCCTCTATATAGATGGGATATGGGTTCTCTCGGCCCCTCTATGTCTATATGGGAGATAGAGGGGGATCGGATCAAATCCCCTCTAGATATATATGGTAGCGGATCAAAGCAAGAGGGAGAGGGATGGGCCTTGCATCGCATTCCAATCCGATCCGATAAAACCTTGCCCTAAGGGAAGGGCATATGTAATGTAGTGGCCCTTCAGTGATAGTGAGTACCCACCCGGCTGCATCAATGTTGGTCAGATTATATCACGTATGTAATATAGAATAGTCAAGTCTCTATACCTATAGAATAGAGATGGGAGATGGTAAATAGGAAACTAAGCGGGTCCCATATCTAGATAGGCCCTCGACTAGAGTAATCAGAAGTCATCAATCGTATCAATGCAGGTGAGCCCTCTTTCTATATATATGGGGAGAATCCCCAGCTTTGCCCCTCGGTATCAATCGGTGGATGGGCTATAGATTGATCTATATATGCCTCGGTGGATGGGTGGGTGGAGAGTGCAATGGACGAGATGATAGGGTTGGCTCTGATCCGCTGGAGAAGAGAGCAACCATCCAAGTCTCCATTGGGGCGTATGCTAGATCTATAGATATGGCAACCACCCATATTTATATATCTAGCCCAAGTATGTCTAGGCCGGGTCATTCATGCATTCTATATAGCCATAGCCGGCGCAACCAATAGATATATAGCTAGGCTATCGCCTACTATATATAAGGGTGGGGGCGGCCCCCAATCCCATAAATGGATTAGATATCTGGAGGGCTCGAACTATAAATATAGAAGTCCACACACATCATACTAAGAATCGAAAACCAACAATAGTCTTATTATCTCTAACATCTACATCGTGTTAAGTTAGAATAATACAAAATGTCCATAAGTAGAGTCAATAGTATCGAAATCAACAGTAATAGGTGTCGAAGGGAAGTGGGCACTACATGGATGATGTTTTTGTAAGGGGAGGGAGATGTAATGTTGCTCTCATTACCACCCTCTCGACTCTAGTTGTGTGGGAACGATTTGACCCTTGCTATGATTGATTTTATTATTCTAACATCATGCTTACGATATGAATGATTCAGAAAATGAAACAATTAAATACAACGTAAGAAAAATAGTGTTACCTTTATAAAATTATAATATTAGACATTGATAAAGGATATAAGTAATTGTATGAATTTTTATCTTGGGTGTCTCTTCATGCCTAGAAGCTCAAGAGCACAATTTTCTATATTTAAGAAAACACTAAAATACAAGCCTTCGAGACACTTTATTTTTGTAGGAGTCAAGTTTCCGTGTAACACAAGTTAATACCAACTCCGTGGATGAAGAGCCTCATATTCTTCGCTTTGTCGATTTCATCCTAAAGGAAGGTTTGACGGTCACTTGAAGTCTCATTTTTTGCAATCTTAAAACAATAATGGCAATAAGTTATTTTTTAATGTTTAAGAAAATCAAATGATATAATTCATTTAAAATTTAAAATGTAAACTTCAAACCTATTGAATTTGTTGAAAAGGTTTTGGAAACTTCAAAGCTATTGAATTTTGAGAGTTGTAAAGCTAACTCCACAACCTTAGTCAATGCTTCCCATGCCTGCGCCGCAATAGAGATTTCAAACAAGAGTAGGACGTCCATCAAAGCATAGTTGGAAGTGTATTTTTTTTCCAAATGTTTTATTGCAAGTTCCCTGATATGTATGCCTGTGGAAGCATGTGAAATGTTTGACAAAATGCTAAAAAAAAAATAAAGGAAGCTTCATATTTTTTAAACTTCTTACTGGCACTCTGCTTTGTTGTGAGGTGGAGATTGGTAGTGGACTACATTGACATTGTATGATTTTCTTATTTAAGTGTTGCAATTGTGGAAGCATGCGGTTGGAATGCAAAATGGTTGGCAAAAGGCACTTGGAGATTACAAGCAAAATACAAATGGAAGATGTAAAGTCTGAGTACTACTGCAGTGTTAGAAAACTCTAATACATTGTTTAGTATTAGTAGTTATGCATACGCGGCATTTAGGTGCTGCAATTGTTCTCCTTCCTACCAGACGGTTCTCCTTTCTGGTGATTATTTCATGTTAATTCAAGGCATTAAATTAATTTTCATTATATCTGCCTTCATGTAGCAGGCCGCATTTGCTTAGTGTTGTGTGTTTGTTTGTGGAAGCGAATGGCATTGAACTTGTATGACATTTTTACTTTTATCCCAAATGTGGATGCATATAGCGGGAACATCGACTGTTTGAAAGAATTCCTTAAGGAAATGTGTTCAAAGGACCGCGAATAGGGATTAGTGCTTGGTCGTTGGTTGGCTGATTCAACATGTGATGGGTTAGAATTGCAGTTGGTGGTTTCAATGTTTAATTTGGCCTTAGGACATTTCATTTCTGACTTTTGAGTAGTTGGGTAACTATTCATACACTTCATTTTTGAATCAACCAATGCAATATTGAGTTTGCCATGGAACTCGCCCAAATTGATCCATGACTCATTTTCCTAATTCGCCTTCTAGCTCGATGGAGATAATGTGGTACAATGTCAACTCCCCTTCTCTCTCTTTCCAGATCAGCACATGCATGGTCATCTTATTCTTTCTTGCATAATTTTAACGCTCTCATTTTCCTAATTTTAATGGAGTTGTAAATCAAATTAAAGAAGAGGAAATTTGGGGTGAATTAATCGAAATGTGTTATCCTATAACAAATTATGCCTCTATTTTGCATGCACTAGACCAGTATCCATGTATGTAAACACTATTGTATTTTACCTCGTAAGATGGATTAAAAACTATTTATTAGCTTTGGATACAGAAACCAGGAATTTGGCGGGTTAAACGAGAAACTTAGTAAAAATTACTTTTGACGACCTTGTGTGATCTCAATAAAACTTATTTTCAATAATGTGCAAAACTTCCCTATAAATCCTGAAATAAGAAAATCCAGCTTGGACCATGTTTCTTGTCAAATGGAGTGTTCAGTCAAACCTTAGGTTTTTCCTTGGATGTTCATTTGACTTTGTTTTGTCACTCGTTTAGGATCCCAAAGGTCTAGTTTGCAGCTTTAAACAACTATTGGAAGTTAAAAGTACAATTTGATTTTGACCCACAGTTTTGGCCTTGGATGTAGAAATGAATTTTGGCTTCCAAATACCTCTAGTATTTCTCTTATTTGAAGCACCTTAGACTCTTATTGTCACAATCAAGAATGCAACTCAAACATCAGGATCTAAAAGAAAATCTCATCAATTAATTCTAGGGTGGTTCAAATAGGAGATGTTTGTTTATAGATCTCTTATAAGGTTTAGTTGCAGAAGAGATTTGATTTTAGATCTTGTTGTATGCGTTATAGTCTCGATTGTGACAATAAGAGTCTAATGTGAATGAAATCGTTAATAACCTTTAGAATGTAAATTGTATTCATGAGGTGTCAGTTTTTGAAAGAAAGTAAAACTTTGAGGTTTGTGAGATAAAGGTGTTTGAACCATTCCAAAATTGAATTTTAGTTGGACATAGAGTTCTTGAGTGCAAATAGAAGTAATTTAAAACCTAGGATATTTTAATAGGCTATTGGCGTTCGAAACCTATAGTCAACTTCGTCTACCAAAAAATTGTCCCTAAGCTATTGACTTTTGAGAAAATAAAATATGGAGTCTATCCCCTTTAAGCTAATGGTCACTTTTTCGTGTGATTAAGTGTACCTGTTATAAGTTAAATCTGAAATGAAATAAATATAATTTAATGTTGTGAATGAGAATATATGCTTACGTGATAAATGATTTTGAGACCTATAGGGTTTAATTAGGGAGATTAAATAGTAGTTAGGATGGAACCATCTTAAGTTAAGTGTTAAATGAAATAAAAGAAATGCAGTCTAGGAAAAAGAGAAATGTATGTTTTCATATTAAGTGCTCTTCAAACCTATAAGGCTAATAATGAAATATGATTACAATAAATATTTGACCATGAAAAAGTGATATTATGGAAGGTGCCTATTCATGATGTTCATATTATGATTGAGTCATGGTTTCATACTTGTTCATTTATATAAGTGTGGCATTGATTTGCATCTTGTGTCATCATGATATTTGAATGTTCTTCATTTTGGTGTAAACATTACATGTGGTGTTGAGAAATCACTTGTGACCATATATGGTGTTGTGCATAG
This sequence comes from Taxus chinensis, assembly GCA_019776745.2. NCBI lineage: Eukaryota > Viridiplantae > Streptophyta > Pinopsida > Cupressales > Taxaceae > Taxus > Taxus chinensis. The sequence continues at coordinate 281,299,702 of CM034147.1, read as the reverse complement.
TTGTATGAGTAAATGAAAGTTAAATAAATTGCCCTGGTTTATTTGGTCTTGTGTTTGTGTCCCACATAAACGAGCATTACATTCCTCAAATAGTCACCAATTTCCCTAATCTGAAGCTAATTGCTCAAAAATTTCTATTTTTTTTTTCTAATTTTATCCTAATTCTTCCCAAATTTCTCTAATTTTATGTTGATTTCCTAACCTTTTCATTAATTCCCTCATTTAGTTGCACTTACCCTTAATTTACACTAATTTCCTAATCGCCCAATTTTTTATTAATATCCCTAATTTCCAAAATTTTACTCTAATTTCTCTATTGTAACTATAAATTCTTGTTAATTAGTATAATTTTACATTAACATGTCAAATGTTACTCTAATTTGGTCATTTTACCTGAATTTTCCTAACTTTATGTTATGTGTGTTATTTAAACCAAATGCACAATTATTTTATATATATTTCCATTATTTTATGCTATTTTCCCTATGTTACTCGACCTAATTTTTCTAAATTTATGCCAATTTTACTTGTATTATTATTAATTTTATGCTAATCATCCCAATTTCGCGAAATTCACCTTAGGCTTATTCTAAATTTCCTATTTACCCCTAACTTTCCTTATTTTGAGATGATTCCCCTATTTCCCCAAATGCGCCCTAGTTTTAGGGTAATTTTATCTTTCATTTCTTAATAATAAAATGACTATTTCCTCATGATGAATAACTTATAATTTTTTCATTGATATATTTTAGGCTTGTAGATTTAGTGTACAAATATTTTTAGTATTTTTTTTATCAATATGTTATAAAATAAAATAAAATATTGAACACCGCATTCAATTTAGTATGTATAGATGTTCATGGCAATAAGTCTCTACATTTTGGTCAAAATTGAGATTCTTTTCGTAATTGAAACAAATACATTTATTGTTTAACTAAATATATTATTTCAAAATTTTAGAATTTTTTTCATATTTTTTTAGTACCTTGAATCAATAGTATTCAATTTCCTAAATTACCTTAATTTAATTATAAGTTGATTTCCTAAATTACCTTAATTTAATTACAAATATTTTAAAGACATTTAGTTGAAAAGTGTTGATAGATATTGATCTCAAGGCTCTTATATTAGGGATAATTTTAGTGGCGAATACTCGTAATATGGTGAAATTTTCATTTTAGGAAAATTTGAAAAGGCGATTTTTTCAAAGCGGGTCGGTGTCCTGTTCGCCTAAAATTTACAGTATATATTTTTTTGGGGTTGGCTTCACCTACATTTGAAAACATCTATAAAAACCTATGTAATTTGCTAGGTAATATACTACAATACTACCACCAGTAGCTTACCAATACTGTGAACTAGCATACTCTAAGCACTAGAGATTGTTGTTATCCTATTAGTAGTTTAGAGTCAGGTGACAGATGATATTTGTTGATGCGCGACCCATTGAATTTGCTGACACATGACAAAGGGGTTAGCTATTAATACGCGACAAGGAGGTATTGCAGAAGCGTGACAAGGGGGTTAGTTATTGACGCGTGACAGAGATATAGTTGACGCACGACAAAGAGTTATTACAAATGCATGACATGGGGGTTTTATTGTTGACACGCGACAAGGAGGTATTGCAGATGCGCGACAAGGGGGTTAGCTATTGACGTGCAACATGGATATAGTTGATGCGATGTTGACGCACGACAGGGGTAGTTAACGTGTAATTGACACACGACAAGGGGTTAGTTGTTGACACGCGACAAGGATATAGTCGACGCGCCACAGGGATATAGTTGACACGCGACAAGGAGGTATTACAGACACACAACAAGGGGGTTAGTTTTTGACACATGAAAAGGAGGTATTGCAGACATGCGACAAAATTTTTGTCTTTGACATGCAACTTGGTTCTTTTGATGATGTAGGATTCTATTCAGAATAATGGAAGGTGCTAGTCCTCAGAATGTGAAGACCCTAAAAGTAACTAAGAAATCTCAGAAGTCTCTGTTCAAGTATTTTTGAAACTCTGCTGATACAGATATTGCAACTACCAACAACCATATAACTTCCACCATAATGAATCAAAATATTGACTAGGTGGAAGGTAATATATAGGTGGACATGCATTCTACACAGTGTCAAACAAATGACACCTACGATAATATGCTAGATCCTGAAGATATAACTCTTGAGATGCCAGATTTTGAAGATATTCTTCCTGTTGGGGTTTAACCAGGAGTGCATCAAGATATCACACATACAAATACTCAGCAAAATGGAACACAAAAATCAAATTCAAATTTTGATTCATGAAAGAGGAAACCAGGTGAATGTGATATTGCTCAAAATTCTACTCAAAAAATTAAAACATTGAAAACGAACAAGAATATATGGACCATTGGTAGGACACACAAGTTTGATTGGGCTGCCAAATTTCTGTTTATTGAACATGTACAATCATCTAATTTAGAAGAGATCCCATCTGAATGTACATGTATAATATGTACATGGAAATTGGGAAAGCAACAAAAAATGAAAATCAAGCTGAACACTATAGAAAAACATTGTGGAAAACAATATTTGACTGTAATGGGGGAATATGGCAAGAAAATCAAAACACACAGGTGGAAAAATAAAAAAGAATGCATGGATGTTAAATACGCAGCAAATTATGAAGCAGAGCAAAAAAAATGCAGACATCTTGTGGAAAAGGGAGGAATGATCACATCGCAAATTGGTAAGATGAATCAAACAAATCTACATCAAAAACTCATACAGTTCTCTAATTTATTTCACATACTAAAGAAAGGAAGACCAATTTCAGATATCCTCAATTTCAAATTTTTGTATCAATATAATGGAATGCCGAATGTACCTCAGTCTCATTGGTCTAAAAGTAGTGGATGGGAAATGGAAAAATGCATTTCGATGATAGAGAAGGAAGATTTGAAAGAGAATGTAAAAAAATCAAAGTTTATCTCTCTTTCAATTGATGAAGTGACAGCAGTCGACAACATGGCATGGGTATGTATCCACATCTATACTTTAGAAAATCATTAAGGACACCTCATCTGCTGGGTGTTATGAAAATGGTTGAAAAATGTAATGTCGAAAACCTACATAAAATAGTTGTTTCTCATTTGAAATATATTGTTGGAATGATTGATTATGAAATTGCTACGAAGTTGGTATGCATCGGAGAAGATGGTGCATCTATCATGTAGGGTCACCGAATAGGGTTGTGTGCTAGATTACAAACAACAATGGCCCCATATATGCTACCAATTCATTGTATGGCTCACAGAATGAATTTAGCACATAAAATGGTAAGCAACTACGAAATTTTTGCTAAATTAGAAGACCTTATAAGAGAATTTCATGCCTATATGGAAAGTAGCCCAAAGTGATTTCTTGAGTTCAAGAAATTCACAATTGGAAGTACAGATGGCAAAAAACTTTTGAAATATGTTGAGACGAGATGTATCTCTTTGTAGGAACCTGCATGCAGAGTTCGTGAGGAGTATCCTTCGTTGGTTGGTTTCATGCACAAATATAGTCATGAAGTTGATAGGGTGAGGGAATTTTTGTTCCGTTTAACTGATTTGGAGACATTCCTTACATTGGTTGATATTCTTCCAATGTTGCAGGAGATCAATACATTGATGAAACATGCACAGGGGAGATTAATCTATATTGTGGATTTTATATGGATGAGAAAAATGGTATGTCAAAGTCTTGATATCGTTTATTGTTCCCAAGATAGTTGTAATACACCTATTTTTGATAATTGGAAAGCTTTATTAGATCTTAAAAATCCCAGTAACTATTTGAGATTTAATATCCACGATCACCTCTACATCATTGTTAATGGGAGGGACATACCATTGCACATTTTGTAAAAATGTCAAGATATTACAGGATCAGAACGAGAAGATGTTCCCATGACACGTAATCTCTTTGAGTCTATTATAATTGAAACAAGAATAAAGATTAAAAAAAAATTAGAATCCTTATCATCAGAAATTAGAGAACATTTCTCCAAAGATAAAATTCTTGAAGAAATGGGTTTGATGAATCCTAATTTTTAGAATACTGAAGGTGGTCATGCAGACTTTGTAAGAAATTTTTTCCATAAATCCATGGGTACAATAATGGAACATTTCACAAAGAATTCAGAGTTCAAGGGTATGAAAATCAAAGGTATATTGAATGGTGATTTATTAAAGTTTCAATCAACAAATTTTGCAACAACAATGAGGAAACAATATAAAAATTTAGACGAACCTTCTGAAAGTGGTGCTATTATGAGGCTGTGGCGAGGAATCTATCAAATTTCTATCTTACAAGAAGACATCAGTGAATATTTCAGATTATATGAGTTTTGCCAAACAATGATTTTGGGGTCTGTGGAGGACGAAAGGGTTTTCAATGCTTTATCATTTTTAAAATCAAAACTGAGAAACATGTTTGATAAAAATTTGGAAAGTTGCATGAGGTGTTATGTATCTCGCTACTCCATGGAAACCTTTCCTTTCAATAGAGAAATTGTGCATTGGAATTACCTTTGTGAAAGAAGAGGTTTGAATAATGCAGCTATAAGTACAATTTTTCCCAACGATGAGAGTGGAATTGGCACATCATCACACTCTACAGAAGAGAACATCGAGTTTGAAGAAGCTATTGATAATGGATTGTTTCAACTTTAAATAGGTATCTCCTTCACCTTACTTTTATTTTTGTCACCTTAAATTTTGTTTCAGCCCTTGTTATCATTAAATACGTTACAGGCATATATATATATTTACATTTATTTAAATACAATTATTTCTTTCTTTTTTTGAAAACATGGGTTGACATCCATCCGAGGAAGCTCGCACTTCTCGAGACTGAAAATGACAGGAAACTCACCCATCTATCTACGTATCCATTTCTCGTGTTGATTTTTATTAAATCAAAGATCTAGCACACTACGAAGGATGATTTCACAACCATCTAAAACACTAGAGGTAACTTAAACCCTATCATATGACATTTCTTGATTTTTTACAATTAGGTTTAATTTATTTTTTAAACTTTGTGGGATAAAATCACACAATCGAATTTTACAAAGAGGAATATTTTTCCATATTATACAATTCATAATCCACGATCCATTATATAATTATATATCCATTATAATGTCACATATCATTACAAGTATAGAGAAGAATATTTTGAGAACGTTTAAATGTCTATGTCGTACTACATTCCAAATTTTCTTAAAACAATTATCCATTATCATCATCTAGATTCCATGATCGTGCTTGAAGGTAAATCTACGTCCACATACAATTGATGATAATCCATATCTATGAGACCATGATTCTATTGCAATGTCATCATCCACATCTAATGCAATCATCATTACAACTTACAAGTAGAGAAGAAACATAAACACCATATACAATCTAGAAATTCTATACATAATACATAGGAAGTTATAAAATTAAAGATTATATAGTATTTCAAATTTTCAAAGGATATCAAATTCAAGTTTCAACTTTCAAATCTAGATAATAAAATTCAAATGCCATGACCATCACATTCAATGTTTCAAATTTTTAAATATAGATTCTATTTTTCAAGTTTCCACACTCAATAATGAAAATTTTCGACCCTCAATTTTCTGTACCCGTTTCCACTCTTGTACTCCTTTCCCCAATGGATTCTCCGCATGTTCCCCTTTCCCCAATGGTAGAAATAATCCCAGAACTTATGAGATCTTCTACAACACTGTCTAGATTCTTTAAAATTCTTTCTTCTTGTTGTGTCGCATCTCCATGGGATAGCAAATTTGGATCAGCAACTGCCTTGGTTTTGAATAAAATTTTAGGGTAAAAGCCTCACTCTTTAATTATCCTCTTCAGTCTATTGTTTTGTTTGTTAACCAAAACAATATTTTCCTTCAAATTCTTCGTTGTGGATAAACTGTTCTTCGCAGTTTCCAAGTGAACTTGGAAAACCTTTGCTTGACTCTTCAAATTTTCATATTTCAACTGCAAAAAAAATTTGATGTCAATTCAACATATTACTAAAATAAGAAAACTTAAAATTAAAAAAAAATATTATTTGAAAGTGATAATACTTACGACCGCTCTATCTCTCTTGGCATTTGCAACTGCTACTAGATCCTTGTCCTTAGACCATTTGTTAAAATATGCCTAGGCCTCAGCACTAATATTTTCTAATTTGTTTAATGGCTTATCCAAAATGTTGTCTTTATAGTTGTTGTTATACGTGACAGTCCCACTTATTATTTGGGTAAGTTAGGAATCCATCTTCGCAGGTTGATTATGGACTGCAACGTATAAAATATCCCTTTGCCAATAATTTTCATAATGACTTATTATCTCATTGATAAGTACTTTATCCCTTCTCTCCCATTCTATGAGTTGACTAATATGAGGTAGAATAAACTCCTTGAAATGGGATTGAAAATCATAACCAATTAAGTTCTCTAAAGGAAAAGGTAGCAATTGTTCACCATTTGTATCTGAAAAAGATGACATCATTGGAGATGTATGAGGGCTTTCAGGTTGATCGACTGCTACTTGTTTCTGCCTTTGGGTGGCCTAATCCTGTTTGTGATAAAATAAATCAATATTCAAAAAAATAAATCTAAAGTGATATGTAGTGAAAGTTGAATAAAGTATGTTGAAATAGAAGTATACCTGTGTGCCTTGAATCATCTCACGTGTATTGAAAAATCTTGTTGGGTCGTTGCTATCAATGCCCAAGTAATCTTCATCTAAATTTATATTATTTTAAACTGATCTGCCTGTTGCGATGGGCAAGCCACCAAGTGAGAGGGTTGGAATTCAAAACGAGGAGGCAATGTTTAGGGTCCCACTAGGGGCCGGAGGAATTGGCATGCAATTACCAATGTTGTTTTTTTCTGATCCTCTGGTTGGAATTTTGAATATTATTGGTTGAGGAGGGGGTGGTGTCGTTGTTTGTATAGAAGGCGGAGGACTGCAATGTACTGAAAAGTTCAAGAAAAATCATATGACTATGCAAAAACTACAAAATTAAAAAAAGTACTATTTAAAACTTGTACCTTGTTGAGGAGTAGCTTGTCACGGTGCTTGAGGTGGTCGTGTTGGAGTAGTAATTAGTGGTTTTTGAGCTATCTGTTGTTGGGATTGCTGAGGTGGTTGTTGAGAAGACACAAATGCATGTGACTGAATTGAGTGAGTTGGGGAAGACGGTTGGCTTTGAGAAGCATGTGTATGGTTCAAATCCCCTGTAATGTCATCAACATACGATTGTATGTCAATTCAATATGTTAAAATTTGAATGGGAAAATGAAAATACAAATTTGGAATTTGTAAATAATACATGTAAGGGTATTAGTTCTCTAGTGTTTAACGAATTCAAAAAGATGGCGGTTTGGAGATGAGTGAGCTTCCATTTCAGATTGTGAATCTCCTGACGCCTCAGCGTGTTGTTGGCATCTTCCTCTTGATGCTTCCTTTTTGCGGGGAAGGGCCTCCGAAAATATTCTTTACAAAGTTGCAAACAGTAAATAGTTAATACCTATTGTTAGTCTAATGTCAAAATACAAACTTTATAGTTTATACCTATTGTTCTTGAAATAGAATTTACAAATTCATCAATGTCTCGTTTGTGCAAGTGGGAATTGGTTTGTCTTTTAAATTTAAAAGAGCCTTGTAATAAAGGCCAAGGAGATAGTTTGTGGTGTGAACTACTGGTTTTTCTGAAAGCTTTGCATTTGTAATGTCAGTTCTTATTTTTTTTTATAAAAAGGTGCACCAATCAAATTTTTTATTTGCGATAGTTGCAAGAATGTATGCAATGGCCCAGTTTGGTATATCTATTTTCCGACCCTGCAAAACTATTCTAGATTGAAAGAAGGAAATAATAGCAGGAAGAAAGTGGTGTGTAATTCCTTGCGTATCCACACCATGTTTGGATTTATTGACATGAGTTGCAAATGCCAAAAAATCGTTGGAATTAATATAAATTTGAATTGTACCAAAATAAAAAACTGAATATAAAATGACAAATGAAAATAGTTTACACTTAAAATCAACATGGAAACCAAAATTCAATTTGAGATATTTCTTATCATCTTCGACGAGTGTTGCCTTTGTTGTAACAATGGGTAAATTTTTGAATGGGGGGCCTATAAACCGATGAATATCAGCTGGGTTGATACCGAATTGAAACAATCAGTCATCGTCCACAATAACATTAAACAGATCGTCATCTGTATTGTATGAGGAGAGAAGGTAGTTCAAAATATCTTGGTCTGTTTTGAAATGGGGCAGCTTAATGTGCCCACCAAACTCACACTCATCAATTAAATCCTTGTATTCTGAATTCATTTATAAAACAGTCTGGATGTGGGGGCACAAACAGTTCCTATAGACTATCTTTCCCATCGATAGAACATGTGTGTTGACTGGATTTTCCTCTTGATTTTTGTCTTGAGGTTGGGATGCACTTGTAGTCACCATTGTAGTTTTCCTTGAGCTTGATTATACCTGAACTAGTTAATGGATTCATGTATACAAGAAAATTTGAAAGCTGGAAAGTGTAAACGTGAAAATGACCGGCGGAAGGGTATTTATAGGACAAAACTAGGATTCTGAATCCTTGTTGACATGCGTCAACAAGCCTTGTTGATGCACGTCAACAAGGCTCGTTGATGCCCGTCAACAAGGCTCGTTGATGCGCGTCAACAAGGCTCGTTGACGTGCATCAAAAAGGCTTGTTGATGTGCATTAGCGAGCCTTGTTGACGCACGTCAACCACACGTCAGCATCTGCAACTATGCAGTCTCTCTAACTCAAAAAAGTGGGTGAAAATTTAGTTTTGAAAAATGGTTAAATTTTCCTTTCAGTGAAACCGGTTCCGGGGATATTCGCGAAGTATTTTCCACCTCCAATTTCCAAGAAGTCTCTTAAAATGAACCATTTCTTATATTTGATTTTAATTATATATCATGTTGATTAAAAATAAATTTCATAAATAAACATAAACATAAAAATACTACACTATTACTATAAAAAATATAAAATAATTTTATATAATATTAATTTTTATTTCTTCTTTAAAAAGTGAAAGTGAGAAGACTGGTTAAGAATTTAATTACATTCTCTTCCTATTTTCCATTCACTATTGATAACAAAACATTTACCCAAAAAGATCTCAAATTTTACCATGTGGCCAAGATATAATCATTAGATTGATTAATAATTTTATTACATTCTCTTCATATTTTCCATGGACAATTGATAAAACAATTCCCACAAGAAACCCAAACTCTACCATATGATCAAGATATAACTATTTTTTACTGACTTGTAACAATTAAAAAAATAAATAAAATAAAGGATGGTCAAATAAAAATTAAATTTATTGGACAAAATAAAAATTGTTTCCGTTGTAGAATGCCTATTGGTATAAATATAAACAATAACAAATAGGTCGTTTAAAGATTAAAAGGATAAAAATAGTTCTGCAAATAAAATTTTATATATAAAATCATGTATATATTATATTCTTTATTATCTTGAATTCCTAAGTATGGGTAGAGAGTTATTTTTAAAGGGGGGAATAGGAAAAGTTGACGAATCGTGACAAATATGAGATAAAGTAAGGCAGATATCGATGAAGAAGAACAAGTTGATGAAGAATTAAACATCAATGAAGAGAAATTTGCAATTGGTATGTGCACTCTCTTGAAAAATATGCAACATCCAAAAGAATTTTATTTCACACATACATACAAAAAAATAATTATGTATAAATATTAAAAATTTATGAATGCATTTGTGTTTTGTGTGTGTATATGTTCATGTACATTTGTATAAGTACATGTGTATGTGTACATGTACATTTTTTATATATACATGTGTAGACATACATATATACATGTATATATGTATGTATACACATTTACATATATGCACATTTACATACACACGCACACATGTTAGTTAAATAGATCTTAAACAATTTAAACCCTAATAGTTGAAAAATATTAATTATATAAATATATCTTAAAATAAAATAGATCAATATATTTTCAATCGAAAAATAGGTCAATATCTATTTAAATAGTTCAGATTTCTAGTACATAAACATGAATTGGAAAAAAATTAGATATAAATTATATGTTTGTTAGGTCAATAGCTTATGAGTTTATGGATCCAAACAAAACACCAAATTGGGTTGCTTTGAAAGGAAATATTACATTTAAATGATTTTATACATGACTTTATGTATGTTGTGTATGATCTAATTAACTAAAATTGATATTCACTTTATTAGTACATAAACATGAATTGGGAAAAATATCTTGATAGTGTACATTTTAAAAAAAAGAGAAAGAAATTAGAAGTTTTAACATTAGGTGAATAAATATACCATATAGGATATTAAATTAGATGAATTTTATCTTGTGAGTTCATAAATCCAAAGCAAACACCAAATTGGGATGCTTTGAAAGATACTTATGATTTTATGTATGTCATGTATGATCTAAATTAAGTGAGATTGATCAATAGAATTTGAGATATTCATACATTTAATTCCACACTAATTTTTTAATATATATATATATATATATATATATATAAAATAAGTCACTTACAAATAATCTTATTAAGGATCATTTCCCCACATTTCTCTTTCCCATTTGTTTCAGTTTTATAAATTGTATTATATTATTATTTCCTAAAACCAGAGGTTTTATTGTTTCAATTTACAATTAGTTAGATATGATTTCCATTAATCATAGAAATGACCAAGGGAGCTATGTTATTTCTTATTTACAATTTATTATTGTGTTTTTTATTGGTTTATCTATAATTGAGAATACATATTTTCCCCTCATCTAAAAATTAGTAAAAACTTTGTTAGGATTATATTTGGAATAACTTTATTAATACACCAACTCAAAATAGTTACATACACCCATATCTTGTGTAACAAATCCATCACATTATATTAACATGGCATGAAATTATTAGAAGCCTATATAAATGCTTGTGACCTCCATACATAAGTTTTTATTAGATAAGGTAATAAGGTTGGATTATGGCTCGAAAGGGCCATACAAAAGATGCTTCATGAGAAGAGACCAGAAAGAATAAAAAAATAGGGGAAATAGTAGGTTAAATAGACTTAACCTAACAACATGGCCTAAACAAAGATATGGAAAAAATCCAACAAATGAAACCAAAACTAGAAGATGCCCCCAAAAATAAAGAGAAACACCCACCCCATAAATTGAAAAAAAGCCGCCAACAGTCAGCCCGCAGTTCAAAAGTCTTTGTTCTACCCTAGATTAAGATAAGCCTTCATACGCCTAGGCAAGCCAACCTCAAGGTTATCATGGCCCTTTCTCTTTTCTCCCTGATTGGATGAGAGATAATTTCCATCCTCTAATGGCTCATCATCATCAAAACTGCTAAGGCACAACTTAAAACCGTGTCTCTTTCGCCCTGCTCAAATTGCTCTAGTATGTCCTGCATGGTCTCCACCATTTTCTTTAAATGGTTGAAGTCATATTTGAGGCTGTAATGAAGTCTGCAAATACCCGTGGAAGCCGCGATACTCCTTAAATTGTATCTCAATCCTAAGCCCTCCTCCCCCAATGATTCTAAATCCTTCTCAACCTATTGGAAGTGAAGATTAACCTTCTACAAACCCAACCCCCAATTCTCAACCTCCAAATTATATTTCCCTTTAGAGGATATCTCCCCTTGTATGCTCGAAAGAGTCACCACAACTACCTGACAATATTTCCTTTCGCCATCAATGTCCCTCTGCAAACTAGACAGATGCTTTACAAAAGTGCAATCATCATCTGAATAAGCCAAACCGGGCTGCAGCTCCTCATCAATGATAGGATTATCATGCCAAAAAAGGAGCAAGATAAGCCTATGATGCATAGTGGTCTCAACCTTTCCATCCTTAAAATATTTAATGGAATTTGATAGATACATGAAGAGGAAGAACGAAAGGATCATGTCCACATTATTTCTAAACATGTGTTCAACATCAAAAGATGATGATTGTATATTTTTAACCTCCGTACATAATGACTCTTAAATATATTCTTAATAAATATGACGGATCACATTGTTATTATTGGTTTGTTTCATCCACCTTTCATGATGTGTTTCTATAGAATATTTCTCCTAGACACCAAAATGTACAAATATTTACACTGATAGGACTCATACAATCTAGTAAAATCCAATAAATGGAAGGAGTTTATATTGTTTAGGTGGACGAACATTGAACCAATATCCTCATTGTGTGGATTTTTAGAATTATTTTTAATGTCACATTTTTATACAATATTTGATGGCCCCTAATATGTTAGAAATTCAATTAGTTTCTCTGGTCAAAGATCTATTTTTAGGCAAACTGAAGTTTGTTCTAAATTTGACCAGTCCAATTTATGATTCTTATTTTAGGAAAAGATAATAAAGATAAAGCCATATTTTTTGCATGCTCTATTATTTAGCTGTGCATAATCTATTTTATGAAAATGACCTCTATTTATGTTAGGAAATTTTAATCAATTCAGAAATGAAGCAAGAAAGGAATCCAACAAACTATAAGGAGAATTTGTAGTGTACAACATTGTTGTTCTGGTTTATTTTCTAATTGTAATTACAGTTTTAATTTATGTATATGTTGATTTTATCTCCTAAGTTTCTACAAATTGGTATTGTATATTTTTTAGTTAGAATACATTTAATGGATTCCGCATCTGGAATGTCCCTTTCAAGTCTACATATTTCTAAATTTAGAGGGAAGATTTATGAGTATTGGTCTCTAACAATGAAGGCATTGAACAAATCCCAAAAATTTTGTAAATTTTTGAAATACATATACATAGAACTAACATATCCAACAACACATAATGCACTCTCACAAGAAGATAATGATCTCTTGAAGGAGAAGAGAAATAAATATGGAAAATCCATCTTCTACATACATCAGGATACGTATGAAATTATTCCTCCTAGAGTGGCAGTAGCCAACCAAGAAAAAGAAGCGTGGGACACTCTCTAGGTTGAGTTTCAAGGAAAGGATAAAATTAAAAATTCCAAACTTCAACTACTTAGAAGATATTTTGAGAATATGTTTATGAAAGAATTAGACTGTATGGAGTCTTTATTTACTTATGTAATTTGAATATTAAATTGGATTAAATCTCATGGAGAAAAATTGGAAGATAGAAGAATAATTGAAATATGATTATGAGTTTACCTATGAAATTTGATCCCTTGGTTGTATCCATAGAATAAACATCTTATTTGATTTATATTTCAATTGATGAATTGCATGCATCTTTAATAAATCATGAGAAAATGTTAAACAAATCACATACAACTTAATAGAAAGCTTTATCATCCCAAACTTCAGCAAGTCATGGCAGAGGTAGAGAAAATTTCATCCCTAGAGGCAGAGGAACAATTTCGTCTAGAGGATTAGTAGCGGTCTAACAAATAAAATTTGAAGATGAAAAAGTCAAGATCATGGTCATAATCATGCATTTGATCAAAGATAATATAAGTATCATGTGTAGTGTCATTACTAAAATAAATATGGGCGTTTTTCTTATGAGTGTAGGAAAATAAACCATGATCATAAAAGACAAAATAAAAATTAGGTTGGGATTTCTACACCAAGCTCCATGTTTCTTGCATGTAAAAGGATTACTGAAGCAATCTATCATATATCATCAAATAAATGTAATTTTTCTCAAGATATTTCTTGTGAAATTTGGTATTTGGATTCTTGTTACAACAATAATATGTTAGGAAACTTGTATTTATTTTCCAATTTGGATGAGTTAGTAAAGGATGATGTTACTCTTGGAAATAATAATAGAGTAATTGTAATGGGAAAGGGAGAAGTCAATGTTCTACAAAGAAAGGAGAGTAGAAGATTATTCGTGATGTTTATTTTTTTGTACGTTTGAAACATAAACTGATGAGTATTGGCCAATAAGTACGTAAGGAATGAAAATTATATATTGAAGAAAATGAATGTGTAATCATGGAATGACAAGCAATAGAATGTTTCCCTTTAGATTAAAACCAAGTATAAAATCAGATCAATTCTTTGAGAAGGCTGCAATTTTCCTTTTAGAATTATTTTATTCATTATAAAGCTAACACAATTTGGTCTCAATCTCAGTCCAAACAGAAGTCTTGAGATCACTCTATAGCTCATTCTAGAGCCAATTCTAGAGCTCAGTTCATAGTTCAGTCCGGAGCTAAAGAAACACAATCATCTTTTCAGTCAATTATGAAATATGAATCATGATTTTGGCATCTCAGGTTTGAGCATATAAATTTTAGAGGATTGATTTTTTTACATAAGAAAAACATGGTGAAAGGTTTTCCTTTAATTCAAAAACTAGAAAGGATTTGTGAAGGATGAATTTTAGAAAAGAAAGATAGAGATACCTTTCTAGTTGGTAAATCAATAAGAGAACAAACACCACTTAAAATATTTCATTCAAATTTATGTAGAAAATTGTAAATATATTATATAAGAGGTTGTTCATTTTTTTTTACTTTCATAAATGACTATACCAGGAAGACATGGGTGTACTTCTTGAGATACAAATATGATGCATTTTATATCTTTTAGTAGCTCAAGGTTTTAGTGGAGAACCAAAGTGGACACTACATCACATTTCTAAGGACAGACAAAGGAGGTGAGTATATGTCCAATCCATTTCTAAATTTTTGTAAACAACATGTTATCCACAATAAATTCATTTTTAGGTATACACCTCAACAAAATGATGTGTTAGAGAGGAATAATAAAACCATAATAGAGATGGAAAAAAGTATAATGAAGGTCAAACATCTTTCAAACAAGTATTGGGCAGAAGTAGTAGCAACTGATGTTTATATTTTAAACAGGTGTCCAATGAAAATTGTTCGAAACAAGGTTCCTAAATAGGCTTGGATTCACATAAAACATAGTGTCTCACTTTAAAATCTTCAGTTTCCTGAAATATGCACTAGAAAGAAATTAGAAAGTAAAGGAGAAAATTGTATTTTTATTGGATATTAAGAAAATACAAAAGCCTGCAAATTGTTCAATCTAGTAATAAGAAAATTCATAATAAACAGAGATGTCAACTTCGTTAAAAATGATACATGGAATGGAAGTATATAAAAATAGTAAATATAGCATCAATTATTCCTCAAGATGACATGGAAGATGAAGAAGTAACACCACAAGTTATTATTCATACAATACCTTCTTCCACTCCTAGACATGTACCTCAAGCTGTAAAACAAGCTACACATTCATTAAAAAACTAGAATATCTATAAGGTTACAGTCAGTTTCAGTTATGCAAGAGACTCCACAAGAAACAACAACTAATTAAGAAAATATTGAAAAAAATAAATGCTAAATCTAAATATGTAACAATGTTGATAAATAAATATGCAATAAAGTATAGATTTGACGCAACCAAATAAGAAATTTAAATTTGAAAACCTAGTTGTAAATGAAGAGATAAAAAGTCTTAGCCAATTCGTAAATAATCTTGGACTATGCCAAGCTGATGAGCTGATGAATAGGAGTAGGGAAGTGTTGCACCAAAGCGCAAAAAATTATATGACCGCAAGATCTTCCTAGACTAGGTCAGGGGTGCATGGGGCACACTGCAGACCTTCTTCGTGCACTTGTGACAACTCAAAACCTTAGAAAATTAGTTTCGCAGGGTCGCTTCAATTTCGCTGAACTTCACTCTTTGTCGTTGGTATGTTTTTGTATGATCACCAAGCTTGCCTGAAACTTGTATAAGAAAGAGCACCTGTAAAACCCAAAAATCATCAAATCTTAAAAATAAAAATATACAAATGGGGATTTTAAGTTACCTAGTGGTCACCCGAATGAGTGAACTTATGATCCGGGTGTTGCACTAAATTTCAAAATCAGTGTAGTTATGCGTGTGTGTGTAGAATCTTTCCCTAGGTGGCTCTTGTGCGAGTCACACTTGATAGCGAGCAAGTAACTAGGTATAAAATATGTAAATAGATGTGTGCATGGAAAAAATAACTTCCCCACCTATGAATTATATGTATAAGAATGCAATTCCTTATCCCTTGTATGAGTGTTAGATGGATGCTTGAATGCTCTTGTAATGCCTTTAGATGCAACCTTAGGTGGTGATAGTAGATGTTAAGTACTTAGTCCTTTATTATGATCACATAACTTTGTATTTATATGATTCCCTTGTTTGAATTTCATAATTAACCACTAAAAGGTAGACTAGTAATAAATAAGATGCTCAAATGGCTACAAGAGACCCAAAAGATGTGAAAAATGTATAAAGAGGTTGGGGGCGCCTAGGCACTGACGTCCAGACTAGGCACTATTATCCAGAGTCATAAATGCCAAAGTAATGAAAATAGAGACGGGGAAAGAAGGATTATAAGACCAAGAAGAAAACCAAAAAGCAAGCAAAGAGTCCAAAGGCAATGGTTAATTACTACTTTTCTTTCTTAGGAATCATATGAATACTAGTATGTGGGAAGGACTAGATAAATACCCAAACGATATGATTTAGTGTCTACATTTTCCTTCAATTAATGTTGTTGAGAGAATTTTAAATAACATAAAGTACATAAGAGATGCATACACCTGATAACCATGTAAATTGATGGCGAAACGTTTGCCAAGAGATAAGGAAAAGCGTGGAGTGATAAAAATATGAACCATGGAAGCTAGAGAAGAGGAAGTGAAAAATGATGATGATGATGACCCAAGGGTGAGAGATTATGTGTATATGTCATGTTATACATGTTTTTGATGTATCTTGATGTGTGATTATGTGTGATTGATGTGATTACCACTTCCCATAAGGACGAACCTACAAAAGAGAACAACGAACAAGTAGTCAAATACGTGTATATGAAAAATTTGAACAAAACGCGTAAGAAGTATTAAAGAAAGTAAGTAAAAATACAAAAATTCACATGTTCCCCTTATTAATGATGAGTTAAAGAGATAAAATGGATCCTAAAGATATTGTACAAGAACGAGTTGTTTAAGTGATTTCAAGCTAGTTGTGCGGAGTACGTGTTTTTTGGGCGATCTCACACCAACTACACCAATTGTGGAAGAAGAGTAGAAATAAAAGTCTAGTGTTATTCTCCAACCTTTGAATTCTTCCTGAAGAGTAAACACCACTACAGATAGTGTGTAAAAATCTGATCCATTTCAATCAAGTCTGATTGAACGTGAAAGTAGAAAAGAAGGTGAAGTGCATCCATGTTGAGTGCTGAAGAACCGCCATTCCTGTAAAATTTGTTGTGTAAACTAATGTGAAATTTACTAAACTTAGAAAACCTATGTAACTACCCCCTAGTCATAGGCACCCATGAAGGCTCGAGGTCTCCCAGGCGCTACTGTGAGTTTCTAGGTGCTAGTGTTTGTGTTGTGTTGAAGACCCAAGTCATATTCTGGGTCATTTTTTAGAATGAAGACTGTGTTGTACCGGTACTGAACTATGACTGTAAATTGTTGTATGGGGTGACTGATTCACCCAATGATGTACCCCCTCGTTTATGGTGCATGTGACATCATTAGGAGATTGCATCCTAAAGGAGGATCATACGTTGAACTAAAACTAAGGCCCTGCAGGGGTGAGATAGTGTTCTTAGTAGAAACCAATGCACACGCAAATGAAGTGGCTAAAAACAAGTGTTAGTTCAAGCAAGATATACAGGCATGTAGAAGACATTGTGTAAGCTAGAAAGAAAGACTACAATGTAGACAAGCAATAATGCATACAAAGTAGACCGTGAAAAGAGGGTTTCGAACATGGTACATCACTCACGATGTCTCAAGACAATCGAGGCCGACTTGGCCAAAATCATATAATGTGCAAAAAAAGCAAAGGGGAAATCCTGCAAGCAATGACAAGCAATGACAGACAATAACAAGCAAGATGTCAGATAAACATGGTAGCAAATAGTTCTTGCAAAGAAAACATTGTAGATGAAGCACCTGTTAGCATGTTCGAAAGATAGCAAGTATGTCAAAACGTGTATTATCTGCTATGATGTAGTGTGCTAAAAAAATTCAAAAGTAACATGTAATATAATAATAACACCTGAAGTATGTATGAAAGTGGATGCCCCCAGGAGTCGTTATGGGATTGGTAATAGGTATTGTGCCAAGCATCCATGCTGCGTTTATCAATTTATGTAAATTATGTGATCAAAACTAGAAGGAAAGTGAACGTGCATGTGTTTATGATAAATATAATGACATACAATGTATCGAGCTAACATAGTAGGCAAGATGTTTCATGCAAGAATAAGTAAGAAAGAAAAAATGTTTAACCAAGATATGCAATACAATGAGTGTGAAATGGAATCGAATGTAATGTGAGTGTGATACGAGAAGTGTTACCTTGAGGGAATGTGAATGAGTATGCATGAGATGAGGTTCATTTATAAATGCCCCCTCAGCAGTCGAGAATGAACCATAGAAAAATAGTGTGTCACCGAGAAATGGTCTAAATTGTATGCAATAGAAAGATATGATTGATAAAGCGTAGAGCACAGAGAGCGAGTGTGGTAAGGTGCATTTCATATTTAGACCTGTTAGTACCCAAATTTAATATCCTTCAAATGCCAAGCAGCATCACGGATTTGACAGGACACTCAGAGATAGACAGATGATTATGTATGTCGTTTTGTAGCCGGGGAAGCAGGCTATCTGACTCTTTAGCACATAGGCTTTGAAAGGAGTGGGTAGATCCTTAGAAGGATGTGATCTTATCCTAACTATTTTAGGTTTTGCCTTTCAACCAAGGTAAGAGAACCTATTTTGTAACCTCTGTTATTGAAGAATGTAGGTAAATCCTTCTTTTGCACAAATTTTATAGAGAAGACCTTGGGAAAATATTATCAACAAACCAAATCTGACTCTCACAAGTTGTCACTTCCAGATTATGGAGATATTTTCAAAAAAAGGAAAAGGTTACTAAAGACATTGGGAATCCTGATTGTTTCTGCATGTTTTGGTAGTAGAAATTATGCATTTGCGAACACACAAGACAAATAGGGGTAGTATAGGTAGGATTGGTTGTTTTTAAATGAATTTTTGGTGGGAGTTGAGGTAGAATGAACTTGATTTGCCAGATATTTGATATTTTTTTACGAAGTGGGGAACTTACACAATAGAATGCTTCGAGACAGCTAAAATGTTCCTTGAACCAGAATGTGTGCTTCAATGGAGGCCCAAATCGGCACGTTTTCACACAAACTATGAGATTCTAGCACGAAGGCTTGAGTTAGAAGACTCAATAAAACATCAAAATCTAAGATCAATCACACCTGAGGTACACCCAGAGGATTATAAACAATCTCTGTCAACAGATGAAAGAAAAGTGATTTTAAATCATTTATTTCATTCCCAGATGAAAGCTCTTCTAAAAATGAAATTGAAGATGCCTCTAAACTATCACAAGGATTGAGATCTATGTGATTGAGAGAGATTTTGATACAAGATTGTAATGGGAACAAGAAAAACCATTTGCTGACATTCAGAAACGAAGCAGACACAATTTTACCCAGAGTCAACATGGGATAACTTAAATTTGATTAAAATTATCAGTAGGGGAAAGTTTCTAGAACAATCTCAGAGCTTGTCAATGGTTGTACACTCACAACCACCTTGACACGATCAAGTTTAACACAAAAGAGATATACAGGTTTCTCAAACAATCCCTAAGGGAGATGGGCTCTATTAAGATTTTCTCTTAGAAAATTAGTTCTGACCCTTTACACTCCAACCATTTGCATGATAAATTCATGCAATTTATAACATTGTAAAAGGAAAAAAAGAACCCGCAGATCCACTTTAAAATGGGCCTACGGGTTCCTTTTTTCCTTTTACAACCTTTTGGAAAATTGTAAAATTTTCACATTTTGCTCCACGCCTCCGCCCTTGATAAATGAGCCTGACACATGTCCTAAGGTGGATCCCAAAGGAACCGCGGCCAAAATCTGCTATTTCACCTCCTTTTTAGAAATGGGAAATTTTTCCAAGTTGTCCCCATAGCTCCGACATTCCACTTTTAGTTTCTGATGTGGGTCCTAGTGGAACCCCAATTCCTCTTACACTTTAGTTCCCTTTTTCATGAAAGGAAAATTTTCCAAATTTCCTCCGAAAGTCTGCACCTGCGTCGTTGACTGGAATTTTTTTTTTACTATGCTTTGTCAGGTCTGCAGGCCATTTTGATGTTTTAATCCTTTAGATGACAAGAGGAAAAAAATCCAAGTTGCCTCCGATGGTCTGCTTCCCTGCCCCTTTGACTTTTCAAATCCAACCTTGACCTCTCTCTTGTCGGACTTGCGGGCCATTTTGATATTTTAATCTTTTAAGAGGGAAAAATCCAAGTTACCCTCGATGGTCTGCTTCCCCACCTTTTGAATTTTCAAACTACCACGTGTCATAATGGCGCATCTTGAGATGGTCCCCAAAAGTTGAGACCTTGAATGAGCGCGGGCTCACCGCGTGTCCTGGCCCGAAAAAATTTGTTTGAAGGATTGAATCTCAGAGAAAAGTGCCATGTGTTAGGGTGCGCAACAATCTCCTTTGGCCATTGAAAATTCCAAGCAAAATGCAAAGTGAGCGGAGGCCTCTAAGTGTCCTCCTGTTGCTTCTTTAAAAAAAAACTCAAGGGTCGTTCCTCAAACATGTGTGGTCCTCCACGTGTCCTAGGCCTCTCAAAACCTTTTGAAAAAAAACTAAGTATGGGAATACCCTGCAGAAGCCTCCACGTGTCTTCATGGCGCAATTTCAAAATGGTGCCCAAGAGCAGAGACCCTAAATGAGTGTGGGATCACCATGTGTCCCCGTCCCGCCAAATAGTACTAGCTGTAAAAAAACTTTATCTGAGTCCGGGAAGAGCAGCGGAAACCTCCACGTGTCTTCCTAGCGCAACTCCAAGGCCATCCCAAAAATTAAATCCTCAAATGAGCGTCATTATTCCACGTAGACAAGTTTTTTAAGTTGAGGCGACTCAAAAAATTTTTGAATTACCTTACCAAGCCGCATCCAACCAAAAGAGGCCACATTTCCTGTTGATGTAAGGATGTAAATTTGACCGAGAGAGATTCCCTTCAAACTGTAAAATGTGAAAAAATGACCATTTGAGCCTGGAGATGAAATTTTCTCCAAGGATAGAGAATTTAGAAATGTTACAAGGATCAAATACATTCCCTCGAGCTACATCCATTCATTTTTCATCAAGTATTTAAGTAAAAAATGACAAGGACAACAAATCCCGACTGTGGAAAATGGAAAGAATAGGACAGCCTGAGTTTTTACACCCAAATACAGACCTTTTCAGATGAACAGAGAAACAAGGAAACAACTATGGATCCATACGTGATCCTCGGTCCAGGAAAGAACTGATTACGGAAATAAAAGGAAGGTGGATACTTTTCAGGCATAATACGGGAAGATAAAATGTGACAGAGACCGTAAAATGATAGATTTTTAATGGGAAAATGGGGCAAGACTATTTTGAGCACCAACATTGGATTTGACTCAGGGATGGGCACTCCCTGCAAGTGCCACAAGAATAAAGGTAGACCAAGTGCCAAAAATATCCATTGGGAAAAGGAGTCAGCTTGCAGAGCATAAAACTAGAACTGTCTCCCAAAAACAAACAGAGAAACCACTAAAACCAGGCCACCAAGGACCAGAACAAATTAAAACACAAAAGATAGAAAAAAAACCAACAAACTATACACTATATAGATGAGAGCATCCTGATTCTAGGGAATCAATCCAAGAAATGCTTCATATGCCTTCCATTAATAGGAAGTTCAAGTAATTCCCCATCCAAGTCCTTCAAGAAGAAGGTATGTTCACCAATCCTAATATCAATGGATTAAGGGCCCATCCATAATGCGTCAAATTTGACATGATTTCCCTTAACTTCATTCCTGCTATCCCATAGAAACACAAGATCTCCAGCATTGAAAGCTCTGGGAGTGACCTTCTTATCAAATAACTTCTTTAGCTTTTCTCTAAAATTTACATGCCTCTGGTGAGATGCCCTCATTTCTTCATCAAGTTCAACAATTTGGTTAATGATGGTATCATATGGGCTTACTTATTGATCTTCCAGTTGTTGAATGAACTGATACAAGGATAATTTCATATGCAGGGGAAGAAAGGCCTGAGTTCCATACACCAACTCAAATGGACTCTTTCCAGTGGCTCTCTTAACAGTAATTCGATCAGCCCAGACAACAAACTTCAACTGCTCACCCCATTTTCTCTTGTTCAGCTCCAAGGTTCTTCTGATAATCTTCAACAAGTTTTTATTACTAGACTCAACTTGTCCATTTCCTTGGGGATTATAATTAGAAGCATATGTCAAATTGATCCCATATTCTCTACACATTTCCACCAAGGGTTTAGCTCTGAAGCTCATGGCATTATCAGCAAAAATTTTAACTGGCACCCCAAACCTGTAAATGATATGGTTCAGCATGAAGTCCATGACAATTTGGTGTGTTGCTCTCTTGGTGGGGATTGCCTCCACCCACTTGGTGAAAGTAATCAGTGGCTACAAGAATCCACTTATGGCCAGTACTTGAAGGGTCTGAAATCTCACCAATGAAATCCATTCCCCATTGCTTGAACACAGCTTCAATTGATACAGGCTGCAAAGGAAGGGAGCCTGAAGCTTTCAGTCTTCTAGAGAAGTGCTGGAAACTCTCACATCTTCTAACCAAAAGAGTTGCATCCTTGAAAATATTTGGCCACCAATATCCAGCCCTCAAGATCTTGTGTGTTGTGAATTTTCTAGCAAAATTCCCCCCACAAACTCCTCCATGGAGATCAACAATTATCTTGGGGGCTTCATCTTCAGTAATGCACCTTAAGAGGACTCCCTCAGGGTTCTTCCAAGCTAATCCATAATTAGTAATGACATATTTCTGGGAAACCAACTTAAGGGCCTTTTTTTGGTACTTACTCAAATACTTAGGGTAGTATAAATGTTTGAGATAAAAAATCACATCCTTGTACCACTCAGAACTCATCAATTTTTCAAATACATCTACCTTTCCTTCTTCTACCTCATTCACCTCAATAGTTTGCAAGTTTCTCTCAGCCATAAGCTTAGCCAAGCCCAAACCTCTCACCAACTTTGTGGTTTGGATATCCATGTCATATTCTTGCAACTTGTTCACCCATCTGCATCTTTTGCTTGAGACCTCCATCTCTGATAAGATGTCTTTGACCATGGTGTGGGGAACATAAGCAAACAATTTTGGAACTCATAATGTAAGGCCTAAAAACCTTTGTTGCTTTCACCAAGGAAAATGCTTGTTTCTCCATAATAGTGTATTTCAGCTCAACCCCCTGCAATGCCTTACTAAAAAAGGCAATTGGCCTCTCAGCCCCTTCATCATCTTTCTACAACAAGATAGATGCAATAGTGTTCTCTGAAGTAAAAGAAAATAGTTGTAAAGTCTTCTTATAATCTAGAGCTACTAAAATAGGGGCATGATTTAATGCCTCCTTGATCCCATTGAAAGCTTGAATGGCATCCTCCTCCCATTTAATAACCTGGTCCTTCTTTAGCATGGAAGTAATTGGAATGGTCAACTCAACAAAGTTTGATATGAACCTTCTAATGAAGTTTATTTTCCCAAAGAAGGATTGAATTCATTTCTTGGTTCTTGGAATTGGGACCTTGCTGATGGCCTCTACCCTTTCTGGATCAATCATCACTCCCTCTTGTGACACAATGTGACCAAGCAACTTTTCCTTCTGCACTCCAAAGTGGCACTTCTTTGGATTGAGTGAAATTCCATACTCTCTACATCTTATCAACATCTTTTCCAAGTGCAGCAAGTGATCACCTCATTTTCTAGAGAACACAGTCACATCATCTTGGTAAACAACAATAAAATCATTGATGTAACCAGAAAAAGCAACATTCATTTCCCTTTGAAAGGTTGCTCCAGCATTCATCAGACCAAAGGGCATCCTGACATATACATAAGTCCCCCAAGGAGTGGTAAAGGATGTTTTAATTCTTTCTAATTCCTTCACCACAACCTGGTTATAACCAGAGAAACCATCCAAGGTAGAAAGTAACTCAGAACCAGTCACTAGCTGCAGCATGTTTTCCATGTTTGGTAAAGGATAATTATCCTTCATTGATACTTTGTTCATATTTATGAAGTCCACACACAGCCTGATGTCACCATTCTTCTTTCTGGCTGGTACTAGGTTTGGAACCAAAGAAGAATACCTTATGGGCTGAATAATCCTCCCATCCCTCAGTTTCTTTAGTTCCTCTTTTATTTTAAGAGATAGGAGTGAATTGATTGGCCTCTGCTTCTTCCTGAATGGTTTTGCATTAGATTCCAAGGGAATCTCATGTTGAAACAGATCCTCTCTATATGCCTTTAGTTCAGAATAAGTCCAAGCCATGCAATCTTGATATTTTTTTAGTAATTGGACATAAGATTATTTTTCCTCCTTGCTAAGATTGCTTCCTATCCATATTTTCTTTGGTTTTCCTTTATGCCAAGGTCATGCTCCTCAAAATCCCTTAAGGCTGCCATACATCTGTTAATAATGTGATCAGCATTATCAAAGTTGGACTCAAGAGCAACCAACCCTCTAGGAATGGTATTAGTCTTTAGTTGGATGATGCCTTTTCCAAACAAGGTTTCTTTACCCTTTGCTACACACACCATTGGTTCCCAATCAATGTTTTGATCAGAAAACTTCCCTTTGTTCTAGAGAAATCTTTTGACCTAAGCATCATCATCAAAAACCTACCAATGCTTAATGTTGTCAAGGATAGATGGCCTTATCAATACTTCAACATCATATTCACAATATGGGGACATTGTACAATTATCAAACCGAGATCCCAATACTACAAGTTTGTCTTCCAAATCATTGAACTTCCTATCATGATGCACAATTTTGAATGAATCAAACATCTCAATGAAATCCCAAGCTGCATGTTTTTATTGTTTCATTCATTGATTTTTGTGGCATACAGTTTTCTGACTTGCTTGACGATTAATTCTGAATCTTCTTTGACAATGATGTCTTTAACACCATATTTACAAGCAATGCTCAGACCTAATAATAGTGCCTCATACTCAACAATGTTATTAGTACACTCAAAGTTGAGTTTGAAGGAAAAGACAAACTTTTCCTGGCCTGGAGAGATCAGAACAACACCAGCACCATTTCCAAACTTGGAGCAAGCTCCATCAAACAATAAAGTCCAAGGAGAGCCTTCCTGTTCAAGACACTTGCATTCTTCAATCTTGTGCTCTTTTCCATCAGCAAATCCTACAAAGTTATCAGCATCAACACTTGTGTACAATACTTCATAGGATGCATTGTTGGGATCTTCAATAAGGTGCAACATCTTCTTTTCTCCATACAACCTGACAAGGTTGTCCTCAATTGGGATGGTAGCATAGGACATTTCCATTTGAACACTCCCACCAACACTTGTAGCCCATTTTCTAGATAACAACATACCCCACTTGGCTAGGCAATCAACAATAACAACATCAAGCATCATGTTTTTACCTGGGTAAGCTACAAGTTACACCACCAAACCTTTCACACATCCCACCACTGGAACTTCTCTAGATTCCATAGTAGTACACTTCCCATATGCTGTTGTTACTTTGATATCCAGCTCATTCATGACTTCTAGAGGCATAACATTACATGATGCCCCTGAGTCAAACATACAGTTGTGTAGTAATCTGTCTTTAATGATCAGAGTGGTGAAGAATGGATCCACATTTAGCTGAGACTCCACCAAGGATGTCCCCAAATAAACCTCAGGTGGTTCACCTAGTTCCTCCAACACTGGTGGTGTCTCTAACTCTTCAATGACTGGTGGAGTCTCCACAATGTTTATATTTCTACCTAGGGCAGTCTTCTCCTCTTTCAACCCCAAATACTCAAAAGCCCTTTTTTGTGCTCAGGAATCCTAAGCAACTCAAAAATTGGAACTGAGATCTTGATCTGACTCAAGACTTGGGCAATATCATAAGGGACAGACTTTGGCAAGGCAACATTTGAAGGAAGATTGATACACTCATTAGATGGCACAGGATTTTTGACAGCTTGGGCATGAGGAGGGGTATGATTTTTGTTTGGGACAGCAAGGCCCTTGGCAGATGCATCTTTCTTAGGAGCCTCTTTAGGAATATTTGAAAGCAATGGAGTTTTTGGCTTGGCCTGAGGCCCTGTACCTTTGACAACCCTAATTCTTGTGTTGTATTCCTTTTCTTGAGCCACAACAACATTCATCAATAACTGTCTGTCCTCCTTAGATGGGATTCCTCCATCATACTTCTTTATCATTAAATCTCTTAAATATTCAAAGTCATTATTGGGCAATTCAAAATCTTGTACAGTATCTACTTCTAAAATATGAGAGGGAGGAAGAATGGGTACCCTGTGGATGCAATCCCAAAAATTAGTAGTAGTTCTAGCATTTATTACCTCAGTTGAAGTTGCCCCTTGTTGTGAGCTCGTGGAGCAACCCATCATGCAAACATCATCATCATTATCATCATCAAGCTTCTTCTTCTTCTTGCTGATCTTCCTCACATGGAGCATGGGGCATGAAACATCTATCACACCAATCAATGACATACGTTTCTTCCACAATAGCAACTCTGGCAGCCAAAGGATCAGGTACCATTCTATTTTCCCTGGCCTAGGACTATTTATTTCCAAATCCAATAGGTCCCTTGCCTCTATCATCAGATCTTTGATCATTTCTATGATGATTTGTAAACTTGTCTTGGCCTTGTTGCTTGTGCTGACCTTGTGAACTCTGCCCAATCCCTTTTTCTGCCCGGGCTAATTTGTATGATATTTCTTTGACAGCCCCTGCCAAATTTTTCACAACTTCCTCCAAATCAGCAGCCTTACTTGTCTGAGGCTTTTCTAGGTTAATCAGTTTCACACCCTCCATTTTTGGAGGTTTTTCAATTGCCTAAATGTTGTTTTCAATTGATAGAGCTATGGTGAAGGCCTGCCTCAAATTAGTAGGGTTTTTGTCCCTCAAGTAGTAAGCATCATTTTTTATCAAATGCATCTGAATATTTGATCAAACATGATTCATCACATGGCCTTAAGCTAACAGGAAATATCCTCAAGGTCTTGTTAAACCTTGTGTTGAAATCATGTACTGATTCATTAGGATTCTTCTTGATGTTTTCAAATTCTGATAGAAGAAACCTAGGGTCAGTTCTATCACCATACTGTAGTCTAAATGCATTGTTCATCTCTGTCCAAGAATCAATGGAATTATCTGGAAAATATTTATACCAGTCCCTTGCATCCTCTTCCAAAGTATGGATAAACAATTTGATATATATACATATTCATGTTCAATCTCAAATTATTCCATCATATTGATAAAAAGATTTAAATGTTGATCACCAATTATAGCGTTGTTTCCTTGAAACTTTGGTAATCTATTTCTTACATCCTAGGGAACTACCAGACATCCCTATAAAATTTATAGGACCAAAGGTGTTTACAACAAAAGGAGGTCTGGGAGGGGGCTGGGCCATGTTGTTTTGAGGAGGTGACCCTGGAGGGAAGACAAGTTTATAAGGGGCATAGGGTCTTTAAAACACAAGAGTATAACTTTCAAAATGGATATCCCCTAAAGGCCTTGTTTCTTGGAAAACCCTATCAACTTTTGAAAAGACAGGAGCAAAATGAGAAGAAATATTTTCAAAATCAAATGAAGGCCCCT
Source organism: Taxus chinensis (assembly GCA_019776745.2). Lineage (NCBI taxonomy): Eukaryota > Viridiplantae > Streptophyta > Pinopsida > Cupressales > Taxaceae > Taxus > Taxus chinensis. The sequence goes on along the minus strand of CM034147.1, from coordinate 281,271,841 downwards.
CTCTAGATGGAGAATTTAATTCCACAAAAAGGCTACCTAATTCAGAATCACTTGAATGACAATCTTCAATGATAGGCCGATCACTTTCATCAATGGGGACTTCTTTTCTTGTCTGCTGATCTTCAACAACTCTCTAGGCTTTTATTCCTTCTGACTTTGTTTTTCCTAGCTCTGGAAATAATGTCCTAGCAGGATCTTTAGCAAAGAAAGATATTCTTCCTTCCAGATTTGCAAATATTATTAACAAAACTCACTTGATAGAGGTTAAGACACTAGTACTCATCAAGAATCAGATCAACAGGGAGTCGCCACTAAGGATTTCCACCTTAGTTGTGTAAAATGCACTAAAATATGATCTGTCAAATGTCTGTCAATACTAGAAACTAGAAATGGGATGATATAATTTTTTTGTACCTAGATTTATCAATGAAAGCTAGTGCACTAGGTGAGGAAACTGAAAGAATTACACACAACACTTACAACTTTGAAAACTTTTTACGGGCTAGAACACAAGATGATACTTGAAACAATGTATTAGCACTTAGAGCATATAAAAAGTGTTTGCCAGGGTCTAAATATGAACTGTAACCACTATGTCCCCAGAAATGGTGTCAGAAGCGTGTTGACGAGCCAAACAGATACGAACGGGCAATAGATCAACAAATTTTTCTCAACAACTCAAATTAGTTCCCAGCCACATAAATCAGGTCCTTGGAAACGGTGTCATAAGCGTGTTGGTACCCAAATTTAATCTCCTTCAAAGGCCAAGTATCATCATGGATTTGAAAGGACACTCAGAGGTAGATAGATGATTATGTATGTCGTTTTGTAGCTGGCAAAGCAGTCTATCTAACTCTTTAGCACACAGGCTTTGAAAGGAGTAGGTAGCACCTTAGAAGGATGTGATCTTATCCTAACTATTTTAGGTTGTGCCTTTCAACCAAGGTAAGAGAACCTATTTTGTAACCTCTGTTATTGAATAACGTTGGTAAATCCTTCTTTTGCACAAATTTTATAGAGAAGACCTTGGGAAAATATGATTGACAAACCAAATCTGACTCTCACGAGTTGTAACTTCCACATTATGGAGACATTTTCAAAATAAGGCAAAGTTTACTAAAGACATTGGGAATCCTGATTGTTTCTGCATGTTTTGGTAGTAGAAATTATGCATGCACACACACACAAGACAAACAGGGGTAGTATAGGTAGGATTAGTTGTTTTTAAATGAATTTTTGGTGGGCAGTGAGGTAGAATGAACTTGATTTTCCAGATCTTTGAGAGTTTTTTACAAAGTGGGGAACTTACGCAACAAAATGCTTCAAGATAGCTAAAATGCTCCTTGAACCAGAATGTTTGCTTCAATGGAGGCCCAAATCAGCACGTTTTCACACAAACTATGAGATTCTAGCATGAAGGCTCAAGCTAGAAGACTCAATTAAACATCAAAATCTAAGATCAATCACGCCTGAGGTCCACCAAGAGGCTTCCAAACAATCTTCGTCAACAGATGAAAGAAAATTGATTTTAAATCATTTATTTCATTCCCAGATGAAATCTCTTCTAAAAATGAAATTGCAGATGCCACTAAATTATCACAAGGATTGAGATCTGTGTGATTGAGATGGATTTTGATACAATATTTCTACAGGAACAAGAAAAACCATTTGTAGACATTCAGAAACGAAGAAGACATAATTTTTCCCAAAGTTAACACGGAATAACTCAATTTTGATTAAAATTATCAGCAGGGGAAATTTTCTAGAAAAATCACAAAGCTTGTCAATGGTTGTACACTTGCAACCACCTTGACATGATCAAGTTTAACACAAAAGAGATATACAGGTTTCTCAAACAGTCCCTCAGGGAGACAAGCTCTATCAATATTTTCTCTTAGAAAATCATTTCTGACCCCTTACACTCCAACCATTTGTATGATAAATTCATGTAATTTATATCACTTTACAACAGAGCCTTTTCCCCTCACAACCAGAAACATTCAAAGCACCATTGTGTGTTGTGACTCCCAGAATCAGATTTGCAAAAAAGTTGTCAGGTGCGTAGAGGGAAAATCTCTCCAAATATTTCCAGTATTCAATTCTTCACCTGGTAGAGCACTCTTCCCTCATTCTCCACCTACTTCCGCTCCTAATAAGTCAAACCTGGTTCTTTGCATGCTTAGGAAGAGAGACTGGAAAAATCAGATCGAACTTGATAGCCACATTTCGTCTTAATGGTAAAAGACGTCTCCAAATCTTCCTCACTAAAATTAGATATCAAATTAACTCCCCTTCCATGTTTGGCATGCAAGAAATATTGAGAAATCATGAAAACTCGCATCTCTAGGAGCTCTGGAGTAAAAATGGCAGAAAAATCAGATACAGATGCACAGATGTCGTTGATTTCTATTTTGAATTTGGACCATCCACGTGGGAGATCCACTTTAAAATGGGTCTGCGGGTTCCTTTTTTCCTTTTACAACCTTTTACAAAATTATAAAATTTTCACATTCTGCTTCGTGCCTCCGCCCTTAAGAAATGATCCTAACTCATGTCCTAAGGTGGGTCCCAAAGGAACCGTGGCCAAATTCTACTATTTCACCTCCTTTTTGGAAAAGGGAAATTTTTCAAAGTTTTCCCCGTAGCTCCACCCTTCTGATTTTAGTTTTTGGTGTGGGTCCCAGTGGAACCCCGCTTCCTTTTACACTTTAGTTCCCTTTTTCACAAAAGAAAATTTTTCCAAATTTCCTCCGAAAGTCCGCACCTTTTCCGTTGACTGGAACAAAATTTTGACTATCCTTTGTCGGTCCTATGGGCCATTTTGATGTTTTAATCTTTTTTATGACAAGAGGCAAAATATCCAAGTTACCTCTATGGTTCGCTTCCCCACCCCTATGAATTTTCAAAGCCAACCTTGACCTCTCTCTTGTTGGGCTTGTGGGCCATTTTGATATTTTAATCCTTTAAGAGGTAAAAATCCAAGTTGCCTCCGATGGTCCGCTTCCCTGCTTTTTGACTTTTCAAACTACCACGTGTCATAATAGCGCATCTTGAGATGGTCCCCAAAAGTTGAGAAATTGAATGAGCGCGGGCTCACCACGTGTCCTGGCCCAAAAAAATTTGTTTGAAGGCTTAAATCTCAGCAGAAGGCGCCATGTGTTAGGGTCCAAGGCAATCTCCGTTGGCCGTTGAAAAGTCCAAGAAAAATGCAAAGTGAGCGGAGGCCTCCAAGTTTCCTCCTAGCACTTATTTAAAACAAAACTCAAGGGTTGGTCCTCAAACATGTGCAGTCCCTCCAAATGTCCCAAGCCTCTCAAAACCTTTTGAAAAAAGATGAAGTATGGGAAGACCCGGCAGAAGCCTCCACTTGTCTTCTGTTGGTGTAGGTTATTTTCCATGTATTTATTTTAAATACATGGATTACCCCCACATAGGTGATTCACCATGCTTAAGTGTCCTAGGGTGTCATTATGGCTCTTACACACATCATAGAGCGTCATTGGAGTTACTTTTGACCGTCTATTCCGAGAATGTAACTCCCACTTCTTGACAGCTACATTTGTGGGGGAGTTACACACCCCACTACTATTTGTACACCCTTTCATCTTGAGCAACACATGGGGAATGGAATAGAGTTTATTTTTTCAGCTTTTTTCCCTCAATGCATGCTCATAGCTCTCATGGATGATTTCTTGATTTGATCTTGAAGCTACATCGTTTTGTGGTTTATTGCAACATTTTGATGCTCATGGATTCCCTCCAGATCTTCGTCATTCCTCTGACATGGTATCAGAGCTCAAGGATCGAAATTGTGTTGCTCACCTTGGTTGCTTATTGCTCACCACCTCATAGCTTCATGTGCAAGATCTCAACTTGCTTTGTGCTCTACTTGCATTGATTTGAGCCTCATACCTCTGCTTGGGCTTGTTTGTGGTTCGTTTGGTCGTGTTGGTGTTTGCAAATTTTTTAGGCTTGTCCAAGGATTACATACAGTTGTTTAGAGCATCTTTAGGTTGCAGTTTTAGAGTTTTCTGGTCAGTGTTCGGTGTGTGAGTTTGTTGTTGCATGGATTGTTGGCTTGCTTGCATTCGTTAGAGTTTACACGCTTATTGGCTCATTTTCCTTATGTTGTGCATTCCGCATGGGCTCAGCTATGCATTGTTGAAGTTTTGAATGGTTCTACTTCTGTATTGAACTCCCGTGCCTTCCACCGGTGCTTTTCTCCCCTCTTCCTGTTGTGATAACATTCACAGTTGGTTTAGAATTGCAGTCTTCTTACCTTGTGGGACTTGGATTGGCTCCTTCGTTGCTTTGATTCCACGGTTTGGTATCTGTAGTTGGAGCTCAAACTTACCTTGCAGGTCATTCTGGGTTTTAAATGTCGACTTGTGTATTGTTCATCCATTGAATTCTTCCCATTGGCTCAGTTTCTGGATCCATCCATTCCTGCATCAATTCCAATACAGTCATTTCTGGTCTCCTCGGCTTTTGCGCAGTCTCTATGCAGTCTGCTTGGCTTCCACCACAACACATATTCCTTCTTTGGCCTCCCGCTGCCATTATGTGCTCTTATTGCTCGCCTCTTGCTGCCATTCTATGCTCTCATTGTTGGCCTCCCTTTAGTGCTTTACTCAGTGTTACACCCTGTAAACTCCTCATTCAACATTTCTCCCTGTAGTCTCACCTGCAGACCAACTCCACACGCATGCCTTGTACCACGTGGAACAAAGCTGGGTGCCTCTGGGAGTGGATATTGTTCTGTCCAGAAAGTATGGTAGCATCTATCATTAGTTGGGAGTTATGTGATTTTTATGACCCCAATATACTCTACAACCCTCTAGAACGTGGCAACAGCTAGCTCTCTCTGCACCAACAACTGTTACAAAAGCACCTTAGCACAATTCGAAGGCTCAACAGCTCGCTGCCACCATGACTTTCAAACGTGGGACCGATCCTCTTTCCTTTTAGATATTGTTTGAAGGTTAAAACAAACCTATTTTTTAATGTTTTGAGGCAAAACATTCTTTTGGCATTGTAATATTTTAAGGCTTTATTTTTTGCTTCTTTAATGTCCTTCCTACGCATGTCGAAGACGGAGGGCGAGGTCCGGGGTTGGCAGGAGGCTAATCCCCCCTCGCAAGAAAAACAAACTATGCCTAAAATTTGATGCCATTTCCAACGAGTACCAACACAATACCCTTTTCACCCATCTTGTGCACTTTTTTAATGTGTTTGCAGCGTTTAGTGGCATTTTCCATCAGTTGCAGGAATCATTTTAATGTCATAACTTTTGACTCGCAACTCATTTTTGAGTGCTTCCTTGGTCAAAGTTGCATGATTTCTCATACTTTACGTGATGACATTGTTAGTTTTGTAAATGCACTACTTTATAAAGTGCTACATTCTGGGGGGTTGATAGTACTCTTGGGCTTTCACACGCAGACGCATTATCGGCCGAGTCCGACGTCTTGCTTTTGTGCATCTTGCATTTTTCATCATGGAGAGTGCTCTTTCAAGAATTGAGCATCGTGGGATCACCTTACAGCCTCTACCACTTCTCAACAGGAGAGGAAACTATTCAGATTGGCGTGCTTCCATGGAACGTTACTTCACCCACGAGGGTATTTTACCCTTCTTGCTTGGGCCAGTTCCTGCACCCACTTATCATCATCATCTGGAGGACTTCCTTGACACTTGTGACCATGTCTTTCGTCACATGATGATTCATGTCTCTAGATCTCTCTGGTTTCACGTGGCAGACTTAGATCCACCTCACCGTGTCTGGAGCATTCTTCAGTCCTTCTATGGAGACCCTTCACGTACTGCATTCGTTGTTCCTGCTATTGATTCAGTTGTCTCCTCTTCTTCGTGTGATGATATTTCCACTAACATAGACTCGCTTGGTTCTACTTCTGATGATGAGGATTGTGCACCCAGTTCTGATGTTGAGAGTACTATAGAGGACTCTTCTCCTCTTTTTCTCACTATTCCAGAGAGTTTTGACACATCCCACATCTCATCAGATATTGAGCAGTCTCATACTCAGTCTCATACATTCATTACAATAGCCTCCTTTCCACTTCCAGTGTGTGAGGCCCACTTCACTCCTCTACCTTCATTGGATGACTCATACCTATCTAACATCGCTCTTCTATTTGTTGAGCCCCCTTATTGGGATGAGTATCTTCCTGACCTTAGTCATCTTTTCGTAGAGTCTACTTGTGATGCACTACAGGGCCCTCATCCATCTATAGGTGTTTCAGAGGAGTTCATCATCTCTGTTGTTGGGAGTGCCCCTTTCGGGAATCATGTCACTTCCACATTTTCAGAGACCTTCATTGATCCACCCTCAGTTGTGGATCCCTTTTCATTTGTGGAGGATGTTTTGTTCCCTTCACATCACTTAGACATCCTTTATGTGGGTGTTCCTCTTTTTCACTCTAAAAATTCTATGCACGTGGCATTACCTTCAGTTCCTTGGCACTCACTCACTAGACCTATGTCACACTTTCGTGCACCAGACTCAGAGTTCTTCATGTTGTTGCGTTCAGTTTCCTTTGTGGAGTGGGCGGCCTTCCAGCACGTCATTTTTGTCCTTCCTAAGGGCATGCACATAGTTCGGTCTGGGTGGCTCTTCTTCAGTCCAGAGGCAGAGGATCTCGTGATTGACATTCTTCTGGGAGACCTCCTAGAGCTACAGAGTTCAGATCTGTCCATGACATCTTCTGCATTCCTCTCATCTCCCTCTTCTTCTCTCTTCTTCTTCTTTCCGAGAGATTGCCTCTTTGTACATGGGTACCTTTACACACTCATCTGTGGCCAGGACCCATCTTTGGCATCTTTCTTAGATTAGAGAGTGGACTTGTCTCTCTTTTGGGGGGGAGTTTTTTCCCACTGGGTTTTCTCCTTTTACTCCACTTTTTGAGAGCTTCTTGTACGTGGGTACCTCATTAGGCTTCTTATCAGGTCCCACTTCTCCTTGTTTTCATCTGTCTCCACCTAAGCTATGGTTCAGGGGGGTGTTGGTGTAGGTTATTTTCCATGTATTTATTTTAAATACATGGAATACCTCCACATAGGTGATTCACCATGCTGAGGTGCCCTAGGGTGTCATTATGGCTCTTTCACATGTCATAGAGCGTCATTGAAGTTACATTAGACCGGTTATTCTGGGAATGTAACTCCCACTTCTTGACGGCTACATTGTGGGGGAGTTACACACCCCACTACTATTTTTACACCCTTTCATCTTGAGCAACACATGGGGAATGGAATAGAGTTTATTTTTTCAGCCTTTTTCCCTCAATGTATGCATATTGCTCTCATGTATGATTTCTTTCTTTGATCTTGAAGCTACATCATTTTGTAGTTGAGTGCAATGTTTTGATGCTCACGGATTCCCTCCAGATCTTCGTCATTCCTTTGACATCTTCATGGCGCAATTTCAAAATGGCACCCAAGAGCGGAGACCCTAAATGAGCGTGGGCTCATCACATGTCCCCATCCCGCAAAATAGTATTGGCTGTATAAAAAGTTTGTCTAAGTCCAGGAAGAGCAGCAAAAACCTCCACATGTCTTCCCGGTGAAACTCCAAGGCCATCCCAAAAAGCAAATCCTCAAATGAGTGTCGTTCTTCCACGTAGACAGGTTTTTTGAGTTGAGGTGATTCACAAAATTTTTGAAGTACCTTATTGAGCCGCATCTAACCAAAAGAGGCCATGTTTCCTATTGGTGCAAGGATGTAAATTTGACCGGGAGAGATGCCCGTCAAACCGTAAAATGCGGAAAAACAACCATTTGAGCCCAAAGGTGAAATTTTCTCCAAGGACGGAGAATTTAGAAATGTTACAATGCTCAAATACATTCCTCCGAGCTACACCCATTCATTTTTCTTCAAGTATTTAGGGAAAAAATGACAAGGACAACAGATCCCCACTGTGGAAAATGGAAAGAATAGGACAACCCTATTTTTTACACCCAAATACAGACCTTTTCAAATGAACAGAGAAATGAGGAAACAATTTTGGATCTATACATGATCCTCAGTCCAGGAAAGAACTGATTACGGTAACAAAAGGAAGGTGGAGACTTTTCAAGCATAATACGGGAAGATACAATGTGACAGAGACCGTAAATTGATATATTTTTAATGGAAAAATGGGGTGAGACTATTTTGAGCACCAACAAGACCCTCAGCAGTCGAATATGAACCGTGGAACTAGAGTTCATCATCGAGAAGTGTGTCATGATCAAAGTGTGTTAGAAAGATATGTCATGAATGTACTAAGTGTGAGATGTGTTGTGTGGTGTGAGGTGAGGTTCATAAATGTAGTGAGCCCTCAATAGTCAAGTGTGAACCATAGTAAAAGAGTGCATCATTGGGTAATGACAATATAAATGTATCAAGATGTGCAAGATGTGTGTGAAATTATAGATGCGAAGTGTGGAGTGATCAAGTAGAAATGTGAGAGATCTGACAATGCTAAAGGGGGGAGAATAAGCATGATGCCCCCATGTGTGCTATGATGATGGATATCTATACAAAAATGCGAGAGCTACCATGCCATTTTGGGAGAGTGTTATTTATGTCATGATAAGAGAGCGAGCTAGCACAATGGTAGGAAAAAGTAATAGTAGGACCATGTGATGGTGGTGGAGCTTGAAATGTGTCATGGCCATCAGGAGGAGTAGATTCTTTGACAAAAACAATTGGTTGGATATTGTGTGGGATTGATGATGATGTAGAAGACTTGATAGGAGAAGCAGGTGGACTAATTTTAAGAGGTGGTTGTGTAGTTTGACTTGGTAATAATGTGGATGGCTTGAGAGGAGGAGTGAGACTAATTTTGAGAGGTGACTACTTATTTTTAGTGGATTCCATAGGTAGTGCGTAAGTGATGGAAGAAGAAACATTATAAGTGATGACATGATGCTCATTAGACATAGATGAATCAGATTTAGGAACCCATTGAGATGTAACAAGTGGAGAGGAGCATGTAACAAAATGTTGTGCAATGAATGCGATAAATCCCTAATGCTCAAGATGTTGCATTCTTCGTTGTAAAGCATAGTAATCATTTTCAAATTATGTCCATTGATTTGATGATAAGCAAAAAATGGGAGACCTTCATATTTGATTAGTAGATAAGGAGGATAACAATGAGTAGTTGGAAAATTGATCAATTGATGAGTGAGGAGCTGCGGAAGAATATCTTGTTGCTTAACATTGAAATCAAACGTGAGAGGCACGTGGAGAAATAAAATTTGAGGTTCACTGATATGAGCACATGTACAAGACATAGAAAGAAGATGAGAAGAAGAACTAGCATGAGCCCGAGAAGCGTCCTTAAGATGTTGGATTTCATATTTAAGAGATGTGATCATGGATTCCATAGCCTGAAATTTATATTGAAATAAAGAATTTAAAGCTTGAATAGATGTGCACATTTACTTATTGGCATTAGAGCTAATAGATTCATCATAGAGATGATCGAAGATAGCATTGACTTGTGAAGGCAACATGTTGATAGCGAGATACATAGTCATTAGGGTTTTAGGAAGAGCATCTTTACAAGATGGGTGCATTTGAAGCAATTGAAGCAAGGATATTTGAGAAACCTTATGAGTCGTGATTAAAGAAAAATGAGGATCCAAGATTGTCCGAATGAGATGGGTTCACCAAATGATTAAAAAAATGTTGAAATAAATAAATGTTAAATCTAAATATGTAACAACGTTGATAAATAAATATGCAATAAAACAAATATTTGACCCAAGAAAATAAGTAATTTAAATTTGAAAACCTATTTGCAAATGAAGAGATAAAGACTTAGTTGATTCACAAATAATCTTGGACTATGCCGAGCTGATGAACTTATGAACAGGATGAGGCAAGTGTCACACCGAATCTCAGAAAATTGTGTAACCATAGGATCTTCCTTGACTGGGGCGCCTGGACTAGGTCAAGGATGCCTAGAATGCTGCAGACCTTGTCTTGGTGCTTGTGACTACTCAGAACATCAAAAACTTAGTTTTGCAGGGTCACTTCAATGTCGCTAAAATTTTCTCTTTGTTGCTTGTATGATCGTTGAGCTTCCCCAAAACTTGCAATAAGAAAGAGCGATTGCAAAACCCCAAAACACATCAAATCCTAAAAAGAAAAAGATGCAAATGGAGAGTCGGAGTGACCCTGGTGGTCACACAAATGAGTGAACTTACGATCCGAGCGTTGCACTACATTTCGGACTCCTTGTAGTTCTCTCTCTATGTGTAGAATCATGCCCTAGGTGGCCCTTGTGTGGGTCACACTTGATAGCGAGTAAGTAGCTAGATGTAAAAGATGTAAGTAAATGTGTGCATGGAAAAATGAGCTTCCCCTCCTATGAAGTGTATGCAAAGGAATGCAGTCCCTTATACCTTGTATGAGTATTAGATGGATTCTTGAATATTCTTGTAATGCATTTGGATGCAACCTTAGGTGGTGATAGTATATGTTAAGTGCTTGGTCATTTATTATGATCACATATTTTTGTATTTATATGATGAAACCTTGTTTGAGTTTCGTAATTAACCATTAAAAGACCGACTAGTAAGAAATAAGATGCTCAAATGGCTAGAAGAGACCCAAAAGATGTGAGAAAAGTAAAAATATGTCGGGGGCACCTGGGCGCTAGCGTCCTGGTTGGGCGTTGGTGTCCAGAGTCAGAAATGCCGAAGTAATGAAAAGACAGACTGGGCAAGAAGGAGTGTAAGACCAAGAATAAAAATAGAAAGCAATCAGAGAGGCCAAAGACAGTGGTTAATAAGTATTTTTATTGTTAGTATATGGTCAGGACTAGATAAATACCTCAAGTGTGTGATTTGGGGTTTACAACTACTCCTTAAGCAAGTATTTTTGGATCTGGTTCATCCAATTCAGCTCAAACCAACCCATCATCAGATATCCCATTACAACGAAAAACAAGGAGGCTTAGTGAGTTATATGAAGCTAATTATAATGTTGATACATGTAACTCTTTTTAAATTTTTCAATTATTTTCTCAAGCTGCAGATCCAATCTCTTTTGAAAAATAAATGAATGAAGAAATTTGGGCTCAATCCATGGATGATGAGATAAACTCCATCAAGAAGAATCAAACATGTGAATCTGTATATCTTTTAGAAGGAAAGGACATGACAGGAGTAAAATGGGTCTACAAGATCAAGTATAGTGTAGATAGAAATGTGTAGAAACATAAAGTAATATTAGTTGTAATTTAGGATTTACATAGTAATATGGAGTAGATTATAATGAAATGTTTTCTCCAATAGCATGTTTAGAAACAGTTAGGAAAATATTAGCAATTGCATCTAAAACAAAATGACTTATACATCATATGGATGCAAAACTAAATGGATTTCTTGAAGGGGAAATGTTTGTGAAACAGACAGAAGGTTGTGAGATTGAAGGCTATGAAGGAAGTTGTTTAGGTTGATAAAAGCACTCAATAAACTAAAACAAGCTCCTAGAGTATAATACAATAGGATTGATTCTTATTTGCTTCAGAATTGCTTTAGTAAGTGAAAAAGATATCCTACTCTATACATTAAGATAAATGAACAAGGTAATATTTTGATCAAGTATGTTTATATGTAGATGATTTAATCATTACTGGAGAGTTATCCACATATTCATTGAAATCAGCCATGAAGAAATAATTTGAGATTATAGAAATAGGTCTCATGCACTATTTTTTGGCATTGAATATCAACAATCCGAAGTTGGAAGTTTTATTTCACAATCAAGCAAATGACATCTTTAAAATATTTAACATATGAATTGGAAGTCAGTGCCAACACCACTTTTAATATGTCTAAAATAAAGTAAAGAAGACAACAGACCATGTGGATTTAACATTGTACAAAATATTAGTTTGAAGTCTCATGTATTTGACGGCCACAAGGCCTGATATTATGTATGGTGTGAGTTGCATCTCAAAGTTCATGGAGTCTTGTAAAGACTCACATTGGCAGGCTAGAAATAGAATTTTGAGGTATATATGTGGAACTAACCATCATGGAACCTTGTATTCTACATCTGATGAATTCAAACTCTTGGGATATACAAATAGTGACAGTGCCGACAGTATAGATAACACGAAAAACACATCTAACTATGGTTTTCACTTTGGAACATGAGTAATTTTGTGGGCATTAAAGAAGCATCCCATAATTACTATTTATTCAGCAGATGCAGAGTATGTAGTAGCCACATGAGTAGTATATCAAACAATTTGGATGAGAGGAATAATGAAATATGAGAGGTTGAATTAAGTAGAAGCTAAACATATTATTTGTGACAACAAATCAACAATAACATTGTTTAAAAAACATATTTTTCACAAGAGAAATAAGCATATAGACACAAGATATCATTTCATCAAAGAATTAGTTAATAACAAAGAGATGTGTTTAAAATTTTGTAGATCTCAAGATTACTTTGCTGATATCTTTACAGAGTCATTAAGAAAAGAGGTGTTTGAGTATTTGAGAAGTTGTTTGAGTGCCTATGATAAAAAAGAAATACAGTTTTATACTTAGCTTCAAAATGATTTTAAAAAAATAGAAAATTGAAATTAAGGGGGAATGTTAGAAATTCAATTAATTTCTCCCATCAAAGACCTATTTTTAGGAAAATTGAATTTTATTTTAAAACATGTGTTAGTTATTTTAGTTTTTATTTCAGTCCATTTTATGATTCCTATTTTTTTAGGAAAGGCAATTGAAGATAAATCCTTATTTTTTTATTCTCTATTTTTGAGTTGTGTATGATCTATTTTTATGAAAAAGAATATTTGTGTGTTGGTGATTATAATCAATTCAACAATAAATCAAGAAAGGAAGCCAATAGGCTTGAAGGAGAAATTTTTGCATGGAACAATGTTGTTCTGGTTTATTTTTTTATTGTATTTGAAATTTTAATTTTTATGTGCTATTTTTATCTCTTAATAAGCTTCCATGACTATTAGAGGTCTGCATTACATGCATTTTTGGCCAATAGGCTTCTTAGAGACAACTTTCTTTGTAACTAAATTTTTTTGGTAGTCATCCTCTTTTTTAAAAAAATAAAAAACCATGTTGTCATGTTGTATTCCGTCTTTTCATCTCCGTCTTCAATACTGCATTTTTCTCAACAACACAAAAAATTTAGGTGACGCTTAATTTTCATGGAAGTTGAGTAGCACAGAAAGGATTATTTTAAAATTATGTGGGTAGGTTTGAGGTGCATGGTAAAGACAAGCTTTTCATAGTGAATCGTATTTCTGCGTAGAGAGTAATTGAAAAGGGCAAAGCTTATAACATCCATTGTAAAAAATGTTAAAGAGGAGGCTGTTATGAAAGAGATGGGATATCATATGACTATCTTGTGGCTACCTCTAGTAATGTTCATAATAGGCCTCACACAGTAGATGGGATACACAAACAATTTCAAGCAGGTAGATAATGTTCGGGCTCATTGTCATTAATTTTAATATAACTATTGATTGGGAAGGTTTGTTTAACTTTTGTTTTATATGAGGTGCATCAACATCCTTTAGTTTAGTGTGTCAAGGGACATAGGCATGTTGTTGTGTACTCAATGTGTAAGTGAAGGAATTTGGGTGTGTCTAGGTCCAGTTTGGAGAGGAGAAGCATCAATAACATTTATCTTTTAGGCATTGCCTCGTAAATATTTCTTTGGTCTTCGCATGGCTATCTCTTCTGTCACTTGAATACCATAAAAGATAGTGAGGTTGGCTTATGGGCACAATATTTAACCATACCATGCTCACCTTGATGATAATAATAAGATTGTGACTACAAACTAAAAGACTATTACCAAGGAGTTGGTACTCGCCTCCAAAAATGAATTCTTAGGCGAATTGATGACAAATGAACAAAATGTTCAACAACCTCGTATCTCTTTCCAGACCACTGGATCTTTACCTATTATAGTTGATATATATAACTCTTTAAATTGTTGGTAGAAGTTTTTTATATTTTATGTGGTTTATCTTTTTTCTGCTCAATGAAAAATGGGGTGGCATGCTTGCAGAATCCATAATGGATACAACACACAAAAATATAAGTAAACATTGGGACACCTGCATGGCCAAGGAATTGATTGCATCAGCAAATCCAACCAATGATTCAATAATGGAGGAAAGACTTCTACAAAATATCATTCGTATTGATATTGGAAATACATTGATGCCATATGATTAATTTCCTCCAAATTGATTTTCTTGGAATAAATTTTATGGAGACAAGCTGCAAAGGTTCTATAATGCGCAGGCAGAGTTAAACACAATAAGTAATCATACACATTTGAATGTGGAAGACTTCTTGTAAGAAATGCAACTTCTATTTACATGAAAGAATAGGGAACAATAAAGAGGTGCAAAATGTTTACAAAGGCTAGGAATGTGGATTTATATGGTAAGGAAACTCTTCTTTGGTCAAGTTGCCTATACTGTAATTAATTTCAAGAGAGTATGAAAGTTACAAGATACTATTGTTTGTTTACAGTAAAACTGAATTCAAATTTTGATTTAATAATGTACATATTGAGTACAATCCTTACTGTATACCTATCAGCCTCTCACAAGCACCTTTGGATGCTTTTGCTAGTTTGTATTTAAGATGTGAAATATATCATAGACGCAATAAGAGTATGCACTTAATGTAGGAAAAAATATTTGAGGCATGGTTTCATGTAAGCTCAATGACTTTAATTTCATTTCATGGCATTATTTGTTAATAATCTCATGTCCAAATTTGCTTTAAAACAAACCCTTTGTATTTTTGTTTTATATAGATACTCTATTTTTCTTGTTGATTTTGTATCATTTATTAGCTAGTGGAGAACAACCAAAACAAATAAATAAAGTTTATTTATTTATTTATATATAAAAATCAAAACAACTAAAGTGTACATTTTGAATTATTCCTTTTCTTGAAATACATCAATTGACAATTTGGTATGGGACAAACTTATTAACGTCATTTCTTACTAATATATAAATGATAATAAATAAAAATGAGAAATAAATACTAACGTAAAAAAAATATTGAAATATGTGGCTATCAATTTGAACAATAACATCGAAACAAATTATTACATAAATGTCCCACTTATTTAGGTTTTATTACACCTAAAAAATATATCCTTAATAAATTTTATTCTAATTTGAATAATAAAATTTAAATACGAAATTTATTATACTATATAGTATTATGATTGGGAGGCATTCTTGATCTCTACAAATGCATGTTCAAAGCACTTAGAAAGCTTGTTTGCATCCACGTAGCCCTTTGTTGTAAACACTTGCATCCTCATGTTGTCCGTGTAACTTAAACACGTCACAAGAATATTCTGATAAACATATCAATGCATTAATACTTTTGTTCAAGTTATTAAAGGCCTCACACTGAACTGCATATACAGAATTACTCACCTGAGGAAAACCAGACACCGAGAAGAAACAATTTTTAACTTTGTATCCTTCGAAAGTTAACTGCTCCATTGGGCCATTTACATTTGTCACACTAAGGGTAGTGTTGGCTAGCGTATTATACATAACTTTGGCAGAAGCCTGTGGACCAAGTAAAAAAAAGAAATAATGATTATAAGTCTGTTTCAAAGCCTCATATATGTTAGCAAGTTTTGATCATTTTTTTACAAGACATAATAATATAGTACCTCCGGGCCTTTGAATAGTGTAATATAAGTGAGCACTTTAGATATTAGCAAAGTTGCCAGCGATATTTTCTTCTTATCTGTCATATGCTTTGCTCTTTGAACATATTCTAAAGGATTCTCCAACTTTTTCATGGGTACCTTCAGTTGCAAAAATCCAAAGCTATTTCCCTGTGGCGCTCCTGTCTTAGATTTTGGTTTCACCTTCCC